>CM054125.1:70084158-70684158 GCA_028751855.1 Ambrosia trifida
GATGTGATGTTTACATGCTAATTATGCTATTTTGGGAAAACGCTTGCATTCGGGACGGTTAGGATGATAATAAATTGGGGGTTCTTGCTTGGAATAGGTTGGTTAATAGTTTAGGATTGATATTGGGTGTTTCCACATGTTTCGGACCTGATTTGGAGGGTTAAACGCGCGAAAAGGCGGAAACAAGCTGCAGGGGCGATTAGGGCATCCTAATCACCTGAAGTGCAGGTGATTGGTCCCAATCGCATGTACATAATGTGATTACAATCCCAATCACTAGTTTGACCATCCTAATCACCAGTTGACTTTCCTAATTGCATGTTTGATTCCTAATCGCGTGTACTGCTGTTATATGTGTATTTTAACATCCCGGAACACGATTTGACACCTAGGAACATGTTAGGAACCCCGTGACATGTCCAATAAGTTAGTAACACGTGTTCGGACTTGTTTATGCGTTAGTTGGGCGTTATGCTAGATAGGGTGAATGTTTGCGCATGCTAAGTGTTTAATTGCATATGTTGCATGATATCTTGTATGTGGCTAACACGTGGGATGTCGGGTCACCAATGGGATGTTGGGTTTTGTCTGGTTTGGTTGGTTTAACATTTAAGCATATTTTCAATATACACGGTCACGGTCTGGACAATTGGGCACTAATTAGCCTTCGGGTTAGTAGTCGTCACACTTATGTAAACTCATTAATAGGTTGCCACTAGTAGGGACTATCACACACGTTTCAGGTTTCTATTTTACTGAGGACGCACTCTAAGGTGAGTTTCACGGCCCCACTCTTTACTGTTTTACATTTTCGGGGGAGATAACATGATGTATTCTTTAAACGTGTGTCAACTACGTTTTCATAAACAATGTGTTTACTGTATATTGGTATTCAAGTATTCATTACATTTTGGAGCATTCGTTTGGGTTACTATGCGATGTTTTGGAAGTCCCGGGGAGAACCATGAATGTGTGGGGATGCACAACCGAGGAAATATGGATAGATCTATTTGGCTTGACCCGCCCCACTCGTCGACTGGAGGTCGGACGTGTGCATGTTGTCTCTTAGGTAATCAGTATTCAGTATGCAGTATTCAGTATTCATTTGGGCACATATTCAGTATTCATGGTATTTGAGTCCAGTAATGGTTTTCCAATCACAGTAGTAACAGGTATTCATATGGTTTGCATGCATGTGGCCTGGTTTGGCTACGGGTATTCTTTGAAAACTTTTGAAGTCGGTCTTCATGAAAAACCTGTGAACTCCACGGCATTATTTGCTAATGTTTTTAGCAGGTTTGTCTCAGGTCGCTAAGGTAGCAGCTGTCGGTAGGCGCACGGAGTCTCACGGCGTCTAGGATCCATTTGCATTTCATTTTGAGTATTATCAGACTTTCGTGTTTTACTTTTGAGTTGTAATAAAGTTTTTACGCTTCCGTAGCGATGGATTGATTATGAAAAGTTAATGGGTTGTTTACGTTATTTTACGTATCATATAGTGTCGTTTATTGTGACCGTTGACTTGGATCTTGGTTTGTCACGCGCCTTGTAACACCCCAACCGATGGCGGAGACATCGGGATGTCACGTATTGACGATTGTTCAGTAGCTCATGGTAAATAATAAATTTCATTAATTGATTACATAAATTACATACAATTGTTCTAAAAGAATTTGTACATCAAAATGAAAAATACTAGATACACATCTTCAAGCATTAACTCTAATTTCAAGCAAGCTATATGCTGAAACATGTTAAGTTTGAAAATATTTTGGGTCAACAAAAGTTGGTGAGAATTACATAGGTTTGAATGTTGAATAAAATTTGTACAATTTGAGTGTCATGGCAAGTCTAGTCCATATGTGAAAACAAAACAATCGGGTAAATCGAGTGCATAATCAAACCTTGTGACTAGAATATTGTAGTCCATCCCATACGCTCATGGTTCACTCGATTATGTTATAAATTCGATAACAATCACCCACGCTACCTATGTAGGAGGTACACGTATCCGGGTGGGATTGTCATTCCAATAGATCTATCATTGTATACCGTCGGCTGATCAATGTTAATGATTATGCTAGAATAATGTGCTTACCCTAGTAATGTTTAAGACATAATGCAACATAGAATAACACATAGACACTTATGATTGAATTGTAAATTGAATGTTGTAAAATTGTTTAACCCCAAAATAGTGAATGGAAAAAGGGGCTATGTAAACTCACCTTAGGTGCTTAATGAGTTCGTGAGTTTTCTTGAGCGTGCAAACACTTAGTAATAATGCCTTGGAAAACTCGGAACTAGCTAGAGGAGATAATGATGGATGAAAACTTTAGTATGTGGGAGATGGGATAATAATGTACTTTTTATTGAATGTTATAAAGAGTCGAATGGTATGCTATTTGTATTTATAGTGTAAAATTTGGAGTTGTAATTAGGGACTACTTTGACTAGGCTAGAATTTAGGAACAACTTTGACTTGACTAGAAGACCATATTTACTAACACTTTGACTTGACTAGGAGACCATATTTACTAACACTTTGACTTGACTTGACTAAGAGACTACGTTTGACTTTTCAGGTTTGACTAAGGGACCTTGAAAGGGTTTAAGTTTAATTGGTTTTAATTAACATCACAAAACAACAAATGGTGTAGTGGTTTGTGTGGTGTGGTTAAGGTTTAGCCCGCCAGGGACTCGGGTTCGAATCCTGGCTCAGGCAAACATTTTTTTTAACGTTTTTAAATCAGATTTTTTTTAATAAAATCCAATTTAATATTGATTATAAGTCATTATTTAAACAAAAAAAATTAATAAAATGGATGGGAAAGATAATGTAAACATGAATCAGATGAATAAACGAGGGAGTTCTATATATATATATATATATATATATATATATATATATATATATATATATATAAAGAAAATTTGTGTGATGTTACAGTCTCCCCTACTTTTAGGAACTTCGTCCCGAAGTTATTAAAAACACAGGGTTGAGGGTGATTGGAACAACCGTGGTTTGGAAAATTTGGGGTTAAGGTACGGCATGAATTCTGTAGGTAATAGAAATAACTGTTTCGTATAATTTAGATAAGAGGATTGATATGTGTTAGTTTTAAGTGTTGGATTAGGCTCGTCTGAAATAGCAAGGAGAATAAGAATATAGCAAAACACTAAACTTAAGTGTTAGGAAGGAAATGCATGAGTTGATTGACTATAGAAAGACTAAATGAACTACCAGGTAACTAGAGTTTATAATTGATTATCTACCGAAAACCTTGATAGAATTCCACACTACTTTAACGTACCTGTAAATTCATGATTACGTTCTGGACCGCAATCACCAATTTACCTTACATTTGGGTTTTGTGTCCTTCTATGACTCTAAACACATATGTAAATAATGCAAAATAATCTTGTGATTGAATCTTTGTATCAATGAGTCTAATAAATCTTTGTATCAAATTACATGTATGATGTATCCAAAAATGAGTCCAACTGTTGAGCAGGAAAAGACCTATACCAGTCAGTGAGTAGGAACCTCTACCGATTGTTGAGAAGGTGCGATAGCCTCTACCAGTCGTTGAGCAGGTTATTAGAACCTCTACCGACTGTTGAGCAGGCATGATGACCTCTACCAATCGTTGAGCAGGTTGTTAGGTACTCTACTAACTGTTGAGCAAGTACTTCATCCTCTACCAGTTGTTTGATTAAGTGTAACAATTGTTTTTTTATTTAACACATAAGTTGCAAGTTCGTAATATATGTATGTAAGTAAGTTTGTAAATGCATCAAGTATAGCATGCGAGTTGTAATAGAGTTGTCCTAGACAAGATTAATGACTCTAGGTGTGTTTATAGCAAATAGTTTATATTCCATGCTTTCAAGTATCATGAATAATCAAATGTTCAAGTAGATAATCAAATCCTCATGTATAACTAAGAATCAAGTTTGATGCAACGAACAATCAAGTTTTCAATAGTCTGATTATCATAGGGATCAAGTTCATATTCCAGAAGGTGAAGAATATGAATTTAGTTCTTGAGAGGATGATGATGAACTCAAAGCATCATCAAGGTTATGAAAGATAGTGAACGTGAAAATAGTTAATAAAGGGTTTATTTTATAGTAAGGAGATTATGTAGCAGTGTAAATCGTGGGGTTTGGATCAAAGGTTAGAATCTAATGTATGAGAAAACATGATAGTGATAAATACCAAAAATTGTAAAAGTTCGAACAAGTTGAAAATAATTAGGTGGCAATGGAGATTAAATTTTGTTCATGAGGATGGAAAGATCTTATCATTTTTCTTTTTAAAACTGGTTTCTTATATAAAACAAAAGTTGCAAAATAGTACAAACTAAGTAGCTTTAGATCAGAATATTTTAGTTTAGTCGAAGATTTTAAACACGACGTTAGGTTTTATAGATCAAGGTGACATTATATCAAAATTCCTTTGTTATGCTAATGAATAAACATTTGGATTTAGAAATTAAGTTTGAGGATATCTTATAACAAAAATATGTATTTTCCATGGTTTATAGGTGATGAAAATTTTGACAATATTAAGAAATCTTTAGTGTTGGGCTAGGGTCTACCCAGGTTATGAGGTTATAGTTTAGAAATATGTAACATGTTGAAAAATGAAATAATATGATTTGGGGAGGGTGTTGAAAATAATCAAACATGTGGCTAAGATGGTAAGATGAAATGTGATTGTGAAATCCATATATGATTAGGAAATGGGATTGATTTAAGCTGTAAAATTTTGAGATTTTAGAGCTTAGTTTTAAGGAAAGTGAGTGTAATCATTTATTCATTAATTAAAACGAATAAACGAAAACGTTGACTTATCAAAGCTTCTAGATTCTAATAACATAGTGAAGACATGCTTTAGCCTATAAGTGAACACTCATCCCGAGAATTCCCAGGTAGGCATCCGAGTCCCTCGTCTGATTGCGATTTATGTGCAATGCCAGTCCTAGACAGAAAACTCAGAATACAGGCGTTCACCCTTCCAGATTGCACGTGTTCGTTATTAAAATCTAGAACTTCGACGAGATCTTCAAGGTGGTTCAGGCTAAACCTGAGGATTTGTCCTATTAGTCTAAGAGTAGATCTTGTGATGGAGAGCACTCTTCTTGTAGGGACTACAGTAAGGATAAGAAGTAGGATAGAGAATATAAACAAGTAAGGTTGCAAGTAAAAGGAGCAAGTACTGATTAAAATCCTATGGTTATAGACTAGATTATTTTTTTTTTCTAATAAGCTAATTCCCTATAGCCATGACTCTGATACCAATCTGTAACACCCCAACCGATGGCGGAAACATCAGGATGTCACGTATTGACGATTGTTCAGTAGCTCATGGTAAATAATAAATTTCATTAATTGATTACATAAATTACATACAATTGTTCTAAAAGAATTTGTACATCAAAATGAAAAATACTAGATACACATCTTCAAGCATTAACTCTAATCTTCAAGCAAGCTATATCCTGAAACATGTTTAGTTTGAAAATATTTTGGGTCAACAAAAGTTGGTGAGAATTACATAGGTTTGAATGTTGAATAAAATTTGTACAATTCGAGTGTCATGGCAAGTCTAGTCCATATGTGAAAACAAAACAATCGGGTAAATCGAGTGCATAATCAAACCTTGTGACTAGAATATTGTGGTCCATCCCATATGCTCATGGTTCACTCGATTATGTTATAAATTCGATAACAATCACCTACGCTACCTATGTAGGAGGTACACGTATCCGGGTGGGATTGTCAGTCCAATAGATCTATCGTTGTATACCGTCGGCTGATCAATGTTAATGATTATGCTAGAATAATGTGCTTACCCTAGTAATGTTTAAGACATAATGCAACATAGAATAACACATAGACACTTATGATTGAATTGTAAATTGAATGTTGTAACATGTTTCACCCCAAAATAGTGAATGGAAAAAGGGGCTATGTAAACTCACCTTAGGTGCTTAATGAGTTCGTGAGTTTTCTTGAGCGTGCAAACACTTAGTAATAATGCCTTGGAAAACTCGGAACTAGCTAGAGGAGATAATGATGGATGAAAACTTTAGTATGTGGGAGATGGGATAATAATGTTTTTTTTTATTGAATGTTATAAAGAGTTGAATGGTAGGCTATTGTATTTATAGTGAACAATTTGGAGTTTTAATTAGGGACTACTTTGACTAGGCTAGAATTTAGGAACAACTTTGACTTGACTAGAAGACCATATTTACTAACACTTTGACTTGACTAGGAGACCATATTTACTAACACTTTGACTTGACTTGACTAAGAGACTACGTTTGACTTTTCAGGTTTGACTAAGGGAACTTGAAAGGGTTTAAGTTTAATTGGTTTTAATTAACATCACAAAACACCAAATGGTGTAGTGGTTTGTGTGGTGTGGTTAAGGTTTAGCCCGCCAGGGACTCGGGTTCGAATCCTGGCTCAGGCAAACATTTTTTTAAAGTTTTTAAATCAGATTTTTTTAATAAAATCCAATTTAATATTGATTATAAGTCATTATTTAAACAAAAAAAATTAATAAAATGGATGGGAAAGATAATGTAAACATGAATCGGGTGAATAAACGAGGGAGTTCTATATATATATAAAGAAAATTTGTGTGATGTTACACGCCTCGTGGTAAAACCCCGCACGTGGAATTTGAGGGTGTGAAAGATTGGTATCAGAGCCAATGGTTATAGTGAACTAGGACTGCGTTTAGACTATAGCCGAGTATCACACACATTAGACGGTCACACATAGTTTGAGTCGTGTTGTTTGGTAAACGTACTAACCTTGTTGGGGTGTCGGTGTCCTTATCACGTAGTATCACATTTTCTATCTTTCGTTATTTCTTCCTTTATTCTATATTCTTCCTCGGGTTTAAAGATGAAGAGGCTTATCGCTTATACTTGGGAGTAGTGTACATTGGGGTGGCTTCGGCACAGTTTTGAGATTTTTTCGGGATTTGGATATCTCCTGTAACACCCCAACCGATGGCGGAAACATCGGGATGTCACGTATTGATGATTGTTCAGTAGCTCATGGTAAATAATAAATTTCAATAAATGATTTAAATAAATTACATACAATTGTTCTAAGAATTTTGTACTTCAAAATGAAAAATACTAGCTACGCATCTTCAAGCAATAACTCTAATCTTCAAGCAAGCTATAACCTGAAACATGTTTAGTTTGAAAATATTTTGGGTCAACAAAAGTTGGTGAGAATTACATAGGTTTTGATAATCGAATAAAATTGTTGTGCAATTCATGTGTCATGGCAAATCTAGTCCATATGTGAAAACATACTAGAAGTAAATCGAGTGCATAATCAACCCTTGTGACTGTTGTATTGTGGTACATCCCATACGCTCATGATTCACTCGTTTATATTGCAGTAACAAACACCCACGCTACCTTTGTAGGAGGCACGTATCCGGGTGGGATTGTCAGTCCAATAGATCTATCAATGTATACCGTCGGCTGATCAATGTTAATGATTATGCTAGAATTGTGCTTACCCTAGTCATGTTCAAGACATAATGCAACATAGAAAAACACATAGACACATTGATGATTGAATTGCATAAATGATGTTGTAACATGTTTCACCCCAAAAATGGTGATATATAGAAAAGGGGCTATGTAAAACTCACCTTGATTGTGATGATGAACTTGAAAAAAAAATCAACGAGAATCAATGAATTACGCTTGAACCTATATTTTTATTATAAAAAAATTTATGAGAAATAAATAGACTCTATGATTTTTTGACCTGTCGATTTTCCGGCGATGGAGACCTTTACTACTCTTGACTTACTACTTTTACAATATACTTTCGGTTCAACAATGTGTAATACATTACATGATAAAATCTTTAGCTACTTGATTAAATGATTTCTAACTCATTTCTAAAATCTCATATGTAATAATTTAAGAAGTAGTATGATTTAGTATTAAATTTTTTTATATACAGTAGATATGCATAGCCTAAACAACAGCAACAAAAAATATAAATGGAAAATTATGTTTTTTTTTATGCATTATGTTTCCATCGGTAGTTTTTATTGTTATTATTATTTTACAAACTTAGCAAATCTCGCACTTTTAATAATTCTAACTTACTATAGTGACCACTACCTCAATATAGCCAGCTCTCATGGCCTTGCGTAACACTACATTTTTATACATGCAAATGTTGTTCAAACCAATAATGCCCATATGTGTATTTGTTTTCTCAAAATTAGCCTTTTTATTATTAACATCCAGTGACGAAAAGTTTTAGTTTCTTTTAGGAGGTACTGAGACTAATTATTTGATGATAAAGACACCATCTAAATGGGTGTAAATTTGGTTAAATCCTAAAGGAAAGCAACAGCACATGCTCTGTTCTGAACATGATATAATGTATACATTGAATTAACTATTGTATTTTTTTTTAGCTTCAGTAACACATTCGTTTTAAATTTCAATTGCAGCAACCAAAAAAAATAATAATTATAATAATAGCAACACATACACGAATGAACAAATTTCATCATAATTAGCATGTTTATCTCCATATAATTAAACCAGGTTTTTGGTCGCCGCAACAAATCGATTCACAAGCCCGTATTCAACCGGGTTACTATATACAGGCCCGAACAAAGGAATGGGCAGTTACCTCACTAATCGGAGAAAGATGATAACGGTGACGGTGCTTAGCGCGCGAGTGACGGATCCGAGAAGGCAATTACTAGGACTTGATTACGGGGCTGTTTGCAGTGGTGTCCAGAATCGATAATAACAAACAAGGGGGGGCGAGATCGGTTGCTAAGTGTCCTTCTTCATGGTTTTGATCTGCCAAAAGTTGGCGGGGGTAACAAAGACGCAGGGAGAAAGGGTGTGTTATAATGTTTGAATTGATATTGCATATTATTCACAAAATACAAGCATATAAATAGAGACTATACAACAATGGAAGGAGAGTAATACATGGAGGAAATGGCTAAACTAAATACAGAAAGAATATGGCTGTAAATGCATAAGCTAAGATGATGGAAGTTAATGAGAGGAGTTGACTTTAGGCTTGACTTTAGGCATATGATTAGATATTCCTTATATGTGTTTGGTGGTGGTATATCGAAACATGGAATGATCAAAATGACTATGGTATATAACTAATCGATGATCGGTTCGTTCGAATGTGATAAGCCTTTGAAATTTGAAATTAAGTTGAACTGAAATTTGGGATGTGCTTGTATTGGAGGGTTTAGTGCCGTTTGAATCGCTAAGAATGAGTCAATTTATAAGATCAATTGGTTAACTAACAAAATTCTAAGATTTTAGTAAATTTGCTTTCATATTGCTCGGAATTATATATATTTTTTTTTAATTTAAAACCAACCAATAAGGAAATCATATATGACAATTAGAAGTTATTAACTTTGACATGTCCAAAATTCGTGGGAATGATAAGTGATTAGTATAATGTTGTAAAATAAGTGTGGAAATGAAATAAACTTGGATTTTATAATATATTTATATATATATATATATATATAGTAAAATTACATAATGTTACATCTCCCCTCTATGCTCTAATGTACATACTTGCCTACACACACACACTATCCTACACTAGTACTTGTCATAGTACACCCGTGAGTGATTGTTCACTTTGGGGACCCCCGTGCGATAACACTTTCTTTTAGGAATGTGGGTGTCGGGTGATTGGAAGTTCTAGCTAGGAGCACGCCTAGAGGACCATGTAGAGCGATTTGTTATTTCGGGTGCACACGAAATCATAAATCGAAATGCATGAAAATCTTGGTGGACTTCGAGTTCGGACAGATGGTCATGCTGGAACCCCGTTCTGAATTCCTTGATCACTAGTAGTTTGATCTAGTAGTGGTGCTGAGTATCTTGTTTCGTATTTTGGCAGAACATGTCTGGTCGTGCTGGGGGACGTCGTGGTGGTCGTGTTGGTGGTCGGAATGGCGGTGGACGCAATAGGGGTCGTGGCAACATTAGTATGACCCAGGCTGAGCTGAACAGCCTGATTCAGGAGCATGTGGCAGCTGCTATTGCTGCACATCAGGCCGCCCAGTAGGGCCATGGTGGTAATTTAATTACCCCTACCTCCATTCCTTATCTTTTGTTGTGTGGTATCCGTTTTTGTGATCCGTGTTGCTTGTTGTATCAGGGAATGCTTTTCATCCTCCACCACCTCCACCTCCACCTCCTCCTGTCCAGTGTACTTACAAGATGTTTCAGGACTGTAAGCCCCATAACTTCAGTGGGTCTGAAGGAGCTGTGGGATTACTTCATTGGTTGGAGAAGGTCGAGTCAGCTTTCTCCATGTGTAACTGCCCAGAGGAGTATCGTGTGAAATGTGCTTTAGGGACATTTGAGGGTCATGCTTTGACCTGGTGGAATTCGACTGTGCAGACTATTGGTTTACATGAGGCCCATGCGTTGCCATGGACCGAGTTTGTGTTTCGTTTGAAGATGGAGTACTGCCCCAGAGATGAGATTAAGAGTTTGGAGCATGAGCTGTGGAATCATCAGATGGGGGATCTAAGATCGAGGAGTATACCACTCATTATCATGAGCTGGCACTTTTGTGCCCGGATTCAGTGACTCCTGAGTATATGGCTATTGAGTTCTATGTTAGTGGGTTGGTGCCAGAGATTCGCGGGTTGGTGACCGCTAATGATGCCGCTACACTTCGGGATACCATTCGGTTGGCTCAGAAGCTAACCACACAGAAGGTTCAGGAGGGTGTCTTGCCTCCGAAGGGCACTGTAGTGAAGGCCCCTGAGGGCAGCAAGAGGAAGTGGGAGGGTGCTGGTAAGAACGCTGGACCCAGCAGCAGGCGAAGAAATAGGATGTTGTGGGAGTGTCATCTGAGCAGAGGACTGGGGGTATTCTGGGCAGCTCCCGAAGTGTGCTGAGTGTGGCTTTCATCATACGGGTGATTGTGAGAGGTTTCGCTGTCTTAGGTGTCAGCGTTTTGGCCATCATGCTAAGGACTATAGGACTACTCTTCAGTTGCAGCCGGCTTAGGCTACTACTGCTGCTACCCCTACTATAGCTCCTCAAGGGAAGCAGGGATGTTATCACTGTGGGGATATTGGGCACTTCAAGCGGGACTGTCCTAAGGTGAAGCAAGGCGAGGGTGGTGGTCGAACTGGTCGTGCTTATGTCATCGGTGCAAGGGAGAACATGGAGGATCCTGATACTATTACTGGTGAGTTCTTTTCTTAGTATTCATTGTACTTTGGTTTTATCCTCATCCGCATCATTGGGCCTTTCGCATTCATCATGTGTTTTCGGTCTTGGGCTTGGTTATCATTTTGCATTCATGGGTCTGATGTGGGTCCTTTGGAAATGCTACTTGGACGGTACCGGTGTGTCATTTATACCGATCACAGTAGTCTCTAGTAGGCCTTCGATCAGGAGGATTCATTGTTTTGTATTCACCTCGGGGAGGGCAGTTCCCCAGCATAGAGTATCTATTGTTTTCATTCTTCACCCGTGGTTACCATTTTGTTTGCACTCTGGAAGACGTTACTTGGGTTAGGTCGACACTCATTACTGTCGAAGAGTGAATCTCAGGGCGAGATTCCTTTCAACAGGGGGGTGATGTGACGACTGGGAAAATTTTTCTTTTTATCGCTTCGTTCTCTTTTACTTCGGGAAATTTTCGGGACGAAAATTCTTTGATATGACGACCGGTAAAATTTTTCTTTTTATCACTTCGTTCTCTTTTACTTCGGGAAATTTTCGGGACGAAATTTCTTTCAACAGGGGGATGATGTGACACCCGGCACGTTTAGGTTAACATTTTATAAAACACATAAGTCTACCTTAGCGAAAAACGTTTTCAAACTTACTTAACTAGGTCAGTTGAGTCGTTACGATGGTTCCGAGAATCATCGGGAGTCGTTGCAATGATCCACGGGATCATTGGGAGTCAATCCATAACCATGTGAACACGGATTGGTGAATTATAGAATCGCCAGGTTTAACGCCCACACGCAAATCTCGAGTCCCGGGAATTGGTGAACGGATGGGAACGTGTTAGTTATCATGCATTATGTGCTTACAATCATTATATGACTTGTCGGTATGTGAATACGTGTTTATATGTGTTAAAATAGCGATTACGTGTAATTGCATGACATTATAGGTGATTACGTGTAATTGCATGTAAATAGGGGGTGATTGGCCTAATTGCATGTAAATAGAGGGTGATTGGCCCAATTGCATGTAAATAGGGGGTGATTGGCCTAATTGCATGTAATTAGGGGGTGACTGGCCTAATTGCATGTAAATAGGGGGTGATTGGCCCAATCTCATGTAAATTGGGGGTGATTGGCCTAATCGCCAGTAACACATGCGATTGGGGGATTTTTAAGGGCGATTGGGTCCTAATTGCTAGTAGGTACGTGCGATTAGGAACCCTAATCGCCTGTACTGCTGCATAATCGCCTGACATGTGTTGAACGACTAGAAATGCCTATAAATACCACCCTTATATTGTAAAACATCATTTGTAAAACCCTAACACACCCCAAAGCCATCCCACACCTTATCCAACCTCTGGAACACGTTTTTGCTCAAGAAATCACCTTTCCAAGCCTTACACCTCATAATCTTGCAATTTCAAGGTGTGCTCTTCATCCCAAACCTTTGTAATGATATTGTTTTGCTCCCTAAAGGTCCAGACCTGGTTTCTAAACATTTGTGTCTTTGAAAACTCATTAAAATCAGTTTCTAAACAAACCCAAACCTCTATGCTTGCTATATGTGATGTATTCATGCAAAGATAGGATTTTTATTGTTTAAACATGATTGTTCTTGTGTTATTGATATGTTTCTGACCTAAATAAGTTATTATGATGTTAACCTAGGAGTTTGGAGGTTCATAGATGTGTATTGTTGATAATAGGAGTTTTGACCCGTTTGAATGATTATGAAGGATTGATGATGATATGATGTGTTTTGTTGATTGTATGAGGTTGGGGTTTACTCTAGGATGATGCTAGAATAGTAGGATAATGTCAGACAACGTCGTTATGTGTTGGGTCTACTGACCTGAAGAAGAACAGATGATTGAAAAGCCAAAATATACTAACAGTTGATTAACACAAATAAACAGTCTTTACAACATACTCTTCCCAAAAGACTGCTGACCCTAACAACTGTTCCATCCAAACAACTGCTATGACAACTACTGATACAAAGGACTGCTAGATAACAACTGATAGAGAACAACTACTGACCAAAGGTCTGATGAAGAAACAACTGCTGATCAAGTACTGAAAACTAAAGGTCTGTTGGAGTCAACAACACTTATACTCCAACAGATGTTGCAAGACAATCAGAGTTTTCCCTCAATAGTAGTTTACTTTACAGTGTTTTGTAATACAACAGTAATTTGTATAGGGCAGATATTTTATGTTGTTATTCTGTTAGAGGTCACTATCTTAGGTGACGTCAGCACAGGTCACCAGTGGTTTAGTTTTGTCTATAAATAGAACAGTGCTTGTACTGTTCTATTGCATCACACACAAACATTCTCTCAGACAAACAATCACTGTGTGATCAGACTGAGGGGGAGTACTTGTATTGATTGTAATCTTTCAATTAATGAAAGCTTTCGATTAGGAAAACATTTATTCCTATTGTTTTGATTATTGTTTATCATTCCGCTGCACTTTCCATATATACTTACATCATTCAATTCTCATCTTCTTCTAAATATATCAAAACAATCAAACTCAGATCCTGACGATTGGTATCAGAGCTTGGTCAGTTAAATTCGATCTAATCAATCAATTTAATATAAACAGATCAGCTCACAATTATTGATATCGTTTGTTTGTCAGATTGAAAACAGAGTAATAGTTTATTTTCGATTCAACCGTTTATAAATAGACTTTGTTTTTGAAAAATCAGAGAATGGCTTCAATCAATCACGATCCACATAACACTGGCACGAACAACAAGCCACCGATGCTTGTCAGATCTGAATACAATATCTGGCAACGTCGGATGAGCCATGTTCTAGCTCAACAGAACACTGGGTGTTGGAAGTCGATTATCTTCGGACCACATGTTCCGATGGTGCCGAGTACCAAAGATCCCAAGGTTCAGGAGCCTAAGAAACTTGAAAACTACTCCGACCAGGATTTTCAGAAAATTGAGTTAGATGCTAAGGAGTTGTGGGATGCACTGAAAGAACAATTTGGTGGGACTGAAGAGGTTATTGAAAACAACCGTGAAATACTTAACCAACAATATGAAACATTCAGTCATATTAAGGGAGAGTCATTAACTCAACAATTTGAGAGGTTTAACTGTCTCATTAGTGAACTAAAACTGGTTGGTCTAACTTATCCTCATTCAACTTTGAACCATAGGCTTTTAAGATCATTACCAGACAAATGGGATACTATTGCTATAGTTATGAGAAACTCAATTGGATTTAAGGACCTATCACTGACCCAACTTCATGGTAAGCTCTTGACCTATGAGAGAGAGCTTAACCAGAAAAAGAAGCTCCGGGACTCTGGAAAAGTGTCTGATGATTATGTATTTGGTAATACAACACTTTTGCGTCATGATGAGGTGCCTAGAAATACTAAGGATCAGAGTTATGATCATTTCATTGACATAACTTCAGGTTTTAACTCAGGTTTTAACTCTGATTCTTATTCACCAAACTATGCTTTCACAACAAGTGGTGGTGATATCCAGGCATCTGATAACAAATCCTTTGAGTATGATGACCTTAAATACTTTGACCCTGATGATTTGGAAGAAATGGACATTATGCACCAATTGGCCCTTCTCAGTGTAAGAACTAACAATTTTTACAAGAAAACTGGGAGAAGGTTTCCAGGGTTAACAGGCAGATCAAAAGTTGGGTTGGATAAATCAAAGATAAAGTGTTATAAATGTCATATACTTGGTCATTTTGCTAGGGAATGTAGGAGTCAACATGGTACACCTATAATCACCTATCCAAATCAAAGACCTCAGACCAACACTTATCAAAATTCCTATATTACCCCTGGACCAAATGTGCAAAACACTGCTCATTTTGCATAGTCCTCAAACACTGTTCCTGTCCAGTATGTCCAAACCACTGTTCCTCAGATCCACTATGTGCAAACACCTGTTGCTCAGGCACCTGTGCAAATGACTGCTGCTCCATCCTCTGCTCATGCAGAGACCAGTCAACAGAGCTTCTTCACACAAGGCTTTGTTGATTGGAGCAGTCTACCAGATGAGTTAACAGATGAAAATTTTGCACTAGTTGCCAAAGCTGAAAATGAACTAGAAAATTTTTGTTTCATGGCTATGGTAGAAGAAGTTGAATGTGAGGAGGTGGTGACTAAATCCAAAGTTGTGACTGATGATGTTGTTGATGAAGTAGTTGCAGGTGAAAAACCTGAAGAAGAGGTTGTAAATCTCTCAGATCCCTGGGGTGCATCTGATGATTGTGAGTGCAAGTGTGATTGTGCATTGAGGGCTGCTGCTAAGGTATCTCCTCAAATTCTTAAGGATTTATGTTCTGACAGATGTGTGATAGCAATTGCTAACATCAAAGAGGTGAATGAAAACCTTAGAAAGAAAATTTTAGATGATGAAGTTAAATTTGAGAAACTTTCAAAAGAATTAAAAACAAGTTTAACTGAAAAAAGAATCTGAAATAAGCAGCTTAAAACATGAAGCAACCATAACCAAAGACCAGCTCCAAACTATGATAACAAAATATCAGAGTTGTAAAAGTGAGCTTGAGTCCACCCAAGTTGAATGTCAGAAATGGGTGGAATCTTGTAGAGGTTTTGAAATGCTACTCAACAAACAAAACAAAAGTCATGTGAAGTTTGGTTTTGGTTTTGAAACCACTGCTCCAGCTTTTGAAAACACTGACAAAAGGGATCAAAAGTCTGTTGAGATAGTACTAACAAATTTGAAGGGTCAAGAGATTAAAATCACTGAACCCAATGGTAAGAAAATTGTTCTAGAAAAACCAGAAGGTTCCTCATCATTCACTGAACTTGAAAAGTGTGAATTTAAACCTACTTGGTCTGATGAGTGTGGTACTCTTGAGAATTTTAAACCTGTTGATTTCAAAACTCCTGAAGGAAAGACAACACGTTAGGCAAAAATAATTCCCTTTAAAAACCTTCCAGCAGATGCTCAAACATCTGCTGAAAAGATGGTTGAAAAAGGGAAGAAGAAAGAAAAGACTGTCCACTTATTCTGTGATTTTTGTGAAAAGAATAATCATGTCACTAAAAACTGTTTTCTTCTAAAAGCGTATGATATTAACAAAGGAACAAGTGTGTGTAATTCCAAAGCCACATGTTCAATATGTGGGAAAAAGAATCACAATACCAAAGAGTGCTTGTATCTCAAAAATTTTGATGTAAAAATACAAGAGTACAAAGCTAAAACTCTTGCAAGTCAGGTGGTGAGTACTTCAAAAGGAAAGCCCAAACAGACCTTCACTCCTGTCCAAACATCTGTTACTAAAAGTCTTGAAACATCTGCTCCTAGGGATGTCCAAGTAACAGATGCTCCACCCACAAGCAAGTACCCAAGAGGATATGGACAACCACCATGTCATAATCTGTCACATGTTTATGAGGAACCAAAAAGACCTTCTAAACCAAGAGTGAACAGAAATCCCTATGGGTATTATCATCTGTCTGGAAGTGATCAAACAACTGTTGCCCCAAGTGTTGACATTCAAGCACTTGCAAATGGTCAGCAACAGTTGTTGAACTTGATTAAAAAACTAGTTCAAACCACAGATCATCTTCTAAAAGCTTGAGTCTGAAAAGTCGGAGGACCCATCCAAAGCCAACCTAGCTTTGGACACTCACCAAAACTAATTCATTACTGCTGTGTAGGGAGCTTCTGCTCGTTTAGATAGTCTTTGGTATGTAGATAGTGGAGGCTCCACGCACATGACAGGATGTAGAGCCCTTCTTCTGGACTTCTTAGCCCATGGAGGGGGTGATATATCCTTTGGTAATGATTCAAAAGGTAAGGTGTTGGGTTTAGGGATGTACAAGCTGGGAAACTCAAGTTTGAAAATGTCAATCTTATTGATAATCTCAAGTTTAATCTCCTGAGTGTTTCACAAATGAGTGACAAAGGTTATGGCTCATTCTTCACTAAGAAAACTTGTAAGATTATTGGGCCAGAAGTGGTGAAAAAGATTGATACCATCATTGCTGAGAGCAAAGCACAACTTGTTGCTCATAGAAATGGCAATGTGTATATTGTTGATATGCTAAAAGACAATCCTATGGCAAATGTCTGTTTGTTTTCTGCTGCCTCCACAAAGGAGACAGAATGGTGGCATAGGAGACTGGGTCATACCAACCTTCAAACTATCAACACACTCTCCAAACAAAGTCTTGTCAGAGGCTTACCATCAAAAGAATTCAAATGTGATGAGCATTGTGTTTCCTATTTAAAAGGAAAACAACATAAAAGCTCTTACAAATCCATTGATGAGTCCAAAACCAGTCAATGTCTATAATTGTTGCACATGGACTTGTTTGGCCCTGTTAAAATCATGAGTCTAAGAAGAAAAAGATTTTGTCTTGTCATAGTTGATGATTTTTCTAGGTTTACATGGACTTACTTTTTACATTCTAAGGATGAGACTGCAGGTATTTTGAAGGACTTTGTCACCAAAGTTGAAAAACAATATGACTTGCCAGTAAAAGTCTTTAGAAGTGACAATGGAATAGAGTTTAAAAATAAGGAGTTGGATGACTTCTGTGTGTCAAAAGGGATTGTGAGGCAGTACAACATTCCAAGAACACCAGAGCAAAATGGGGTGGTTGAGAGGAAAAATAGAACTCTTATAGAAGCTGCAAGAACCATGCTAGCAGACTCTGGTTTGCCACTGTCCTTCTGGGCAGAAGCTGTAAACACTGCTTGCTATGTTCAAAACAGAGTTTTGATCAACCCAAGACATCAAAAAACTGCTTATGAAATTTTGTTCAAAATCAAACCATTAATTTCATTTTTCAAAATCTTTGGTTGCCCATGTTTCATCTTAAATCTCAAAGATTCCATTTCAAAATTTGCAGCCAAAGTAGATTATGGTTATTTTCTGGGATATTCTTCTACTGCCAAGGCCTATAAAGTGTTTAACACAAAGACTAAGACAATAGAAGAAACTCTGAATGTAAAGTTCAATGAACTTTCATCCCTAAAAATCCCAGCAAATCCTGCTGAATTGTTTGATTTAGATAAATTCAAGTTTGAAGATGTCACTGTTAAAACTAACAATGCAGGTAGTCCACAATCTCCACAACAAGATTACAGAACAGATGTTGTGATCCCCAGTCACTATAAAATCTATTCTGCATCAGAGGAAGCAGCTGTTCAAAACAACTGTCAAAACTCTGTCACAGCTGAGTCAACCACTGTTGGCGAGTCTTACCCTCAAACCACTGCTTCACCTCTCACAACCACTGTACAATCATCTGTTGACAAAAGTCAAACATCTGTTGACAAAAGTCAGTCCAGTTTTACACCACTTGGACCCATTCCCCCACTTCCATTTCAAACATCTGATGGCACTACAGAAGTGCAAACAGATGTTACAACAACAGAGTCACCAAACCTCTGTCCTTCACCTCAAAATGCCATCATACCATATCAGGGAGATCTAATCTACCTAAGAGCTCATCCACCAGACCAGATCATTGGCAACATCAGAGAGGGTGTGCTAACAAGAAGTCAATCCTCCAATATCTGTCTTTTTGCAGGGTTCCTGTCTCTCACACAACCTGTCAAGTACCAAGAGGCACTAAAAGACAACAGTTGGGTAGAAGCTATGCAAGAAGAGCTCCTTCAGTTCAAAAGACAACAAGTATGGGAACTTGTACCACTGCCTAAGGATGTTTGTCTAATAGGTACAAATGGGTCTTCAAAAACAAAACTGATGAAAGGGGTATTGTTGTCAAGAATAAAGTCAGGCTTGTGGTTTAAGGCTTCAGACAAGAAGAAGGTATAGACTATGATGAAACCTTTGCTCCTGTAGCAAGGTTAGAAGCTATTCAACTCTTCCTAGCCTTTGCTGTCAACCACAACATCAAGGTGTATCAGATGGATATCAAATGTGCCTTCCTATATGGCAAAATTCAGGAGGAGGTATATGTATGTCAACCACCTGGTTTTGAAGACATATTCCATCCTGATCATGTCTATAAGCTTAATAAAGCTTTGTATGGACTCAAGCAAGCACCAAGGGCCTGGTATGAAACTCTTTCCACTTTTCTCTTATCCATTGGTTTCACAAGGGGTAAAATTGATAAAACCTTATTTTTGAAATGGAGAGGGAAAGATTTAATGATTGTTCAAATATATGTGGATGACATCATTTTTGGATCCGCATGTAACAAAATGTGTGAAGAGTTTAGGGAACTCATGACAGCAGAGTTTGAAATGAGTGCTATGGGTGAACTTCAATGTTTCCTTGGTCTCCAAGTGAAACAACTGCAAAATGGCACATTCATTCATCAAAATAAATATGTAAAGAATTTGTTAACTAGATTTGAGATGAATGATTGTAAGCCATGTAGTACACCCATGAGTACAGTCAAGCTACTCACTATTGATGACAAGGATCAACTGGTTGATCAAACACATTACAGATGCATGATTGGGTCTTTATTGTACTTAACTGCATCCAGGCCAGACATTATGTTTGCCATTTGTGTCTGTGCAAGATTCCAGGCTTCACCTAGAAAGTCAAACCTTATTGCTGTGAAAAGGATATTCAGATACCTAAAAGGTGCTCCCACACTTGGTATCTGGTAACCTGCTAATGGACACATTGAGCTTTTAGGTTATTCAGATAGTGATTTTGCTGGCTGTCACACCACAAGAAAGTCTACATCAGGAGGTTGCCAGTTTCTTGGGAATGCCTTAGTCTCTTGGCAAAGCAAAAAGCAGGCAGTTGTTTCCACCTCAATAGCTGAGGCTGAATACATTGCTGCTGCAAGCTGTACAGCCCAACTCATGTGGCTTCAAAATCAATTGCTGGATTTTGGGATAACTGCACTACAGACTCCACTCATGTTGGATAGTCAAGCTGCTGAAAATATCATCAAAAATCTAGTCTCTCACTCCACTACCAAACACATTGACATCAGACATCATTTTGCCAGAGATAGCTATGAAAAAGGTTTGATTTCTCTGCACCATGTTCCAACAGAGGATCAGTTGGCAGATGTGTTGACAAAAGCTTTAGACACATCTACCTTTACAAATCTGATTTCTAGAATTGGTATGCTAAACATGGATTAAACAACACAAATGTTTTTAATAAAAGCATTAAAATGTTTCAGAAAATCAAAATTCATCCTTAAAAATAGCTTTTTGGTTGAAAAATCTGTTAAAGATAAAACAACCACTGTTTCATCCATTTTATCCACTGTTAGGTTGAAAAATCTGTTTCAAACCTTTGATCAGATAAAACAACTGTTTTATTATCCATATATATATATATATATATACATATATCTATAATAATGATAATAAAAAAACAGCTGTTTGCATCAGCCGTTTGCATCAGCTGTTTGCCAAAACAGTTGTCCACCACCAGATGTTTAACCATCAGATGTTTGCCACGTCTGCTCTTACAAGCAGAGTTTTGGCCACATCAGCGGTTTCACCAGAGCATATAAAAACCCTGTTTTATCACAACAGTCGTTACACTGTCTCATTGTATTCAAAATACTGAAACCGCCTTCTTCATTCTCAAACCCTTAATCAAATTCCACTCACTTTCACCTTCGGAATCCATTACAATGGATCTTCAAGCTATGTTGGGTTATATTGAGACCATAGTTACCAGATTAGAGACCTTTAGTTATATATTGTATAGATTGAAGGTTAAAGGACCTAGAATGTAATTATGGCATAGTCTTGGTTACCTAACCCTAATGTGCGCACTTATGTGCACGGGCTCTGCGCACTTAAGCTAAGTGCGCAGGCCCAAATCAGCTTCCTATTTAAAGGTTATGTGTGTGCAGCATTGGGGTTAGGGTTTTGGTTATTATCTTTTGCTAGCACAAGATAGGTGCGTACTTGCTGTAAATCCATGGTTCTTCAGTGTTAAATCATCATTGGAATTATCGTATTATTCATCTTGTGTGTCGGTTCTTACAATATTCATCTAGTTTCTTTTATTGTAGAAGATTAGTCACTTAAAACACCTAATTCATAGGTGTTTCTAAGTGATAACAATCTGTGCACTTACAAGATCTAGCATTTGGGACTTACAATTTGGTATCAGAGCCTCTGTGCTCTAGATTATATCTACTTTAAGATACCAAAACCCTCATCTTGTTAGTTTTTATTATCAAGATTATTTTCTTTGAAAACTTTAAAATTTAGGTGTTTTTCTTATATTTTGGCTTCAAATTTCGTGAAAATCGTGTTTCTAAATGTTTAAAGTATGTTATTTTGATCAGAAAATGGTTTGGAAAGGATTCAGCTGAGTTTTATGTTTGTTACAGCTCGTTTTTGCGCACTTATTTCATGTATCATGCGCACTTATCTCATAAGTTGAGCACTTGTTTCTTAGTTTGAGTACTTGGATCATATATTGCATACTTGTGACTGTGAGTACTTAAACTTGTTATTTTTAGTACGCAGCTAGGGTTTCTGCGCACTTGTTGCATTTTAATTGGATTTCTGCGCACTTGTTGCATTGTAATTGAATTTCTGCGCACTTATTGCATCTCATTGTCTTTAGTACTTATCTAGGGTTTCTGCATACTTAAACAGAAATCTTGGATTTGTGCGTACTTACTGAAGGTGTAGTCTTGAGTACTTGGCTAGGGTTTCTGCGAACTTAAAATCTTAAACGAGAGTTTAAGTGAGTCTGCGCACTTATTTTAGTACGCAGGCTGATTAGTAAACACTGAGCACTTATAATGCCCAAGTGTTGACTGATCTGCGCACTTATCAAGAAGCATAGTCACACGTATACTTCCGAGCTGCGCACTTAACAAAGACTACAACTTGACAAGGCTGTTTATATTCTTACAGGTTGTTGCATACTTATCCAGACTGCTGTGAACTTAAGTGTGAACTTAACTGCGTACTTAGCTGCGAACTTAGCTGTGTACTTACGGACTTGGACAATTTTCTGGACTGATAACTAAAATCTGTTAAACCACATTCCTAAAATTCATCTAAATCATGGCTGGTAACAATAATCAATCAACTGTTAACCCTATCACACAACAAGACCTTGAAACCGGAACCACTACCAGAGCACCTAAGTTAAAAGGTGCTGAAGATTATGGGACTTGGAAGAACAGAATAAGGTCATTCTTTTACGTCACAGACTTCACCCAATGGAACTCTATCCAGTTGGGCCCACACATTCCCATGAGAACCACTGCCACTGGGGAAGAATTCAACCCTGATCCAACCACCTACACCGATGTTGACAAACAATTACTCCAAAGAGATCACAAGGCTTATGGTGCTCTAACCATGGCCCTATCTAACGATGTTTACAACATGTTTGAAGAGTATGGCACGGCACATGATCTGTGGTTTGCATTGAATGAATACTATGAAGGGAACGAAGAGATGCGCCAATACAAGCAAGACATGGTGCAAAAAGAATATGACATGTTTGGCAGTATTCGTGGGGAAAGTTTGAGCTCGCACATTGATAGGTTCATGAGCATGCTGACAAAGATGAAGAAGGCTGGAATTCCTGTGAACAACAGAAATTCTATCAAGAAGCTGCTAGATTCATTGCCAAAAGAATGGAGCATCCAGTGTATGCTAATCAGAAAAGAATATCTTGACGCCCAGTCTACCTTGGCTGATCTCATCAACACATTGAAGTCCTTTGAGATGGACATTACAAAGAGAGAAATGAATCAGACCAATCCAAAGGCAGTACCCATCACTGCAATGAAAAACTTGGCTTTAATGACTCCAGTGGGTACCATGGGTTCAAGCTCTTCTCAGGTGTATGCTGATGAAATGATTGGTGGTGGCTCCAGTTCAGGAACGACCGTTCCATACTCTCAACCCAGTGGCAAGAATCCTCAACCCCCAACTCTCAATCCTCAACAAACAAAGCTTGCTAATGAACACGTTGAACTCTTCAACGCCTTCATGACCAGCTTTGAAGCTTTAAAGACAGGTGATCTGAAAAATGACATGATGAGTCCTGAAGATATGTATCAAGTAGATCCCGATGACATGGAGGAGATGGACCTGAAATGGCAAATGGCCATGATTACTCTCAGGGTTAAGAGTTTCCAGGATAGAACAGGTCTACGGGTTGGATTGGGAAAGGCTGGGTTTGATAAATCCAAAATCAGGTGCTACAATTGCAAAACTCTTGGACACTTCAAGTATGAGTGTCCAACCTTAAATCAAGCTGAAATTAAACCAGCTAAGAGGATGGTGGCAATTACTGATGGAGGAGAAGCCAACCAGCAGAAGGCGCTTGTGGTGCAAGACTTTGATTGGGGTGAAGAAGTTGCTGTAGCAGAGGCTGAAGTAAACAAGGCATTGATGGTGAAAATTTGCACTAAATCAACACTTGGTGTGAGTTCCTTGGAAGGGTCATCAGCTGAGATGCCAAAAGGAGAAGGGATGGATAAGGCTGGTTTAAGAGGTGTGTTGAGTGAGGACAAGGGCAAGGAGACTGCTGCTGAGGAAGCTTTAGTCGCTGAAAAGACTTCCACAAGCAAGGATGATCAACAACCACAGAGCATGCAGAAGAAGGTTGAGGAGAGAGACCTGGTAAGTATCCCGCTCGAAATAAAATCAAAGCTGTGCTCACCAAGGTGTGTTACAGCCGTTGCTTACTGTTTGTCCCACAATAGGAGAATTTTAAGAGAAATGGATGACATACGAAAAATCAATACTGAAATGAAAGAAAATGAGTTAGCTTATCAGCGAAAGTTAAATGCAACAATAGCTGAAATGCACACTCTAAAAGAATTTGTTCTCAGAAAAGATTTTTTAATAAATGACTTAACTGAAAAACTAGAAAAATCTAGAAATGAAACAAATCATCTCCAAATTGTTGTGGACAAATGGAACATAAGCAAGCATGCTCACACTGATATCCTTGATTGTTCAAGGAAATCTTTCGTCAAAGATGGAATTGGGTATAAGGATAAAAAGGGAATTGTAAAATCTCTATTTTTACCCTTGAGCAAAAGTGAATATATACCCATTCCAAAACCACATCCAAAAAATGATCTTTTTGAAAAAGAATGTGTCACGTCTGAGTCACACTCTAATATAAGTAAAAGTAGTGCAGATATGACCCAACAGGATCAGGTGGACGATGATGAAAGTTGTGGTGGTCAAACAATGGGGTTAGGTCACCCAGGTGCCAATTACTCTACAGTGAATTGGTTCATCTGGAGCCATGATAAGTCAAACACTTCTTTGAATTCGGATGACTGTAATAACTTAACTAATTTGGATGACTATAATAGTTTATCTAGGATGGATAACTGTAATAGTTTATCTAGGTCGGATGACTGTATTACTTTAACTTCTAAACTTGATTTCAAGGGTGTTGTGGACCCAAATTATAGGATGAATCCTATCAAACGATCGGATGTTTGTATTGAAAATGTTATGCCTGTTTGTGTTGATCTTAATGATGCATTCTCTGATAATGAAAATGTATATAGACCATCTCCATTTGTTCCAGAACTAAAAAGAAACAGGTTTGGGAAATTTCTTACTGAAGAAATTCCAGAGTTTACACCATCATTAACAGATACGTCATGTTCTGAAGAATCACAAAGTGAACCAGATAACACAGCTTCTGAAGAATCACAGAGTGATACAGAAAGTGACATCAGCGAGCCAGAATGCAACACAAATGAAGAATCAAGCAACAACAACAGTGATGAAGCATGTTCAACAGACAGCCCCAACTCAAGCAACGACAAGAGAAGAACATCACAACCATCATCATCCAGATCTTCTTCAAAGATCAAACCTAAACACTCTAAATGCTTTAGATGTGGAAAAGAGGGACATGTGGTCAAGAATTGTCATTTGCAACCCAAACCACAAAATGATACCAATACCCAAAAATCTTTTTCAGTTCAAATTAAAGATCTTCAAGAAACTATAAGAAGTTTTGTTAAGGCCACAAAAACTTGGAAAAGACAAGAGTCAGTTTTGGGTGAAAATCATGACAGACTAAAACTAAAACAGACCTGGATTCCAAAAGTTACTTAAATTATGGTCTGAGTCGTGACTGTACATAGTGTCTCGTACATTTATCTGTATATTTCTTTTGTTTTATGTGTTTTTCAGAATAAGCTACAGAAATGGTTGATTGCCCTAATGAGATATCTGTGGCACGTTGATAGCGGGGCGTCAAGGCACATGACGGGACTAAAAGAACTCCTTAAAAACTATCGGTTCATTGATGGAGAATTTGTTGCTTTTGCCGGCAACGAGAAGGGCGGAAAGATAGTTGGGATAGGGGACGTGATTTCTGATGCATTGACTTTAGAAGATGTGAACTATGTTCCAGAATTGTGTTACAATCTGCTGAGTGTATCACAAGTCTGCGACAAAGGAATCTCAGTGTTATTTAATGACATGGAGTGCATCTTTCTAAAGCCAGGATTCATTCCTCCTACCAATATGATTATGCTTAAAGCTCCTAGACAAAATAATACTTATGTGATAAACATGAGGGATGCAAAGTCTGAATGTCAAATGACATGCTTACTTTCTAAAGCATCCGAGTCAAAGTCACTGCTATGGCACAGGCGATTAGGACATGTTAACTTCAAAAATATTAATAAGCTTTCAAAACTAAATCTTGTCAGAGGTCTTCCTTCTAAGGAATTCCCCTTTTCTGAAAAATGCTTAGCATGTGCCAAAGGAAAACAACACAAAAAATCGCATAAGTCCAAAGCTGTGAACTCTATAGACTCACCTCTTCAATTATTGCACATGGATCTGTTTGGTCCTATTAGTGTTAAAAGTCTAGCTAAAAAGTCTTATTGTTTGGTGATAACAGATGATTTTTCCCGATTCACATGGGTGTACTTCTTGGAATACAAAAGTGAAGCTGCTGAGATTCTGATGCTGTTTGTTCCTCTCATTGAAAACATAATAAAGACAAAAGTTAGATCAATCCGAAGTGATCACGGAACCGAATTCAAGAATCAAAGTTTCGTGACTTTCTGCAACAACAGAGGAATTCATCTTCAGTACAGTGCTACGAGAACTCCTCAACAGAATGGTGTTGCTGAAAGGAAGAATCGTACACTTATTGAGGCGGCCAGAACCATGCTTATCGACTCTAAACTGCCGATCATTTTCTGGGCTGAAGCTGTGAATACCGCCTGTTATGTTCTTAACAGAGTCTTAATTGTAAAGACGCGCGGGAAAACAGGTTATGAGTTGCTCTTTAAAAGAAAACCTTTGATTGACTACTTCAGGCCTTTTGGATGCTCATGCACGCTGCTTAACAACTACGAGAACATAATGAAGTTTGATGCAGTTGGAGATGAGTGCTTCTTTGTTGGATACTCCTCAAGTCAAAAAGCTTATAGAGTGTACAACAAACGAACCAAAATGGTTCTCGAATCTTTTTATGTTGATTGGCAGGAATCCAACTCTACCAACACAGGAGCCGGTCCTGACTGGTTCATTGACGTGGATGTTGTTTTCAACAATTTCAGCATCATTGATGAACAACCATCTGAAAATCAAGCAGCCGATCCTTCTCCTCTTGAAGATACTCTTTACTCTTCCGAAGACGATGCAGCACCTTTCACCACCCGCTTTTCTCCACTCGTAGTTGATCCAATTGTTCCCCTTCAGACCACAAATGGTGATGCAACTGTTGAAACTACTCCATCTCCTGAAGGTACTCCAGCTTCCGAAGAAACATCTTCAGCACAACAGTCTGCAAATGATCCATCCAGTTCGTCAACTCCTACAGATCACCTTTCCAATCTGCCTTCCCAAATTCAAGAAGAACCAAACATGGGATTTAAATCTTCTAAGGATCACCCTGTGGAGAACATCATTGGACCAATCTCTGAGGGTGTTCTTACTAGAAATCAGGCAGACAAACTGAATATTGCACTTTCAGCCTTCCTATCTCAGACGGTACCTTTCAGCATTGAAGATGCTGTCAGAGACGCAAGTTGGGTTGAAGCCATGCAGGATGAGCTGTATCAGTTTAGAAAGCTAAAGGTTTGGGAACTTGTGGGCTTACCTGAAGGAAAGTTCCCTATTGGAACACGATGGGTTTTTCACAACAAAATGGATGAACGAGGTGTGGTAATTAAGAACAAGGCTCGTTTAGTTGTTCAGGGCTTTTGTCAACAGGAGGGCATTGATTATGAGGAAGTGTTCGCTCCAGTTGCTAGACTTGAAGCCATACGTATCTTCCTGGCTTACGCCTCATACAAGAACTTCAAAGTCTTTCAAATGGATGTGAAAAGTGCATTTCTGTACAGGAAGATCAAAGAAGAAGTCTATGTTTGTCAACCCCCAGGTTTTGAAGATCCCCGTCATCCCAACAAGTACTACAAACTGGATAAGGCTCTCTATGGACTTCATCAAGCTCCTCGAGCGTGGTATGAGACCTTATCTTCATACTTGCTGCAGAATGGGTACACAAGAGGGAAGATCGACATGACTTTGTTCACCAAAGAAGTCAACAAACACTCTATCCTTGTTCAGATTTATGTTGATGATATTATCTTTCGCTCCACTAATGAAAACTTATGCAGGGAATTTGAAAGCATCATGAAGTCTCAATTTGAAATGAGTATGATGGGAGAATTATCGTTTTTCTTAGGCTTGGAAGTGCAGCAGAAAGAAGACGGAATTCTCATCCATCAAGCAAAGTATACAAGAGACATTCTAGCAAAATTCAACATGACCGACTGCAAGCCGTCCAATACTCCTTTTGCGGCCCAAACAACACTTGTACCAGATCTTCAGGGGCCTTCAGTGAATCCTCACACATATCGATCAATGATTGGCTCCCTGATGTATCTCACAGCTAGCAGACCAGATATAATGTGGGCAGTTGGATGCTGCGCGCGTTTTCAGTCCAATCCTAAGCAATCGCATGAGAATGCAGTGAAAAGAGTCTTCCGCTACCTCAAAGGAACACCAAAACTTGGTTTATGGTATCCTAAGAGTGATAACTTTGATCTAATCGCTTACTCTGATAGTGATCATGCAGGTTGTAGGATCGACAGAAAATCTGTCTCTGGTGGCTGTCAATTTCTGGGTAACCGGCTAGTGTCTTGGCAGAGCAAGAAGCAGACCACCGTGTCCATCTCCACTGCTCAGGCCGAATACACAGCTGCTTCCAGTTGTTGCTGTCAGGTGTTATGGATTCAAAATCAGCTTTTGGACTACGGTTTGAATGTCATGCATACACCTATTTTTATTGATAATGATGCATGTCGTGACATCGTGAAGAATCCAATTGATCATTCTAAAACCAAACACATTGAAATTCGGATTCACTCAATTCGCGATGCGCACGACAAAGGGTACATACAGGTGTTGCCTATCGATACTGCTGATCAAAAAGCAGATATCTTTACAAAAGCTTTCGATAAAACCCGGTTTCATCAGTTGGTTTCATGGCTTGAGATGATAAATTTTGAATAAAAAAAAAATTGTGTATATTTTATAGAAAAATCTTCTTTTCTCTTAAAACAAGATTTTTGGGGGAGAAAGTAAACCGGTCTATTCTTAGTGCAAAATTAATTCAGGAAATGATAGGAACTAATCATATCTCGTCAACATGTGAATAGGACCCAGAGGATGTTGTGGCCTCAAGCAACGATGTGTCGGTAGATTCAGCCTGGAATCAAGTAAACTGCCACTAGGTGATTAACAATGAAGATCTACACGGAAAGCTGGATTCCCACTGTGCTTTAGGTCTGCACAAGCTGAGTCCGGTCATACATAGGTTGAGAAATTAAAAGACACAGAAAATTTTGTGCATAGGTAAATCAAAAGACACCTAAGAGTGCAAGCTACCAATGCGGGGCTAAGAAAAACAAAATTTTTGAAAAACTGAGCAGCAAAAGACACGCAATGTTAGTGACGTGCAAACATATATAGATAGCTCATCAAATGATCAGATGATCATCTTCTCTGCTTATGGAAACATAGACCTGAAGCTCTCATCATCTGATCAAGATAATGATCATCTTCTCTGCTTATGGTAACATAGACCTGAAGCTCTCATCATTATATTTCAATAAACCTTGAGGATCGGTAGGCCAATACCTAGCACACTGTGGGGTCCATAAAATTTTCGTCAATATTACCGAAAAACATGATAAACAGCATCGCCAAACACATGTTGAAAGAGAAAAGGCATGGATTTAAGTGGACAAGCATACCGACAATTGTTCTTAGGCTGCAGCTATCCAACGGGAAGTTGAAACGGGTTCTGGCAGGTATGGTTAGTATGATCTTGAATGCAGAAGGTAAGACTTGGTAAAACCCCACTTATCTAATGGATTTGGGCCTTAAAACTCACTTATTGGGCCAAAGTTTGGACTCTGCGCACTTATTGGGCCCTGCGCACTTAACTCAAGTGCGCAGGCCCATTGGGTGACTGTATATATATGCCAGGTCAATAGTGGTCAAAAGTTTTTATCATCCTTAACAGTTGTCACTAACCCTAATCACCCCAAATCACCTGTTTATCATCATCATCATCAACGTTCATCAGTGTTCATCATCATCATCATCACAACTTAATCACACCAAATCACACACTAATCACCCAAATCATACCTCGTTTCTTTGTCTGTTGATTCATATCTACTGATTAAGGTAGATTACATATTATTAATGGTTCTTTGATTGTGATTACAGGGTATAAATGGATGTTCTTGATGCATCTGTTGGATTTCTAGCTATTATGGGTTTTTGAATTCTTGAAGATCTGCGCACATGATAAATGAACAAGTGCGCACTTGTCTCATAGAGACTGCGCACTTGTCTCATAATCATACAAGTACTCAAGAACCCTAATATGCTGCGTACTTATCTGTGTGAACTTAAATCTTGAACGAAGGTTCAAGTGTCTGCGTACTTGCCTAGTACGCAGACCTGACTGGTTTTCTAAGATGTTACCATGCCCGAGTTAACTTGGACTGCGAACTTGTTTTGGGCTATTATGTGCGCACTTGACTTGGACCTGCGTACTAACCAAGTACTCAGTCAAGTATGTGGGCACTTGACTGAGCACATGATACTGATTGACTAAATCTGGACTGCGTACTTGATAATCTTGCACACTTGGACTCTAAACAACAACATAACTTTCATCTTGACTATTAAGACACTTGAACGGACTGCGAACTTAAAACCGGACCTTAATGATCTAACAACTGAAATTCAAACGTACCATTGACACCGATGACACCGATCCATCAAATCTTAATCCAATGACTGTTAAAAATTTAAAACCTAAAAATATTAATAAAATCTAAGTCTAAGTTCGCTATCCGTCTAAGTTTAAGTCTAAAGTCAGTTATCGGAGATCTAATTGGTTTTTCGTGCTCTTGGTTAAACAGATGGCACTTGACTGGGATCCTAGAGGCATGCACAACCAACTGATGAATCTCGATACTGAGGATGCCAAGTTTAGAGATGTAGTGACTTGGATAAGACGCAGCAAAGTCGGATTTGTTGTGCAGAACGCTGAACCAGTTTACGTCTCCCACATTGAAGATTTTTGGAGATCAGCTAGAGTCGAAACAGTATCAAGAGTCAAGCGTATCAATGCAACTGTCCGAAACAAGCTTATGATCATTACTGAGGACACAGTTCGAAACGTGCTAAGGTTGCAAGATCAACCAGGAACTTTCAGATTCATGTCTAAAGCTGATATTCACCAACAATTCAGGATCTTCGGCTTATCAGTCATGTATTTGACAAGAGAGGCGATGTAAAGAAGAGTCAACTTATAAGAGACTGGAGACTTATCAGTCATGTATTCTTAATGTCTCTATGTCACAGAAAGGGAGGATACAATGCGCTGAGTGCTGAATGGTCGACAGCAATGATAAAGATCTGCAAGGACGAAGCGTTCAATCTGTCAGGCATGATCTTTGACTATATGGTGAAGAATGCAGATGCTGGTTCAGGGAAGTGGGCTATGTACCCGAGGTTTGTCCAGATGATGATAAACACTCAACATGAGGGTCTGCCTATCAGTGACGAATACATATTCACCAGAGGGGCACGATTCTTCACAGAGTGCAACACACCTGACTGGGAACCAATGCTGGAAAACATGTATGCGGACCAGCGATATCCTGTTGTTATGGAACTGTACAACAAAATCAAGAAGAGAAGATCAGATGCTGCAGAACCCCGACAACAATCCAAAGCTGCCCCTGCACCTGGATCATCTGAACCCACTCCTTCAGCCCAGCCGACTGCTGAAGAGATTGCCCTAGAAAAATCAAGGGGCAAAAGAGTGGCGGCTGAACCTGCTCCATCAAAACCTAGCAAGAAGAAAAGACCAGCAGGTTTGTTGCAAGAAGGGAGAGACACTCTGACAACTGAGCAACTTGAAACTGCTGCAGCTTTACAACAAGTTGCTGAGTATGAGAGGGCAGCAAGAAAAAGAAGAAGAGAACAGCTACCTGAATCAGAGATCCCCCGTGTTGTGACTCAGGAAGATATTGAGGGAGAAGCGGTCTTAGAACACATGTTTGGGCCTGAACAACCGAATCAACCAGGGCCTTCCACTGCTGCTGCTCCTGCTCCTAAAGCTCCAGCCCAGAGATCAGCCGAACCATCCTCATCAGCTCCTGCTGCACCTCGTCGCAAACCGGTGCATCAGGAACTATATGAGAAACTTGTCAAAGAGGTCGGTAAAACTGCTGCTAGGGAGATCTGCACTTTAAAGAGCGACGTGCACAACAACCAGGAGCTTAGAAAGAAAGTAAAAAAGCTCAAACACAAGAATCGAAACATGGAGAAAGTCATTAAAGATCAAAGATACATTATCAAGTTCCAGAATGAAGTTCAAATGCAGATGTTTGAGATGTTCCAAGAATTTAAGAAGGAACTAACAGGTGCTCCCAGCGTTACTTTTGATGAAACTTTCGATTTTGGAAAGTTTTTGGAGAAGGAGAAAGAGAAAGAAAGGATCGCCGAGGAAAGTGAGGTTGATGAAGTAAGCGAAGATGAGATGCCAGAGAGATTTGTGGAAATAGGAATGGACGAAGAAGTGGTTTATGAGACATCTGATGGGCACAAGTTGGATCCCGAAAGATCCACTTGGTTTCCTCGAAAGCCCATCACCATTCCAGCCCTACATCAGAATATCCATCACACAAAGTCTGCTCACCAGGAGAAGATCATCTCCTGGAAATATGATGAGGAAAAGAGATTATTTGCTGTGAAAAGGAGAGGGGGAGTGATACAATATTTCAAAGGTCAAAAGGAGCTGAAATCTCTCCCCCGATGGGATATCCGGGAGCTTAGCAGGGCCCCTTTCATCAATCACTCCCTCGACTCCCAGGCTGCCATGGTCGAGAGGTTCATCAAGAAAGAGTGCGACACAGATTTCCAAATCCTAAAGCCGCAGAAACCAAGAAGGAGAATCTCGAAGAAAAGAATCGATCCAGCAACCGGTCGTGGGATGATAACATATGTGATCGACCCTCCACAGGTCGTCACATGAGTCCCTATTAGATCTGAGCTTCCAGTGATGCTGAGGAATTTCAAGAAATGGTTTTATGACAGCAACACTGGTGAAGCTGTCATTAAGCTGCAGGACGATTCAGAGGCTTTAAGGATTTTGGATCCAGTGGACGTGTTTGCACTCAACTTGTCAGATCTGAATATGCTGTTTGCAAATCAGATCAATGTGGGTGCCGGGAACACGTTGTTTGAAGAAGCTGTGCTGTTTAGAAGGGCTGTGGATAGAGCCATGCATCGGAAAAGAGAGCTGCTTGCGATAATCGACAGGATCAATGCAGCAGATAAAGAAAAGGAGGATAGAGAGAAGGCTGCTGCTGCTGCTAGTGCAGAAACTGCTCAACCTGAAGTCGAGACTGCTTCAGAGGCACATACTGAAGAACCTGCACCAGTAGCTGATCCTGAAGGAACTACAACAGAATCAACTCAAGCTCCTCAGGTAACTGAAGAAGATCCAGTCGCGTTATACATGCAAGACCCCCCCGAACAGGTTGAGGGGGAGGAAAGCGAAGTGGAGATAGATTGAAGATTAAAGAACTGGTAGCTGTGGTCTAGGGGGAGTATTGTTGGGTTATATTGAGACCACAGTTACCAGATTAGAGACCTTTAGTTATATATTGTATAGATTGAAGGTTAAAGGACCTAGAATGTAATTATGGCATAGTCTTGGTTACCTAACCCTAATGTGCGCACTTATGTGCACGGGCTCTGCGCACTTAAGCTAAGTGCGCAGGCCCAAATCAGCTTCCTATATAAAGGTTATGTGTGTGCAGCATTGGGGTTAGGGTTTTGGTTATTATCTTTTTCTAGCACAAGATAGGTGCGTACTTGCTGTAAATCCATGGTTCTTCAGTGTTAAATCATCAATGGAATTATCGTATTATTCATCTTGTGTGTCGGTTCTTACAATATTCATCTAGTTTCTTTTATTGTAGAAGATTAGTCACTTAAAACACCTAATTCATAGGTGTTTCTAAGTGATAACAATCTGTGCACTTACAAGATCTAGCATTTGGGACTTACAAGCTAAAGCCACCCACAATTATCTCCCATATCTGGTAAAAACAGATGAAAATACTCCATTCCATTCCACCATCGACATCATCTTAAAATCCAAATACTTGATAATCCTAACCGCTGACGCCCCTATCTATCTTGATACTCTCCAAGAATTCTGGTTGAATGTTGAGTTTCTACTTCAAGACAAAAAGCCTACTTCCATTATCTCAAAAATTGGTGAGACGAGTATCGTCATTACCCCTCAACTCATATCCACAACCTTCTCACTTAATGACCTGTCAGGTAAAGACTCTTTCCCTAAAGCAGAGCTTCACACAGAGTTTCAGGAAAGGGGGTATGATGCTCAGATGACTGGGTCAACACTTTTCAAAAAGTTTTTCCCACCAGTCATGAAATTTTTCTTCCATACCCTCCTTCTCTGTGTCTCCGCTAAGTCCACTTCCTTTAATGAAATCCCATTGAGGATTTAGTACTTGGGTTATGCTATGTTGTCAGATTCTGACTTCAATCTATCCCAGGGACTGTTTATGGACTTAGTGTTAAATGTGAAAGCCATAAAGTTTGGGTCTAATAATGCTTTTCTAATTTACCCAAGAATTTTAAGTGTAATCCTTCAAAAGGTTTTACCAGAAAAAGTTTTTAAAAAGGGTGAGTCTATGCAAATGAAGAGTCTAACTGATGAAACTTTCACAAGAATGCTGGGTTCAAACACCCAAGAAAAAGTATCAAAAGTGTCAAAAGTTTCCAAAACACAAACAAAGAGGACTAAGACAACAACTGTTGTCCAAACCTCTGTTGTTGAGCCCACTACTCCTGGTGATCATGGCACTACATCCAGTGCTGTGAAACCCACACCAGCCATTTCCAAAAGAAAACGTCCATCCACAAAAAGAACCACTCAACCACAAAAGAGACTTCTGGAAGATGAGATACCAGAAGATAACTCTGTTGCAACACAAAAGCAACTACAAGCCACTGTTGTTACTTCCTCACAACAGTTGGAAATATCTCAACCTGTCCAAACTCCTCATGCATCCTCACAAAAGGATCATGTTGTAAGCCAAGGGGAACCACATCATGATACATTTGAGTCACTTGGCCATATGTTCACAAGCCCCTCTCCCAGGGCTAATTCTCTTTTTACCCCTCCACCTTCACCTTCACCTTCACATGTTTAACAGACCATGCAACCTCTGTTTGAGGCTATTGATAAAACTCAGGAAAATCCCAGTTCTTCTCTTTCACTTATCAATGAGAGTATACCTTCACAAGTGACTGGGACTGGGGAAATTCAATCAGCCATCCCACAAACAGAAGAGGAGGTTACACCCCTAGAGTTCAATGCAACTCTAGGTGAGTTTTCAAGTGGAGCAGCCACTACTGATGTAGAGACCATTGTCTCACACCAGGACAGTGGTTACATAACTAAGACTCCCTTGAAGGCAACAACTGATGAGGCCACTATAGTGTCCCCAAAATCAGTTGGAGGTCCCCAGAACCAAGAAAAAGAGGCATCTGGTTCTCATCCTTTGGATTCACCTCCTAGGACTGAATCAGTTAAAACTACCACTGGTAGGAATTCAGATGATCATATTAACTTAGGTGATGAGTTAAAATACCAAGAATTGACGGCCAGAGTCCAAACCATTGAAACCTCTGTTGCTGATATGAAATCTGATGTCAAGTTAATATTGGAATCCTTGGCTACTCTCTCCAAGAGTCAACCATCCACAGCTGATATTGCTAGTGAGCTATGGAAATCTGTTTCTCCCATCATCATAGCTCACAGAAAACTAGCAGATCAGACTCATGAAACTTACATGGCAGAAATCAGAAACATGGTAGATGCAAGGTACAAAGATACCCATGCAGATATTCAGGCCATTAAAGACCATCTGCTGAAGACCACTAGCTCTGCCCCTACCACCATTCTCAGAGATGAAGATGATGATGAATTCACAGCTGATGATGCCAAAAAGGGGGAGAGTGGCAGAGATAGATTACTAAAGTTAGATCCCTTTGGTTGTCCACCTTCACAAAAAGGTAAATCAAAGTCTGCCAAGAAACCAGGGTCTACTCAAACAGCACCACAACAGCAACAACAAACCAGCAAAGCTAAAGAAGTGGACAACTCTGCCAATGAAGAAGCTGAAAAAGTTGCTGAAGATAAGCAAAAGAGGGCTGACACTTTGGAAGTCAAGGCAGAGTTGTTGCTAAAACAGAAAAGGGGACAACAGTAGGAAGTTGAAGATGTGGGTTCCTCTAAAAGGAAGAAAATGCCTGCCAAACATGTCAGACAACCACCATCCAAACTAGCTGTTAAAACCACTGCTGATAAAACCACTGATATCACCAAACCTACATCTGAACCTACAACCACATCACCACCTAAATCCCAAACATCTGCTGGTCCTACTAAGGTGCCAAAAGATGTTAACACCACCACTGATTCTACACCACCATCACCAAAAATCTTGTACAAAAGGAAGAGGAAATCAAACTTTGTTGTACAGGATGAAAACATACACACATCACCACTTACCACTTCAACTACACAATTCACACCTATATCAGCCATTCCACTTTCATCATTTGCACCACACACTTCACAACTCAAATCCCATAGACCACCACCAACCATTACACCATTGGCTGTTCAGTATCCCCTTAAACTTGATCTACTCAAGGGGGAAATGCAATCCTTCTATAATACTGAACAACCATTTGAAAGATCTTTCCCTTCTCTTCCACATTTTCCTATTCCCCTAAACATAGACACATATCTAAAATACAAGGCTGAACAGGCAGATGCCATCATTAAAGAGAAATGCAAAGGGAAAGATGACAGGACTGCTCAGGGCATCCATTCAGCAGAACTTAGCAAATTGAGAAGGATTGAAGATTTTGCTAAGACCCTAAGCAACTCCATGTCTGCCATGCCTCTCAGCAGTGACATGGAAAAGGAGGTTAAGGAATCACTTCTTGAACATATCTTGGCAACCATGCCTTATAAAGCAAACAAGAAACGGTTTGCAGGCTGGACCACTCATGCACTCAGATAAGAACTCTTAAGAATTGAAGAGTTGGCCAAGAATCCCCCAGCTAAAGTCTCTGCCCCTGATTTTAGCAAAGGCAGAGATCCAGTCAGAGCTTTGAAGTTTAAGAGAATGAGACAAGAAATTGTGGCTGCTGACTATGGGGAGATGAGGTCAGTTGCAAGATGGTCTGAGCTGAGGTTGGTTGAAACATACAAGAGACTGGAAGAAAACAGGAAGAAAGATCCTACCTTACCCAGAAAACATGTCTACTCTGATGAACCACTGATGAAGAGACCTCAACAGGCTTTTACATTAGACAGCTTACTGGACACTTCTGATCTATCAGCTGCTGGTAGAAGACAATTCAAGAAACAAAAAGAAATATTTGAAGAAGATCAGAAGAAGTTTGCTGATACTTATATAAAGGAGGGCCTCTTCAATCAAGTACACTTTTTCTCAGATCCCACTACTGATAAGCTCAGAGAACTCATTGGGAGACCTCCATCACCAAACTTATCAAGAATAAAAGTGCACCTCAGCAAATCCTCTGACTCAAAAATTCTAAAATGGAAGGTCAATAAAGACACCCATGAATTGACTTTGCTCAGGTCAGATGGAAAAGCTCAAAAGCTAAGCATGGATAATGCATATAGCCTGTGTGCAGATGATCTCCAAACACTGCTGAACCTTGAGCTTGAAAGAGATGCAGAAGACCTATTTGCCTTGAACTTTGAACTTCAATTCAAAAGACAAATCAGAGAAAGTCTGATGAGAAATAAAGATCAAGAATAAAGCTTAGTTTTGGCATCATCTGTTCTAGGGGGAGATTGTTGGGTCTGCTGACCTGAAGAAGAACAGATGATTGAAAAGCCAAAATATACTAACAGTTGATTCACACAAATAAACAGTCTTTACAACATACTCTTCCCAAAAGACTGTTGACCCTAACAAATGTTCCATCCAAACAACTGCTATGACAACTGCTGATACAAAGGACTGCTAGATAACAACTGATAGAGAACAACTGCTGACCAAAGGTCTGATGAAGAAACAACTGCTAATCAAGTACTGAAGACTAAAGGTCTGTTGGAGTCAACAGCACTTAGACTCCAACAGATGTTGCAAGACCATCAGAGTTTTCCCTCAACAGTAGTTTACTTTACAGTGTTTTGTAATACAACAGTAGTTTGTATAGGGCAGATGTTTTATGTTGTTATTCTATTAGAGGTCACTATCTTAGGTGACGTCAGCATAGGTCACCAGTGGTTTAGTTTTGTCTATAAATAGAACAGTGCTTGTACTGTTCTATTGCATCGCACACAAACATTCTCTTAGACAAACAATCACTGTGTGATCAGGCTGAGGGGGAGTACTTGTATTGATTGTAATCTTTCAATTAATGAAAGCTTTCGATTAAGAAAACATTTATTCCTATTGTTTTGATTGTTGTTTATCATTCCGCTACACTTTCCATATATACTTACATCATTCAATTCTCATCTTCTTCTAAATATATCAAAACAATCAAACTCAGATCCTAACATTATGTGATGATATCTGAATATTTGCAATTTAGGGTAAGTTTTGCATGTTGATGTGATGTTTACATGCTAATTATGCTATTTTGGTAAAACGCTTGCATTCGGGACGGTTAGGATGATAATAAATTGGGGGTTCTTGCTTGGAATAGCAACGTTAATAGTTTAGGATTGATATTGGGTGTTTCCACATGTTTCAGACCTGATTTGGAGTGTTAAACGCGCGAAAAAGCGGAAACAAGCTGTAGGGGCGATTAGGGCATCCTAATCGCCTGAAGTGCAGGTGATTGGTCCCAATCGCATGAACTTAGGGGTGATTGGGAGCCCAATCGCATGTACATCATGTGATTACAATCCCAATCACTAGTTTGACCATCCTAATCATCAGTTGACTTTCCTAATTGCATGTTGGATTCCTAATCGCGTGTACTGCTGTTATATGTGTATTTTAACATCCCGGAACACGGTTTGACACCTAGGAACATGTTAGGAACCCCGTGACATGTCCAATAACTTAGTAACTCGTGTTCGGACTTGTTTATGCGTTAGTTGGGCGTTATGCTAGATAGGGTGAATGTTTGCGCATGCTAAGTGTTTAATTGCATATGTTGCATGATATCTTGTATGTGGCTAACACGTGGGATGTCGGGTCACCAATGGGATGTCGGGTTTTGTCTGGTTTGGTCGGTTTAACATTTAAACATATTTTCAACATACACGGTCACGGTCTGGACAATTGGGGACTAATTAGCCTTCGGGTTAGTAGTCGTCACACTTATGTAAACTCATTGATAGGTCGCCACTAGTACGGACTATCACGCACGTTTCGGGTTTCTAGTTTACTGAGGACGCACTCTAAGGTGAGTTTCACGGCCCCACTCTTTACTGTTTTACATTTTCGGGGGAGATAACATTTTGTATTCTTTAAACGTGTGTCAACTACTTTTTCATAAACAATGTGTTAACTGTATATTGGTATTCAAGTATTCATTACATTTTGGAGCATTCGTTTGGGTTACTATGCGATGTTTTGGAAGTCCCAGGGAGAACCATGAATGTGCGGGGATGCACAACGGGGGAAATGTGGACAGATCTATTTGGGCTCGACCCGCCCCACTCGTCGACTGGAGGTCGGACGGGTGCATGTTGTCTTATAGGTATTCAGTATTCAGTATGTAGTATTCAGTATTCATTCGGGCACATATTCAGTATTCATGGTATTCGAGTCCAGTAATGGTTTTCCAATCGTAGTAGTAACAGGTATTCATATGGTTTGCATGCATGTGGCCTGGTTTGGCCACGGGTATTCTTTGAAAACTTTTGGAGTCGGTCTTCATGAAAACCTGTGAACTCACCGGCATTATTTGCTGACGTTTTTAGCATGTTTGTCTCAGGGCACTAAGGTATCAGCTGTCGGTAGGCGCACGGAGTCTCACGGCGTCTAGGATCCATTTGCATTTCATTTTGAGTATTATCAGACTTTCAGGTTTTACTTTTGAGTTGTAATAAAGTTTTTACGCTTCTGCAGCGATGGATTGATTATGAAAACTTAATGGGCTGTTTACGTTATTTTACGTATCATGTAGTGTCGTTTATTGTGACCGTTGACTTGGATCCTGGTTTGTCACGTGCCTCGCGGTAAAACCCCGCACGTGGAATTTGAGGGTGTGACACGTCGATATCCTCTTTCATCGACGGCCCGTCACAATCTCAAAACTCGTCACGTAAACGTGACAATCATCTTTAGCCTCTTTAACTCATCGTGTCACAAGGACAGCGACAATCATCTTTAACACATTGTGTCACAAGGACAACGATAATCATCTTCGCCACTAAGGCTTACTCTTTAAAACACCACTAGGGTGCTACATCTTACACATAACACATAGACACACACATACACATAAGTGTCTATAACTCGCCATCTTGCATCTTTATGTGGGTTATCCACTAGCAATATAATCACCACTAAGCCCGTCTTAGAACATTCAAGGACACACACATGCATCCTCACGCGCGCGCAACCCAACTACGTATATCGTACCTCATTACTTTAAAAGTATCACTCGACACATCTATGTTTCTAACCATTCACCATTTAGGCTAAACCAAAACTCGACTCCTATATTTCATGTCTCTACCTAACTCTCGTTATGGTATCATAAAATCGTACCTCTAACCCTCTTGACTCATTCAACCGTTATAGAATTGACTAGTTAGAAAACGTTTATAAAAACATTTAAGTTGTAAAACTCTTTAATTTAGTCAACACTTTAATATATATGAAAAGCCCGGTATAGCATGTATGATAGCCCCAAAAATATTTAAAAACAAAAAAAATAGGGGATTAGAACTCACAGGTTGCGAAGCTTCCAATTCCGCAAACTAAACGTCTCGTACTGCATCTTCGAATACAAAGCCTGTAACCGAATTATCGTGGTTACATTCCACTCGATCATGCACCCGGTCACACATCCATGACTATTGATAAGAAACCTTAAAATCCTGGATCGACTTCGAAACCCAAACTGATCCAAACCATATCCAAACGAAACCCTTCCATTAAGAAACATTAAATAAGTCCTCATGCAACTATCTTCACCAACAAAAACATGCATATGCCTTAACCAATATGTCAAGTGTACACTAAATCATGGCTTAATACAAAGCTTTCTAAATTGTGGCCCTTTTCCAAGGTCTGTGGAGAAATTAATGAATGTACACACACATGCATGGACCTATCATCCAAATACATTTAGACAACACAACTCGAAATTTAACATACAAACCCATGCATAAAATCATAACCATCATAAAGATCGCCTCCATAGCCATAAACACCACCATCTAGATCTACTCTCCTCCCTAGCCACAACCGCTGTCATCTCTAGACACACCATAACCAACACCGCCGTACACTTCCACCATCATCCGCCACCCTTCACCATCGTCATTATCACACACCATCACCACCTCTCGTCGCCGTAACCCCAAACCACCCGTCACCTTCTCCGTCAGTATCACAACCATCGCTACCCCGAGCACCATATCCATCTTTGAAACTCCACGTCCAACTCCACCACGACTATTTCCTCATCTCCATCGCCACCGTAGACGCGACCACCACCATCCCCATGAAAACAATACACCATATCATAACCATGAACATCCACAACACCCCGCGGCTCCACACCTCGTTTATTACAAAAACCTTAATCACAATCCAAGCCATCATCACCATCAAAACCCTGCCACGTCGTCATCATCAACAATCACCTCACCATCTGTCCAAGGCCTCCGCCAGAACTGGACACTGCCACCAACACAACCAACTGACACCGCGGTACACCATAGCAACAACCACAACCACAACTAGGCCAAAACCACCATTAATATCATCACCATCATCGTCAACCACCATAGCCTTTCACAAAATGCACCATTCGCGGGCCACCCTCAACCTAAAATATTCGAATGTCTACCAAACTCGAGTCGTCCTCCTTGTAGTGAATCTTTCTCTCGCTACCTTTTCACTCAAACTCTCGTCGATATCCTTGTTAACGGCTGAAGAAATACCCTAGGTCGCATGGAACTAGGGTTATTATTTAATCTTGATAATTTGCACCTAAACCCGTCCTTTATCCCTTTTGAACAACTTGATCCCAAGTTATCAAATTAGCATTAAAGAAAAGACAACTAAGTCCTTTGAATGCGTTAACCCGGTTAATCAATGCCTCGTGTGTTTTGAACGTTAAACAAAATCGTTCGATGAATGTCTGGTTAGTTCACTTACCCGCATGACAAATTGGAGATTTTTAGGATGTTATAGTCATTTTTCATCATTTCACAAACCCTAAACGCCTCTAAACACTCTCTCTCAAATTTAATCACTGGGAAGGAGTTTTTTATCTTGATTTTCACAACCTAACCTTCTATATCATAAACAAGCAAAGATCTAAGGTGTGTTCTTCATCCAAAATCCTTTTTAAACCTTTTTTATTCGTTTTCATTAAACCCCAGAGGTCCAAATATGTTTTAAGTTGGTTTTCACAATTAAAAACCTTTCTAACACCTTTCTAAACAAAACCTAACCATTAAACATGAGTTTTCATCCAAGTTAACACGTGTTAATGGTGTTTCATGATGTGTTATGTATTGTTGGATGAGTAAGTGCTGCTTAAATGTTATAGAAATGTTCTAAGGTTGCTGTTGATGAAAAGTTTTGGTTATCTTTGACTATTAATTGTTAGATGATAATATTTGACTTATTTTGGGGATTTTGGTAGATTTAGGGATTGATTCATGATGTTATTATGGATGATATGATTAGGGGTATTGTTTCACATGATAATCTGAGCATGTTGAGTTGATTGTTGAATGCTTTCAGAAAGTTTCCTAATTGGGTAAAGTTTTCATGCATGATGTGACGTTTCCATAATTTTACCACTTTGGTTAAATACTAAAACGGGTTGATTTTGGAGTAAAATTAGTAGGGTTTCGTGGGGATATGTTATTCACACTTGACTGCTGTGTTTCATGATGTTTCGTGATGTTTTCGGATAGTTTCACTACAAGAAATTGGGATGTTTACCCACACATAATTTACCTACACATGTAAATGTGTGGGTAAATATCTACACATGTTATTATATGTGTGGGTAATGGGTGATGATGTTTTTTTTCATAATGATTAACACTTAATATGTGTTGGTAATGGATTTTACCCACATTTGGTGTTGGTGGGAAATTTTCCCATAAAAAGTTGCAATCAGTTAAATGATACATTACCTACACATGTGAAAAAATTTCGTTATGTGTAGGTAGGTAAATTATCTACATATGTGTAAAGAACTGATATATGTGTGAGTAATTGATTATTTTACCAACACATAATACATGTAAATAAATATGTAGCTACGCTAAGTAAATAAATTTTTAATTTTTTTTTAAAAAATGACGTGGCAAAACAAATAGCTACACATATTAAAAATTTGTGCAATACATGTGGATATTGGATACATGAGTAAGTAAATAGTTTTTTTATTTTAGTTTTCTGGAAATGATGTGGCAAAATAAATAACTACACATATAAAAAATATACAATATTTTTATATATTCGATACATAAGTAAGTAATCAATTTTTGTTTTATTGTTTGAATATGATGTGGCAAAATAATTGCCTACACATATATTAAAATGATAGATACGTGTAGATAATGAAAACATATAATTAAGTAAACATTGGTATGCATTTTTTAAGTTATTTCCCACCTGATGCTCTCAAAATTTTCACCAAATTCATCTTTGCCGCCTCCTCCATATTCCCGCTCCTAATTATTATTATAAACTCTATAATTAGCAACTTGGAGCTCTCTCACATATTGTACTGTACATCCCAAGTACAACCATTTAAAGCCTCATGTAACACCATTTTAAGCTTCTTTTTCACACCCTTTTATCGTTTTCCGTGCCCTATCTCTTTATAAAACTGGCTTCCTCTTACATCTGTCTCCACTTTACACACACTCTCTCATAGCTTTCTCTCTTTACAGTCTCCATTCTCTCTCTCGAACGATCCTCTGGCTTTTTTCACCTGCCTCTCTCTCTCTCTGATTCTCTCTCTTTCTCACTTTCCCTGCTGTTTCTTACTCCGGAGACGTTCTTAAATTGACGGTGAGTGATGTGTTGCAAAACACATCTGTTTTCCTATGTATTTTGTATATTATTTAGTCAGGTTTTATTCGTTACGTGTTGTTTTTATTATGTATTTATGTATTTTATTATTTTATAGGTGTTTGGAGAAAATGAGCTTAAAATAGTGAATTGACTGCGACACATTATAAGAGGAAGGCATATTATCTCGAAGACTTGAACTGGGAGTAGCGGTTTCGAAGGAGGCACACATCTTGAACAGCCATCATTGGAGCAGAACAGAACAGCCGCATCTTGGCATTATTTGAAGCATTGGGAGCACACTTTAAGGGTCAATAATTTTGTGTCAACAAACCAAAAGCATGACACTATGAAAAAATTGTGTGTCATGTATTAGTGTCCCCAAAATTTAATTTTCCCCTTATACCTTTTCCCGCCTCTCGATGAACCAAGCAAAATTCCCAAATTTCGAAACCCATTCTCTGCCCTTATCCCTCTCTCGTATCACAAAACCCATTAATTCTTCCTACTCTCATCCCTCTCTCATATCCCCTCTATTAACCCTAACCCATTTCCATCATCTCCCATCATAATCCACCTTTGATAATCAAACAGGACGCACTTCGGCCGTTCAAAAAGCTGAATAAAATCCGATGAAAAATCTGTCCTAGGGTTCCGGCGATGGTGGACGGCGATCTCTGGTATAATAAGTTAAACCTGCATCACAATTTTCATTTGGATATGTACTTTATTAACAGTAAGGTATTAATCGACTGATAGTTTTAATTTGTGCAAGTGATTGTATTCGTTGATGTGTTGCAGCGCACAATCAATCATTTGGTCATTCGTTCCCTTGCTTAATTGACACAATATGAAATCATCTTGTGCGCGTGATTTAGGGCTTTTTGCGCCTTACTTTCATCTTTCATACGGCAACTGATTCGTTCTTTGCAATTTTATTGAAAAAAAAGGATGTAAATAGCATTTTGAGTGCTTAGCTGATGAGTTTACCAATATTTCCAAATGGTTCTTCAAAAAAATGTTTCTTTTTCTAAATATACGTGTTTTAATGTGTTTAGATTATTTTTGTTTTTGGTTCAAGGTTATGGTTCTCTCTCACTGATGGCCTAATTTGTTCTTTGTCAAACTATGCTTTGGCAAAGCAACGTTAAAGAAAAAGAATCTGGTTGCTTTGTTTTGTTGTTTTTTTTTCTTCCAAAAATAGATATTTATTCAAAGTTTTCTCTGTTCTGCTGCATCCAAACGAATTAGGCCATTTCTAATTAATAGGTTTTTCAAAGATAGGATATGGTCGTAGTGAATTTACATCTATGCCCCTTCTTTGGATTTCATTTTGATCCCTTTTTTTTTTTTTTTTGCATAATGGCAGTTGGAAAACATAGTGAGTCTCTATGATGTCCCCAATATTTGGCATATTCCTTCACTCTTACGAGTATGCATCTGTTACGCCTTTGTTCGAAAATAATTCTTGGTAATAGATTGGTACGCTCATTATTATTTTCACTTTTGTCTTTCAGACCAGAAGGCTCATGAAGCAATATTGGAAGCACTTAATCTTCAAAGGTTGGTATAAAGTAACATGTAGAGATAGCTGGGAAACATGTCAAAATGGGTAATTTTGGATATGGGTATTTCTTATAAGTAACCAGTATTTCAAATATGATTAGAAAGTTATATTTTCCAATAATAATATGTTACTTAGAAAAATATCAAAACAGGGTGAATTTCACCTTGTTTGACCGGTTTCTTTTAATGTTCTTTACTTTATTTTACATGTCAAAGAAAAGTGTCTCCTCTAGTGATATACACATAAGTTAGTATCTTGTACAGTGAGGTTCGCCAGCCTAATTTGAAAGAATGGACTGCCATGGCTAAGCGTTGTGACATGTTTACACGAACCGGTAAGCTTCATATTTGAATCACAAAACATGTGTTCTAGTTTTTTTTTTTCTTTTAGGATTTTCTAATGTTTCTTGTGATTGAATGATTACATATTAGAGTTGCCATGGTTGGAAAGTATACAGATCTTTCAGATTCTTATCTTTCTGTACTAAAGGTAAATTTTTATGTGTCTAACCGTCACATGAGACATTTCTTGATATTAATGTTGATATTAATAATTTTGTTAGGGTAAAGTAACGGATCCGATTTATGTAAAATAATTGGTCTCGACTAATGCATTAATTTAATTATTGTCTCAGGTTGAGGGAGGAGTGGATGTTTACGTGGATGGGGATATGGATGTCATTCACGAAGAATGGTCAAGTTATGCCGCAAACTTTATTTTCAAGTAAAGTTGTTTTTGAGGTCTCGGTTATTGTACTATCGATACAATGTTTTGAAATATATATATACACACACATATGAATCCAGAATATATGATGGGCAAAACTTTTCTTGAACTTCAATCAAACAAAGGAGGCGTTCTTCCAGCTCACAAGGTAAAACGGTTGCCACACACTAACACTCATTGCGTGGCATTTTTTTCTTTATTTGGAGATGTGCATTAATATATTTTGTTATCCGGTTTCATAAACTTGAGGGTCTCTTATTTTTGTTGCAGTTTGGGACTCATGATGTTGTTCTAAAACCGAACAAGGATGATTTAGGTTCCCCTGCACTTGGACAATGCGTTGTTTATCGATTTAAGGTAGATAAATTTCCTCTAAAATCAGTTATATCTTTAATTTTTTTCCTGAATATTAAGATGCTTGCATTACATTTTTACAGGATTCATCAATCACCATTGCTTTGGATGATATACCAGAAGAAGGTTTAAATAGTCCTTTACGCATTGAGAAAATGGCTAATAAGGTAGAATTTTCATAACTAATTTTCACTATTTTCTCTAATTCCCATCTTCTCATAGTAAGAACCATAGTACACAAGCAATGCTAGTGAACAAAGTTAAATTCTTAGCAAGCAATATGATTAATATATAGTCATATAAATATGGAATTATATTATCAGCATTCTTTTGAATTTCTTACTTTTAGGTGTTACGTGGGGATAATAGTTCTCTTGCAAATGACATCCGGAAAGAGATGAAGGTAAATTATTGTATAAGAAAGTCAGAACTTGAATATTTCAATCTTTTTTTTTCCCTAAAATTTGTACATCCGCCTATTATAAATGACTTTACAGGCAGTGAATAGTAAACTATTGAAGGTTAAAGACCGAAACACAAAGAGGGACATAAGAAAAGAGCTCAAGATGCTTTCTAAAGAAGAACGCTAGAGACAGCAACTGGCTGTGACAGATGTTATAAAAAACGCCGATGTCGTTTTAACAACTCACTAGTTCATTGTCAAAAAAATTAGATGGCACTTCATTTGATCTTGTGATAATTGACGAAGCGACTCAAGCACTTTTAACATCAAGATGCTAGTTTAATTTTCTATCTCGATTTGTAGGTGTATTTTTCTTGTATGTAATTCATTAATTTGGTCGCTTATGTTTCTATAATTGTTTTTGTATTTGTTTGTATACATTTAAAAATTATTATTTAAATAAATCGTGGTTATTATCCACACATTTGAATATTTTACCAACACATGAATATATATTATTTTTACACATGTTAAGATCAATGTCTACATATGTTAAGATCAATATCTACACATCCTTTACATTTACCTACACATAATTAGCTACCATGTTGGATGCCACGTCAGCTGCCACGTCATACCTCAATCTAACAAGTTGCTATACTTTTACCAACACATATATATTAGTTTTAGTCACACATATATGTGTAGCTATAGCTTGCTATATACCTACACATAATAAATGTGTAGGTAATGATCAATATCTACAGTGCTGAGTATACACATCATAACACTTAATTTATGTGTAGGTAAACATAACTACTAACACATTATATGGTTTTTCCTACATATACTATGTGTGGGTAAATACCCAAATTTCTTGTAGTGTTTTGATGCGAATAGATGCGTTTTAGGAAGAATGGAACTACAAGGGTCGAACCTGGCACACATTCGACCTGCGTTGGGTCGAATGCAGGGGCTCAGGGTCGAACCTGGTTCATAACAGGTCGAACGTGCTTCAGTTAGGTCGAACGAACTTGATTTAGGTCGAATTAACACATTTTAAGGTCGAATGAACATGTATTAAGGTCGGATGAACATATGTTAGGTTGTATAAACTTGTGTATGGGTCGAATGAGTCACAAAGGGTTCGAACCAGGGGTGTTTGGGTCGAACCTGGTCCTTTTCATGCTGATTCGACCTTACAACTCCATGTGTGCGATTTTTTATGCAAACTAAGTGTTTTATGCTTGAAACTTATGTGTTAACCTTATGTACTTGATTAATTGATGTAATGGGTCACCAACGGGATGTTAGGTCTGTCAGGTATGTCCGGTTAACGTTCAAACACATTTTAAACACACATAGTCAAGATTTGGACAATCAGGGACTAGTTAACCTTCGGGTTAGTGGTCAACACACTTACTTAAACTCATTGATATGTCGCCATTAGTTGGGGCTATCACACACGTGTCAGATTACTTTTAAAACGGAAGCCGCAATCTAAGGTGAGTTCACGGCCCCATACTTTACTGGTTTTGTTTTCGGGGGAGAAACATTCTTACACATTTTGAAACACACATTTTCATGTTATACTATGGCTATCATTATATTACTATACGACTCATCTAAATCCCACAGAAGCCACTAATACGGGTATGTAGCGGGGAAATGTGGATAGATCTATTGGGCCTGACAAACCCCACTCTACGGCTGGAGGCCGAGCGGGTGCATATTGTCTCGATTACACAGGGCCTACTGGAGATGACGGTAGTCCGAAAGGGTATCACATTGTAACAAATCACAGTCAGCAATGGTTTCAATCGTAGTAGCAATATACTTAACGCCTAGCTAGTGTTCACACAGCATAGTAGTAACGGTAACGGTTTTAAGAAATAACGAAACATTTATTAAAAAACCTGTGAACTCACCAGCATTATATGTTGACTTTTTTAGCATGTTTTCTCAGGTCGCTAAGGTAGCAGTAGTCAGATCAGGCGCACGGAGTCACACTTGCGTCTAGGTTCATACTTGGTTGTCAAAGCTTTGAACTCATGTTTTATCTTTACTTGGGATTTTGTAAACTTGAATTTGCTTCCACTGTATTTTGAGATCATGGTTTTTGATTATTGCATGGTTTGGTTTACGTATTTTCCTCATATAGTTGTCGTTTATTGTGAACATTGACTTGGATCCTGGTGTGTCACGCGCCTCGCGGTAAAACCCCGCATGTGAAATTTGAGGGTGTGACAATTGAGTCTTATATTTCTTTTAATAAGAGATGTTGAACAAGTTGGGTTGTTTATTCTAGCTGCATCATACTGCCCCTATCATGATATAACGTCTTACTTTCATCAACTATTCCTTTCGTGTTTAGATAACTCCTTAATTAACTAACTACAACAGTCATGGTAACCTTATCTTGTTTCCTTCTATATGTGCCATTCGTTAAACATGTGACATGGATAAATTTTCATTCTCTAATTGTTCAATTATTCTTTTCTTGTTCTCCAGTTCAAAGTGGCCTAACAAACTTTTATGTTCGAGTTTGGCCACGTGTTTACACCAGTTTGGATCAACGAGGGTACAAGAATGCCCAACTAATTTCTAGTAAAGGAGAACAAAATTCTCTTCACATCATACAACTTCCACTTTAACTAAGACTCGTTCCCCAACCAACTTCCCTTATTACCGTCCTTTGACGATTCAGCATTAGACATGATCAAAGAACAGACTTTAGTTAAAGTTAGTTCAAATATGTTTCTCAGTTTTAAGGAAAAGAAGATCATACCAGTTTCAAAATATTTCATGACGTACACTGATCAAAGAAGATTATTTTGTAGCCAGTTTCGTCCGACATCGTTTTCTAATGCATTCCATGAATCATGGTCATCAACACCTTGCTCTTTCATCTCATGAACAACGAAGCATTTATAGTGTTACAACGAATTAATTACTATGAATTTGATAGACTACAAACCTTGAATAATCTTATTCATGGGTACTTAAAGATACAATATTGAACATAGAAATATATAATGCATTTAACCATTAAACCAAATAAATATGTTGTACATATTCAATGTTTGAAGCACTAAATGCTAACAGATCAAGTCTACCCTCTAGCAAATCTCAACCCTATCATATCATCGTGCTCCTCATGTCCTCTAACAGACATAGATTTAGCAAATGAGTCTGTTAGATTTTGATTTGAGATATGGCTCCAATCTATTAATAACCAAACATTTTGATCGACGGATGGACATTTTTGTAATTTCCTTATATATTTAGCTTTAAAGGATATGAGAAAAAAGAGATGATTGGATATATGGAGTTTTAAATTATTTTATATAATTTAAAAGCTTAAAGGAGATTAAAAATATATAAAAAAAGTTTTTAAAATAATAGTTTAGATACAAAATAAAACCTTTGGTGTGTTAATTGTTTAATCTACAGACACAATGCGTTTTCATTTCTGAGCCTTAAAATAAATTGAATGTTTGATGTGCTTTCAAAATTGTTTTTTGGCACTTCTTGTTTGTTTGTTATAGTGTATGCCATTATTGTATTTGTACTGTAATGAACCAACCAAGTAATTAACGAATTTCTATCACACCAAGTCGCAACACGCAAATTGATTATAACTGGTTTAATTTAACTAAGGAAAAAAAATAAATTGTCTGGTTATTTCATATATCTTAGTTAATAATATTACAAATACCTACTGTAAATCCTCATTTAATCTTCTTGATCCCAGTATTGATTTCCAACATAGTTCGGGTTCACAACATTAATACATCAACCTGTCAACCCGAACCGGTTGCCACCCATATAACAAGCAAAGTGGAAAATGTATCATGCAAGCATCAGCTGTGAAAGATAACAAATTGTGATTGTGAAAATTTATGTTCTCTAATAAAAAAAAGGACCATTAGTGAAACCACCGGTGGGTGTGCGGCTGTATCAACATTTATAAAGTTCCCTCTTAGTTCCAAATGATTCTGCAAATATTTTACATCTTAAATTGTTCATGAAAGCAAATCAGGATTTTAATATAAAAAGAACACTTTTAAATGGTTTCCTTCTTCCCAACCCCTTGGCCATGAATGAACCTTGCATTGTCCTCGGTGTACACATGGGTTTCATTTTTCAACCTGAAAATGAAAAGAATACATTTTACTTTTTATTCTTATTAATAATAAATAAAAGTTTGAGTGTATATATATATAGTACGAGGTAGATAAATAGGTTATTGACTTACGATGACGAAACCATCTTGTTAAGAACTGTTAATGAGTAGAATGAAGCACCATCTAGATACAGTAACTCTCCGTTTATTGTTTCTCGTATTTTCTTATCCATTTTCTCTTCCTCGATGCTAAACGGCGTGTCTGATGCCTATACGAAGAAAATACTTGATTTTCGTCAACCACAACAAAATAGGTAACGTAATGGAAGGTTAGAAATACGAAACTAACCATAACCCATCCCCATTCATCAGCAAAAGAAGGCACATGGGTCGCGTATGCAACCACATCTACAAGAAAGTCGAAAGTATATCATTTTATTTTTACAAAAACTAACGACTTTCACCAACAGACATGGCAATATAAATGTTGGTGATAGGATCGCATTGATACAACTTTTCTAGCATTGTATCTTTGTTAAAGAAAGTTGTAGCTCTTACGTTTGAAAACTTGCTTGATGGTGTTGTAAATAGATGAAAACACTTCTTGGTGAGTGAACACCCCTGCAGGTCCAGCCTGCATATTAAGTACCAAAATACAATCATTAGCCATATTAAGCCTAAATTAAAGTAACTTTTTATTTAATTGTTTTTTTTAACGGCCAACAAACCCTCCAAATGGGCTGCTAGCGAAATTCACCACATCCGGAGATATTCGCCGACCAAACCGGGGAAAACCCACACCTAGGGCCAAAGCCTGCGAACACACGACTGTGCGTGATTTAAAACCCGTTCAATTCAAGGATCCAATAAAGCGATCGTTGTCAAGTCTCCCATCATTACTAGGTGCCATAGAACATAATGGGGAGGACATGAATCAAACTAAGCGATCATTGCCAAGTCTTTCATCATTACCATGTCCCTAGCCACTCCACCCCTGCCTCATTGGCTATTTAATTGTTTTCTAAAAACCATTTTTAGGCTACATAAGTCAAGTGTGTTTTTATATATATAATTTATCTTTATACTTTTCCATTATGTATGATGTTAAATATCTTTTCTTACAGCTGCTGGCGTACGTTTTCTAAGTAGGTTTTTTGTGTCCTAAGAAATTGTATTTTCAAATATAAGAGATTATCTCTTTTTATATGCATGTTTTAGGATTCTAAGTTAGAAACTTAGAATGTAAATGAAAACCATCAATACATGAACTTTCAATAGAATTATTGAAAACAATAATTCTCTTTAAATTTAATAAAATCATTATATTAATCCAACTGAAAAACAAAAATACTTTAGTATATTTAGATAAATCTTGTTAATTTAACATGTGGAAACTACTTCGGAAAAACAATTATCTTAAAAATATAACTAGGATTTAATATGCACGCGTTGCGGCACCCTAGAATGAATCGTTTTTGGTTTGTTAATATGAACGTATGTGTTATTTACACTAAAACTTGGGATAGTAACTAAAAGAGGATACCTAGATACAGTCCTTTTAGTAACCGAAAGAGAAAACTAAAATATAACGTGATAGTGGAACCAAAACGATATGATAACTTACGTCAAACGTAAACCAACCTCAAATTATTCCCACACATACATAAAAAGTAAAACATGAAACTATATAATCTCGATGGGGTAATTGAAAACATAAATAAAAATAAGAACGGAAACATATAAGTATTATACGTGATTAATTTAAAAAGATAGAATTTACGTTAATAATTCAATTATGATAATTTACCAATATATAAATAATATTAATGTGTGGACTCAGTTGTTTGTTGTCAATCAAAGAAAGCCGGAGAGTCAAGATAATGGTATGATGGTAATTAATTTTCAGATTGATGGTTAAGATAAAATTCAATACTAAATGACAAACACTTCCTATGTTTTTATCAACTAATTTTTTTTATCAGCTAATTTCCTCTTTTTTTTCTTTTTTTTTTCACCTTTTTAAATATCACATTTCTTTACCTTTAATGAGCCTTGAACTCCTAACCTCATCTTTAAAACTCCATCACCTTTAACTAATTGACGGTGCCCAATGACAAAGTTGGATGTTGAAAAAGACAAAATGGTATTTTACCAATTAATTTTCCAATTGATGGTAAAGATAAATTTGAGATTAGTTATATAATAGGTAAAAAAATAAACTATTTGAGGATGAATATAAAAGCAATTACGGTCCTGTAGTTCTGGGTCATGTTTTAAGATGAGTTATAATATAATAGGTAAAAAATAAATTATTTGAGGATGAATATAAAAGCAATAGGAGGAAACAAGAAAAGACCTGAGTGACAAAGATTCCTTGAGGATTAAGCTTAGGTTTGAGAATATCTTGATAAAAAGATTTTGTGTAGAGTTTATAGCATGGCCCTCCTTCAACTGGATCAGCCAAGTCTCCAACTATTATATCAAATTTCTCTTTCCTCTCCTCCAATTCAGCCCTTTTATCATTTAAAAAACATGAAAATATATATTCAAATAAATTAAATAATAAAAAGTCAACTAAAGGATTATTAGTGAAAGTCAAAATGAATTTAAAAAGGTTACTTGGCATCATTGATGACGAGCTCAAGCAACTTGTTACAGAATGCTTCTTTATTTGCGGTTAGGTGTTCTCGGCAGAAAGCAACCACCTCCTGCATGCGCATGCGTAAGCAAAATTATAATAAGAAGAACAACTAGTGTTGTACTTGATGTAAGCAGCCAAACCTCATCAATATCACACATGGTGACTTTTTCAATTGACTTGTGCTTGAGTGCCTCTCGTGCACTAGACCCTTCACCACCTCCCATTATGAACACTGTTTTTGGGCTGAGGTAAAACAAATAATTATTACAAATATCATCATGCTTGCGATAACCATTTCCAAAAAGCTAAACTTATTGCGAGTTATTGTAAAAGAAAAACTTATAATCTTCAGGGCCGGCCCATTAAGGGTGCAGGGAGGACCTATGGCCTGGGCTCAAATTCTAAGAGAGCACATTTTTTTCTAATCCTTTTATATATGTTAGGCCCATTAGCAAAAGTCCAATACCCAATTACGCATAATCTAAGGAGGTTAAAATTAAAAAAATAAAATAAAAAAATCGCAGAACAATTAAAGCAATGTTCGGATGCCTTGACTCCCCTCCCACTCTGACCACCACGACCACCATCACTATTCCACCGGACGACCACCACCAAGCATCGATTGTAAGTTTTTTTAAGAGAGAATTACAAAAATTATCTTTTAATTATTACAAAAATTGCACCTTCTGTCCTTTACGTTAATTTTTCACTCATTCTATTCTTTATTTCTCAATTTGCTACACCCTCTATATTTTAAAAAAGTTGGTTAACTTTATTTTCTAACTTTACACTTTTAACCCTTATAGTTTCCCTAAGCCTTAACCCAAATTAAATGACGAAACTAAGGCACGACATGAAACGAAATCATAGGGCTTTTAAACTACATCAAATTCCGATCAGAACCATAATTTTGAAGTAAAACGATTAATGAAAAACATATTTTGTTTTTATAATAGCTCATTTTATATATAAACATACACATATATATAACCGAAGTTAAGCGAATTCACATCAAACATAACCCGACAAACATAAAACCTGACTGAAACTTGTTAAAAACTTATATCGAATCCAACCGATTCAAACCGGATCGCAAAACGGGTCAAAAACCCAAACCAAACATGACCCGCATTAACAAAAATGGATCTGACACTTCCAAATCGCAACTAAACTTGAATCTGGACCTGCCCACGTGTTTACAACTCTAAATCCCACCATACATTCCAATATTAAATGTTAAAGGTTCCAGATCGCCATTCAATTGACCAATTCTTTAAACGTTTAAAAACCTACTTGCAAACCGAGCCTCTATAGTCTATACCATAAATTGAAACCTATTATAACATCTTATGTCTTAGTCGACCGTTTTTGTGCAAAAATATTCCATAAACACTCACTAAATCGTTCGCAATTTGAAGAACAAGATCAACCAGTCGCAATTTTTATCGATCGATTAGCCTCGAAAGCGAAGAAGTATGTACGATTATTATACGTGGTTTTGATCGGAATTTGATGTTCTATAATAGCCCTATGATTTCATTAATTGTCGTGGTCAAATTCGAGGTCAATCGAAATGGATTCAGGGGTTAGGTTCTAATCAAAACTACCGGGAAAAAAAGTGTAAAGTTAGAAAATAAAGTTAACCAACTTTTTTAACTAAGTTAGGCTAAAGGACAGAGAGTGTAGCAAATTGAGAAAATAAATCACAGAATGAGTCAAAAATTAACAAAAAGGACAGAATGTGCAATTTTTGTAATAACTAAAGGACAATCTTAGTAATTCTCTCTTTTTTTAATTATTATTAATCGGTAATTTACTGTTATGTGATTTCAGTTTCACTTATATGGGTTTTAGTTTTAGTTTTGGGTGTAATGATTAGCTTTTAAAGATATTTGTTCTGTATTGGTTCATAATTTAAATCTGGGTTTATTATTTGGTTTTTTTACAAAACTTTGGCTACTGTTTTCTGTAATTTTATAAATATTGTGTTGAATTCAGAGGATGGTAACTTAGTAGCATCAGTTCATCTTTAACCCGAATTATTATTTTAATGTCTACAGATTATGTTTTAAGTTTTAATTCGCCTAAATATCTTATTGTACTTTGGTTCTTTACTTGATTGGATATGAATTCTGTTGCATCTTGTAGTTTTATGTCAATTTAATTTTTGTAGGTTTGTTTTACCATTTGCATAAAACTAATAAACCCTAGTTTGTTGAGATTATGTGTTTTGCAAGTTTTATTTACTATTATTATGTTAATCCCTAATTGTATAATTGGCAATTGACTAATTATTAATGGTTAGAACATAGAAATTTAGAATTATGGTTTCGTTTGAATTAATTTGAATTAATTCACTGTAATACTATGCTTATGTTATTTTGGTAATTGATATGTTTAATGATGTTACTTTACTCGCCGTACAAAGAAAACATTTTACGTTATTTATTTTGTTAAGAGCCTTAAAGCTAAAGGGTACATTTTTTTTTGCGAATTGACTCGAACACCTGAATTCTTAGGACCGGCCTGAATTCTTAGGACCGACGCTGATAATCATTATAATTTAAGACTTAATGTCTTACATTTTTGCCGAAAAAAATAGAATTGCATTCATTAACGACCTACACTAAAATTGCAAAATTCTTAAACCAAAGGCAAACAAAATCTACTAAAATGGAGAACTGGTCAAATCAATTATATGATTATCAGTTAAATATCTTCAATTTAAGTCAATTATTAGCTTGCTTTAATCTATTTGGATATTAAATACTTACTAATATTTTATTTGGAAACAATGTTAGATCATTTTATGCTTTGATACTAACTCTTTAATAATTTCATTTATGATATATTTTCACCCACATGATTATGATTACAGAGAGCGCTTTTTTTTTTTAAAGGTTAATTTCTTTTTTTAAATCCTGTGGTCTGTGGGACTTGAACCCAAGACCTTCCCCAACCTAGGTGTTTTAAAGGCTTTGCCTTTGCCAATGGACCACCACCCCATTGGTGATTAGAGAGAGGGGTTGAAATGCAAAATTTACTTTGGGTGTGATAACAGAGAAGGATGGATTAAGCATTCATGGTAGATAAACTCGTCACTTTCTGCGCTTTGCATCTTCCCATCAATTACCAACGCCTATATATTACAAACACAGAGAGTCCATAAAGTTCTTGTACGAATCAGAAAAAAAAAATACTAATTAATAATACCTTTCCAAAGCGCTTTGTGTCCAAAAGCACGATCTCTTGGTACTCGCTTATCCCCCTATGTAGCACACTTTACATACATATGAAGAGTTAGAATTTAGATTGATACCGATTGCTAAATCACCTGAATTAAATAATTGATAAGAAATGAAACAACCAACCAAAATAGAGGATCGAGTAAATAAGCTGACATGAACCGAACCTGTTTAATGCAAATGACCATTTGAGATCATCATCGATTACTTCTTCGAACCAGGAACCGTCCGGTTGATTGATGTCCCTTTGTGTTGTATCATTAAACTCGTGGTATTTATTGGACATAGGGAACATAACCACTTCACCCATGGTGTTAAAACTCCAATTTGAGAAAACTAAGAGCTGGGTAGGTTTGCAACAACTTTTGTTGGATGAGGTCTCTCATGCAAAATATGGTTACTTTTATAGTGTAAGAGTCACGTACAACCACCACCTTTCTTGCATATAAAACATTTTTTTTTTCAGTATTATTTTTTATATAGTGTTTACCGCATAAAGTATAGGTCACATTCTATTCGTATATGGATTGATCAAGAGTGAAGTAAACATCAAAGTTTGAAGATTTCATATTGGTAACAAAATTTAGTGTTTTTGTACCAGACGATCGGATCGGGTTATTGGGTTATATCAAACATCGTTTTCCTTGAAACTTGAAAGGATAAGAATGATTCTAGTCTATTGATGATCTTGAATTTATAGGGTACAAATTACTTTGAGTGAAAAACTAGATATTAAATTAGGAGAAGGGCATAAATGAAAAAAAAAATCACATTTGTTAACGTTCTCTTTTCACATGTAATCCACGTATCAATTCAACCATCATTTTAAAAAGTCTACCTTTTGATACCACATTAGAAAACATATTCATCATATTAACAAGCATTTTTTTTATCTTTAATATAAGTACGATATTTTTTTTTTTTGAAAGACGTAGTTCAATGGTGAAATCCTAGTCCTAACAACCTTCAGGTCACAAGTTCGAGTACTTCCACACGTCGGGCTCTTTCAACCTTAATGGGTATTATACACATGTGTTAACTAAGTTTTTTTTACTACATTGTGTGATATCATTATACACATGTGTGCTATAAATATGTTAATTGTGTTTTTAGTCTGCATATAGTTTAACTTTGTCCATTGTGTTTTTATTATGCCTTCCATTGTCTTTTACGTTTTTCACTGTATTTTGCGCAAGTGGGTTTTATGTTTTTGCTTTACAGTGTTTCAGTCTGTTATTCATTGCAAGTTAGTCTGTTGTCCATTGTTTTTCTAGTATGTTGCTAATTTGTTGTCCGTTATGTTTTACTTTGCTATTCACTGTGGTTTATACCCTAGTGTCATTGAGTTTTAGTTTGATATTCATTGTGTTTCACGTTATGTACATTGTGTTTTACTTAACTGGATTTTTGAATTTTTTTTCCAAAGTATAACATTAGAGTACTTATATTTAAAATAAAAAGACGTTTCATTTTATAGGATTTTTTTTTTTTAAATATAGCATATGAAAATGTTTCTTATCAGGTGAGAAGCATGTGTATATTGTTTTCCTCTTGGACAACAAAACTATCATTCATGTTTGTTCTTTCCTTAAACACATGTCACATATGGTTATCATGATTAACATATGGTTATCATGATTAGTTCAACTGGTTATGAGGTAGGGGGTTTTCTTCCCACCTTAGTTAGTTTCCTCGTGGGATACTGGTACATGTCCCACTCTCATATGTTGATAGGCCTGGCTCCCTTTGGTTGGACTCCATCTAGATGTTCCTTGGTGTAGCCCTAAATATCATAGATATTAGGGATTAGCAGATGTTGCCGAATATCGATCTCGTCCTATACCGAAATCGTACAGAACCGATACCGAACTGAGGGGTTTCGGTTTCGGAATCGGTACCAACGTTCGGGGTTTTCGGGATCGGTACTAGGCGGCATCGGGACAGGATTTTTTCAGTATTACCGAATTAATACCGGAATTGTATATACCGTATTAATACCGTATGAATAAACTTGATCAATATCAGTCGTATTGGGACTTGCATTTCGAAACTGTTCTGAGCTGCATTTCGAAACTGTTTTGAAGCTGGACGGGGCTGTTTTGGGCGCCTTTCGGAACTGTTTTGGGCTCCTTTATTTTCGGTATTATACCGAAAATAGCGGTTCCGATCGGAATTCGCTATCAGTATTGGTTTTTGGCTACTTTCGGTTTCAATATTTTCGGGATCGGTATCGGTACGGTACCGATCCCTTCCCGAGCTCATCCCTAAGACTGGGTGTAGTGAAGCGTGAATCAGGGCGTGAAGCTAAAGACAGCGCCCCCCACACCGTTACAGGGGGCGCCATCTTCCCAAAAAATGCCCCGGCGTGAAGATGATAACGTTGTGTAACACAAACTCAAACCAATGGGATCTTGACACATCAACTCTTCCAACGTTCCTTTTTTAAAGGTCAAATTTTTTTTAAAGCAACGGTCACTTGTGGATGTGTAAACACACACACACACACATATATATATATATATATAACACAACACAAACCATATACATAAACACTACACAAACCATATACAAAACACACCAAGATTTAAAACAAATGGGTTCCCCCGCGTCATCATCCGTTGCCAGAGAATATTGCAAAGAGTTTCTAGGCGATGAGGGTGTGTCGACAGACGAAGACTTGGAGCAAGATGCGGTTACGAGTGCGCTTTTGCTTGCGTCGAGATATATGGAACAAAGTAGTGCACCTACACGTCCAAAAATGTTTAGACAATATTACGAACGAGATCGTGAATCGGCAAATGCTCGTTTGATGAAAGATTACTTTGATGAAAACCCGACCTACCCCGACCCAAAGATGTTTAGGCGTCATTTCCGGATGAGCAAACGTTTATTTCTACATATTACCGGAGACTTGGAAAACACGTTTCCTTACTTTCACCAAAAATCGGATGCTAGGGGGTGATGAGATTTACCGCTATTCAAAAGTGTACCTCGGCACTGCGTATACTCGCATACGGTAACACGACAGATATCAACGATGCGAGATGCTATGTATGCATGTATAATCATGCATAATATGATATTAGAAGATGAAGGTAAAGCGATATGTCAAATTTATGTATCGGAAGCCATTCAGGATCTACCGCAAGCGACAATGGAAGAAAGAATACTAAACGCACATGAACTTCGTGACCATGATGCACATGACGCGTTAGCGGAGGATATGGTCCAACATGCTTGGTCGGTTCGGTATATTTCAAACGAAGGTGAAAGCGAAGAGGTCGATTCTTTTAATTATTTTGACTTAATTAATTAACAAATAATAAAATAAACCAATCATAAACATGGGCCTTATTTTTTTTCCCACTATCACTACACCTCATATTCACTTCAAGCTCCATACTGACTCAGCTGTCACATATACTAATCAAAATCAAGGGTTTATGTTTTTCCCTTCCTACTACAAATGGTCTAATAGATATGTAGGTGGCTGTAAAAAAAATACAAAACTCAGCAAGTTGACAAATACATTGATTATCGACTCATTTAATTATCTCATACATTGGTAATATAAAATGTTTCATGGCCATTTATTTATTGACGCATGACATGCTTATGCATATGTGATTACAAAACATGAAAAATGCGTTACCTATTATTTAATCAATAGTGAATTTAACTCTTCTTAACCTTAAAAAGGATCATTTATATACATTTATACAGGTAGTCATTATGAGAAAACTTGAAAATTTTTATTTAATCCTTACTAAACCCTAAACTCTAATCCTTAAACCCTAAAGCTAAACTTCAAACCCTAAATACTAAATAATGAACCTCATAAAACTCCAACAAAATTATCAATCGTTAGATGTAAATTTTGCGAGTTTTCTCATAATCCTTCTCCTTCAGTTGTAAAGTAACATATACACATTAAATTTGAGCTATTCATTTTCTACTTATCTTAATCTATAAGCACAAATATATCCAAAGTCCACCATCCACCCGCCACCCATCGTTTGCGAACTTCCAAGTATACATCTTCATCACCATCACCTTCCTCTGCAAATCAATGACCCCGACTTGATGAACTCACATGAATCAAATCTGAATCCGTTTACTCGAACTTTGTTGTATACTTGGTCAAACAGACAAAATATGAATTTATATATGAATCGAAAATAGGGACTTTTAATCTTGTTAACAATATGAATCAGCTAAACAGATTCATGTTGAACCTCTTAACCATATGTTTCATAAGAAATTAGATAGTTAATAAAATTATTTGATTTTCTTTTGGAAATATGCCTTGATTAACCTATGTCAAACAAAAGCCCGTTTAGTCTCCCGACATGTCTATTCTAATATTAAGTGTCATATATCATGTATGCTTTATAATAGATAGCATTGATAGAGTTGACTTTGTAATTATGGATAATTGTAATCATATTGAATTGTATTTATCTCTTCCCAATAATAGGGATAGAGCATCATGTATATATGGTTAATCAAATGGAATGAAAGGTAACCAATTAACCACATTACTCTCACATGGTATCAAGGGCCTCTCCCTAATCTTCTCCTTCCCCATCGCCGCCCCCTATCTTCCTTCTTCTGCCAATTTTTTTTTCCGATCACCATCCCTTCATCTTTCAACTATGTCTTCTTCTTCCTTACACCCGGCTGTTACCGTCAATAACATCAAGAATTTTATCCCTATCACCCTTGATCGAGAAACCGAACACTACAACACATGGGCCGAGCTTTTCATCATTCACTGTAAGGCATACGAGGTCTATGACCATCTCCAGCCTCGTACAACAGCCGCATCATCTTCATCCTCGTCTGAAACTGACGCGGATACCACACCAAAATCCACACCCCATGACTCTTGGGAACGCATAGACGCCATTGTCCTTCAATGGATCTATGGCACAATATCCCAAGACCTTGTTCACACACTCATGGTTCCCAATACTCGAGCCTATGACGCATGGTGTCGTCTAAAAACTATCTTCCTTGACAACCAAGCCGCTCGTATAGTCTCTATCCAAAATAAAATTTTCAACTCTCGCCTTGAACAATTCTCAAATATCTCCTCCTTTTGCCAAAATATGAAACTATTATTTGACCAACTCAAAAGCCTCGAATCACCTATCACCGAAAATCAACTCGTACTCCAAATCCTTACCGGCCTCACCGAACCATTCGAAAGCATTTCCTTAATCCTTCAAAACACCCATCCACTACCCGATTTCTACACCATTAGATCCAAACTTTGTCAAGTGGAGGACAATAAAAACGCTCAAGCCAAGGTTTCCGCTCAAACAGCGGGTACCGCACTCCACACCACCACTCAAACACCCGGCTCTAGAAGCAATGACAACCGCCCCCCACCACCTCCTTCCTACGACCGCTCCAGCCAACCAGACTCACGCACCCGCGGCCGTGGCAGGGGCCGTGGACGCGGGAGACTCTCCTACGGCCGGGATAGATACCAACAGCCACATCACAACACCGCACAATTCTGGCCTTCACCTTGGTCGAAGCCCTACCCAAACTATTACCCTCCTTCACCTTGGGCCGGCTGGCCCAGTCCACCATGTCCATACCCGTCCAGCCCTCAGCCCAACACCTCACAACAGCCCAATCAACATTCCCACTCAACCGGCCAAGGAATATTAGGCCCAAAACCCTCTAACTCACCTGCGGCCCAATCCTATAACACCAACTACTCCCCAACCGACATTGCACAGGCCCTCTACAACTTGGCCCTACACCATGACGACCCCTCATGGACCATGGACACTGGCGCGTCAGGTACAATGTCTCCTCAAATTGATAAGTTTTCGTCAATTTTTAATTCTGACATTATTCGTAACATTATTGTTGGCAATGGTAAAACCATTCCGGTTTTAGGACAAGGCAACATAACCTTACCACTACCATTTCCACCCTTTAAACTTAATAATGTCCTTTACGCACCCAACCTTGTTAAAAACCTTATTTCGGTACGTCGTTTTACAACTGATAATCAATTGTCTGTTGAATTTGACCCTTATGGTTTTACTGTGAAGGATCTAAAGACCAAGAAACCTATCCTACGGTGCAATAGCTCGGGGGACCTCTACACTCTCAACCCCCAACACCTACTGGCACCACGCCCTAGAAACCGCTACCTACCTTTTAAACATCATCCCAAGCAAAATTCATAAATTCCAAACACCTACCCAACGCCTATATAGATGCATACCCACATACGACCATCTTCGTGTGTTTGGTTGCATTTGTTACCCATTAATACCCAACACCACCATTCACAAACTTGCCTACCGCTCATATCCTTGCGTATTTCTTGGGTACCCGTCAAATCACCGGGGATACAAGTGCCTTGACCTTAAAACAAAAACCATCACCATAAACCGACACGTCATTTTTGACGAAACCATCTTCCCTTTTTCCAATACACACAAACCTACTCCAAACACATACACCTTTTTAGACGATACCATTCACCCATCATTACGATTTCCCTCCATTGTTTCCCAAGCCCAACCCAATACCTCCCACACCAATCCACCTATTGCCCAACATTCCCACCCGGCCCAAACTTCACCCGCAAACACACCCACTTCCGATAACCCACCTGGCCCACCCTTCACCCCACATACCACCGGCTCTTCTGACTCCTCAGCCCACCACACGGCCCAACCCACACACCCCACATCTCCCAACGTAACCCACACTCATTCTGACCACACCAATACCTCGTCCCCACCCACATTCACTTACTCGTCCCCCTCCCTTGCTACGGAACCGAACCCCCCTATCCGCACCATGACTACCCGTGCCATGTCCGGCATCTCCAAACCCAAACAAATATTTAACCTCTCCACCACCACCGTCACACCTGTTCCAAAAAATCCCGTTGATGCCTTGTCTAAACCAGAGTGGCATAACGCCATGCAAAACGAATTTAATGCCTTAATTAAAAACAAGACTTGGGAACTTGTCCCGATGACACCTGACATGCATGTCATTCGTAGCATGTGGCTTTTTCGCCACAAATACAGGTCTGATGGTACTCTTGAAAGATACAAGGCCCGGTTGGTATGTGATGGTAGAAATCGGGAGGTTGGTATTGACTGTGGGGAAACCTTCAGTCCAGTGGTTAAACCAACCACTATTCGTACAGTGTTGACATTGGCTTTATCTCAGTCTTGGCCCATCCATCAGTTAGAAGTTACCAATGCTTTTCTTCATGGTAACCTTACTGAGACAGTTTATATGTACCAGCCCGTTGGATTCCGACACAGAGATTTCCCCGACCATGTATGTCGTCTCAAGAAGTCCTTATACGGACTTAAACAGGCTCCAAGGGCGTGGTACCAACGCTTCACAGACTTTATCACATCCATTGGCTTCACCCAAAGCAGATGTGATAACTCTCTTTTTACGTTTCATTACGGGGGTGATATTGCTTATTTATTAATTTATGTTGATGACATTATATTGACCACCTCATCTGATGCTTTAAGGTTAAGACTCATGGGCAGCCTCGCGGCTGAATTCGCTATGAAAGATCTTGGACCTCTCAGCTATTTTTTGGGCATCTCAGTTACTCGCTCAAGCAACAGCATGTTTCTTTCTCAGCAGTCTTATGCTCTTGATATTGTTAGTCGTGCAGGTATGGAAAATTGCAATCCAATGGCCACACCGGTTGACTCTAAACCAAAACTCAGTGCCACATCCAGTGATCCATTTGATAATCCCACATTATATAGAAGTCTAGCAGGAGCTCTTCAATACCTTACATTTACTAGACCAGACATTAGTTATGCAGTGCAGCAGATTTGTATCCATATGCATAACCCCACTACAGATCACTAGAATGCACTCAAGCGCATCATTCGGTATATTCGAGGCACTGCCACGCATGGTCTCACATTATCTCCATGTCCTACTGTGTCTCTCAAAGCATACACAGATGCAGATTGGGCAGGATGCCCAGACACTCGTCGATCCACCTCCGGTTACGGTGTATATATGGGACAGAATCTTCTATCTTGGTCCTCAAAACGACAGTCTACTATCTCTAGATCCAGTGCCGAGGCTGAGTACCATGCAGTGGCGAACGTGGTAGCTGAAATATGGTGGATTCGAAACTTGCTGCTTGAATTACGCAAACCTATCTCTTCAGCTACCTTGGTTTATTGTGACAACATCAGTGCGATTTACCTATCCAACAACCCGGTCCAACATCAACGCACCAAACATATTGAGCTTGATATCCACTTTGTGCGTGAACATGTTCAACGCGGCACTATTCGCATCCTCCATACCCCGACTCGATTGCAGATTGCAGACATATTTACCAAAGGCCTGCCAAGAGTATTATTTGAAGACTTCCGCTCCAGTCTCAACATCCGTTCACCTCCTGCTTCGACTGCGGGGTGTAATAGATAGCATTGATAGAGTTGACTTTGTAATTATGGATAATTGTAATCATATTGAATTGTATTTATCTCTTCCCAATAATAAGGATAGAGCATCATGTATATGTGGTTAATCAAATGGAATGAAAGGTAACCAATTAACCACATTACACTCACACTTTACATAGTTCATATAAAATATTTAAAAAAAAAAAGGAAATAGAAAAGAATAAAAAAGACTAAATAAAGAGAGAGTAGATAATTAGTTGACGTTGGTGGGTACAAATGTAAGCATGAGGATTCGGGAGTGGGGTTTGAGTGATGGATGCATATAATTAGACATGCTGCGCATGAGAGAGGTTGTTAATGGTTATATGCAAAAGATGAATAATTTAAAGATGCACAATCAAATATTCAGTGGCCGCATGGCATTTTGGTCGGGACCAAATTATCTCCACGCGCAACATTTGACATTTTTCTAATTTCTTTTTTCATTAATGTGGATGACTGGTTAATTTTAGGGGTGTAAATGGTACGTAGCGGCTCGAGAGCTACCCGGGATCGGCTTGGTAAAAAGCCCGAATGAGTTGAGCCTTAACGAGCCCGAGCCCGAGCCCGAGCCTGAAATATGGCTTGTTTAGTTATCGAGCCCGAGCTCGAGCCCTAGATACAAAGCTCGATTGGGCTCGCGAGCCTAAACGAGCCCAAACATAATTATAAGTTATTTATATATCTCTTATAATTTATAGCCCACAACTCCAAAGCCCAAGTCCTTATTTCATAGGCCCATTTAATATCACTCGCGAGCCGAGCTTTTGCAATCTCGAGCCGAGCTTTGAGCTCATTTGAGATTGTTCTCAAATCACTTCGAGCCGAGCCGAGCTCGAGCTTTTGATTTTGCTAGCGAGCCGAGCTTGAGCTCAAGATTGTAGGCTCGAACCGAGCTGAGCTCAAGCTCGAGCTCGAGCTTCATAAAACCATAACGAGCCGAGCTCGAGCCCAGTCAGGCTCGGGCTCGGCTCGGCTCGTTTACACCCCTAGTTAATTTCTTTTATTTAATGGTCAAAATCGCCTCTCAATTTGACAATTTTTGTCACATCCATCCAAAATAGTTTTTTTTTTTAATTTTTTTTATTGTTTTACATCTGGATCATTCATGTTTACATTTTGTTGTCAGAGATGATTGTGGCAACGAAACATACACCTGGAAATCAAATTGTAAAAATAAAAAAAATAAAAAAAAAACTATTTTGGATGGATGCGGTAAAAATGGCCAAACCTCATGGATGATTTTGGCCATTAACTCTTTATATTATTTCGATCGGATATGATTATATGTTATTGTCATTATGTAAAAATTCTGTATGTTTAGAATACTGAATGTGATGACGCAACGTAGAAGAAGTGATGAAATCCTTGAAGAAATACTAGCCTAACTATCACAAATATGTTGGAGAACGAGGAGATCATCTTATTAATGATATTTGAAGGTTACAAGTATGACAATGAACAAACTATAAATAGATGGTATTCAACAGCATTTTTCACCGACAATCAAGAGTGTATGTGTGTATTTTAGTATGCAAAGAGTGGACCCTATAGAAACAGAGTGTATTTATAGGACAATCTTCTCGTTGATTGGTTGATCATGACTGGCAGTTCACACCTCAAGGTCCCTACTGGTGATGGTGAAAATCCTTAGGATAATTTTACCCTACATCCCTATTGTACCATTCTCAGGATGCTGAAGAATTCGATTGACCTCAGGATATAACAGTATTTCAGCATGTGCACATCCTGAGAATGAACTAACGAATTGGCTTTCTTATTTATGATTGCAGGTACAACTAAGTTATGATATGGATTTATACATTCAGCAACGCCTATATTATAATCCTCAAATGAAGAAGTCAAAGATAGAAGTATAACTCATGATCCAAGATTGAAGATGGAGTCAAAGTTGTAACCGATATACATTTAATATCGGCGACAAATGAGGAAACAACTGAAACAATAACTAACCTAAAAAGAAACCGTTGCTACAACGTCTACCTAAGATGAAACAACCACAACGGTCACAAGAAGACTTCAAAAAACTTAACTACTTAGCGGATATCGTGGGATTCTTTGTTTACATCATGTACTATATAAATGGGGGTATTGGATGAGTATAGGACACATTGCTTACACTATAGCTACACACATACACTTAGCTGATTAGAAACACTCACACAATCATTGTAATCTTAGTACACTCGTCCATTTGCTTATCCAAAGTTGTATCTTTTTACCAAATTAATATTAACAAACAAGGCAGGGGCCTAGACTCCTCCCGAGGTTTTATGCCGGCGATCTACAACTGATCAAGGGCTTTCCTCGTAGATCGAGTGTTGTTCTTTGTGTTTACTACTTTATTCATTCATTACAAACATTTCCATCCCGAGGATATAACTGTCCATCCCAAAGCTAACCTAAGCCATCCCGAGCATAGTTGTCATATTTTTACTTCTTTAGCATCCTGATACACCATCTTCAGAATATAACTAACTCTTTAACATATTTTCACACATTTAGCACTCTACCTTACTTTTACTAATTTGGAATACAAAATTATTTCTACTAGGTAATTTTTGACCAAAATAATTTGGCGCCCACCGTGGGGCAACTGGTGCTATTTTAACAAAAAACTTTGTTAAAACTTTCTCTCATTTAATTTTTTTTACAAAACTTGACAACTATGTCTTCTTAACAAAAATCTGTTTCCTCATCCATGCCATCTACAACCTCTGCCAAAAATACTGCCTTACCACCTCCACCTGCACTTCCAAGAAGTTCTACTTCCCAAATCCCACCTAGACCATCTGGATCTACTCCTCCTGTTTTTGTATCGAATGATGAATTACTTTCTATGTTTGCAGTGATGAAAGATTCGATACATCAACAACAAGACACAAACCGGATGTTGACAAGAGAGATACAAGCTCTTAAATCATCCTCGAGAAGGCCAAGTGAAGACATGGGGACACCATTGCAGCCCAGGGCGTTAGATTTTATTTCTAGCATCTCTGGAGGGGTACATCAAGGAGATTTTATCCCCATGAGTACTGGGTTCTCTGCTCCAGAAACAACTACTACTCCCAGGATGGCAACTACCAGGGATCCAGGATATACACCCGTGCCATCCCAAGGATATAACAATAACGGTAACAATTTAAGTTCCAGTACTTTTACTGCTAATGATGTTGATTCTTTGCAGGATACAGGAATAAGTCCTCAACTGTAACACCCCAACCGATGGCGGAAACATCGGGGTGCCACGTATTGATGATTGTTTTCAGTAGCACATGGTATAATATAAATTTTAAATAATTTATTCAAACATAATATCCAAAATGTGAAATAATGTCTAAGAATTCAAATACATAACATCCAAATAACTTCAAAAAAAACTTCAAATAAACTTCAAGATATATCCTCATGCTAACTCAAACCTCAGCTTCATTGTTACCTGAAACATGTTAATTTTGAAAGTATTTTGGGTCAACATAAGTTGGTGAGAATTACATAGGTTTTTGATGATAAATGAATAAAATGTTATGCAATTCATGTGTCGTGTTAATCTAGCCCATATGTGAGAAACATATTAGAAATAAACCGAGTGCATAATCAACCCTGCTGACTGTTATAAATAATACATACCATACACTTATGGTCCCAATGAATAATGTTATGCGATAACAAACACCCACGTAACCTTTGTAGGAGGCACGTATCCGGGTGGGATTGTCAGTCCAATAGATCTATCAATGTATACCGTCGGCTGATCAATGTTAATGATTATGCTAGAATGTGCTTACTCTAATCATGTTCAAGACAATATGCAACATAGAAAACACACAAACACATTGATGATTGAATTGCAATGAAAAGTGTTATAACATGTTTCACCCCCAAAAGTGGTGATAAAAGGGGCTATGTAAACTCACCTTAGCAAATGTTAACTTGTTTGAAAGATATGATGATTATGTTGCCCAAGTGATACCAAATATTACCCTATAATGAGGTAATACATAATAAGTCTAAGTCTATATAAACTAATATGTGTATCCTAGGGTTTTGATTTGGGGATAATCAATTGTTAAATTTAATTTTAAAAATGTTAATTTAATAAAGAAAATTGGATAATTAATGAAAAATAGTCTTTTTATAAAGTTTGAATTTTGAATGAGCACATTAAAGGGTTTGAAGCAATAAAATAATTTTTATAAAATTATTTCATTAAAAATAGATTTTTAAATCTATTTATTCATAAATAGCCAATTATTAACTTTAATATTTAAAAATACTAAAATTAAAGAAATCTATTTTTAAAAATCATAATTCTGATCTAAATGATTAAAAATAATTTGTGTAAAATTTTGGTGTAAAAATGATGAAAATTGGATTTATTATGAATTAAATATGATTAAATCTTACAAAAATTGATTAGAAATACTAAATAAATGTTTTTACTGAATTAAAAATTATTTCAGTAAAGTTTAACTTTATAACAAGTTAAGATAATTTTTGGGAATTTTAATAATACTGTTTTGACATAATAATGGATTTTTATACTTATAATAGTATAAAAATGATTTAATTATTATAAATATTAAATAAAAGAATTTCTGAAAAATAAAAGTTGTAATTAAATCTTTTATATCAGATTAACAAATAATAATTTTTTTAGAATTTATAAAGGAGTTTAGGTATTTAAAAAGAATTTTAAAAGATTTAAAGGATTTAATATATATATATATAATTAATTAATGTTTAAAAAGAAAAGAAAGGAAAAAGGTGTAAAAAGCCGGTCAGAGCCGGGACTCGAACCCGGGTGACCACGATACAAGACCAGCGTCACAACCACTTGGCCTAGGCCGGTGGTTGTGATGGATCTGGATTCAAAATTATTAAATACGCGGTGCTGTTTCTGGTTTATCCCCAAATCACAACGACGAACCCTAGATAAATCAATTGATTGATTCAGGCAACAATAGCCCGATTAATGTTAGGGCTATTGTTGCTTGAATGCCGATGAACTAAACCAAACAATAAAATTAGACTCACAGTGTGATGATGATGATTATTATCGGGTCAAAGGGAAAAGTCAAACCACGAACAGAGAGATCAAATCAGAGAGAATTAGTGAGATGTAGAGATTGAGAGAGAGGTATGAGCGAGTTTTCAAGGTCCAGGAAGCCTCTATATATACTAATTGGTTAGGGTTAGGGTTAATTGTATAGTTGACTTTCCATATAGTATTACGCGGCCAAATAAGATCATTAGGGCACAATTGCCGTGTAATTGTTGTGCTTATGTGTTGGATTGGGCCGGTAATAGCACGAGGTTACCAAAATTATAACAATCACGCGTAAATTCCATGGATTGGGCAACAAGGTAATCCCACAGTTGACTTTTCTAGTCAACTGTGAGGATTTGAAAGCGCGTATAAGATTATTATTTGTCTGGGTTATAACAAGAAACGGGCTCAGCCCAGTTGGTTTGTGTATGTGTGTTTGTTTGGACCGGCCTTGGCGCGGGTTCGAACCCCGGCCAAGGCAGTTTATTTTTTTGATTTTATTTCAATACCACACACACATATATAATTATATATATATCATTAGGGTTCCGTATAAGCGACAAAAATAATAATTGCGAGGATAATAATAATTGCGAGGGTAAATATGAAACTCGACGTTTTTATTAATTGTCATGCGTAACGTACAAGTATTAAATGCGTGATGTTACAGTCTCCCCTACTTTTAGGAACTTCGTCCCGAAGTTGGAGTTGGAGAGTCTGGTGGAAAAAGATGCGGATACTTCGACTTCATCTGGTCTTTACGCTCCCAAGTGAACTCTGGGCCTCGTTTAGATTCCCAACGAACCTTAACGATTGGAATACGACTGCGCTTGAGTTTCTTGACTCCAGTGTCAACAATCTCGACGGGTTTCTCGATAATGTGCATGCTCTCATCGATTTGCACATCCTCAAGAGGAACATGAAGGTTCTCATCTGCTAAGCATTTCTTGAGATTCGAAACATGGAAGGTCGGATGAACATTGCTTAGCTCGGGTGGAAGCTCAAGTCTGTAAGCCACTTTCCCAACTCTGTCAAGAATCTTGAAGGGGCCTACGTATCGAGGAGCTAGTTTTCCCTTTCTACCGAAACGAATAACTCCTTTCCAAGGGGATACCTTAAGTAGCACAAGGTCCCCAACTTGAAATTCCAAGGGTTTACGACGTTTATCAGCATAACTCTTTTGGCGACTTCGAGCCTTGAGAAGATTATCCTGAATAAGCTGGATTTTGTCTGTGGTTTCCTGGATTAGTTCGGGTCCAGTAATACGAGCTTCACCAACCTCGGTCCAACAGACAGGAGAACGACATTTCCGACCATAGAGTGCCTCAAAAGGAGCCATGTTAATGCTGGCGTGATAACTGTTGTTGTATGAAAACTCAACCAAAGGAAGATGAGAATCCCATGCGCCACCAAAATCGATGACACACGCCCTGAGCATGTCCTCAAGGGTCTGGATGGTTCGTTCAGTCTGACCATCCGTTTGAGGGTGATAAGCAGTGCTCAAGTTCAACTTAGTACCCAAAGCTTTTTGTAGAGATTCCCAAAAGTGAGAGGTGAAACGACCATCGCGATCCGAAATAATGTCCAAAGGTATACCGTGTCGACATACGATTTCACTTACGTACATCCTTGCCAACCTTTCCACAGAATACTTCTCACGAATAGGTAGAAAGTGAGCTGACTTGGTCAAACGATCGACGATTACCCAAATACTGTCAAAACCTTTGGGTGTGCGAGGGAGTTTGGTGATGAAATCCATAGCTATGCTCTCCCATTTCCAGACAGGAATCTCTGGTTGTTCAAGCATACCAGATGGTCGTTGATGTTCAGCCTTAACCTTGGAACAAGTGAGGCATTTTGCGACGAATAGAGCAATGTCTTTCTTCATACCAGGCCACCAATAAGAATAACGAAGATCTTGGTACATCTTGTCAGCTCCAGGATGAATAGAATAACGAGACTTATGAGCCTCGTTCATGAGAAAAGTACGAAGATCATCACGGTCAGGAATCCACAGTCGATTAAGAAAATAAAGGAGACCATCGGGTTTGGTTTCAAGTTGAGTCTCAGCACCACAAGACATTTCATCGTACATGTTACCTTGGGTGACTGAGGTGTGTTGAGCCTGGAGAATGCGATCTTGAAGATCGGTACGAACTCTAGCACACTGGAGTTTAACACGCTCTTTACGACTAAGTGCGTCAGCCACAACATTCGCTTTACCAGGATGGTAGCGAATTTCGCAATCATAGTCGTTAAGTAATTCAACCCAACGTCGTTGCCTCATGTTAAGATTCTTTTGATCGAAGACATGTTGGAGACTTTTGTGGTCCGTGAACACCACACATTTGGTCCCATACAGATAATGTCTCCAAATCTTGAGTGCAAAGACAACAGCGCCCAATTCCAGATCATGGGTGGTATAATTTTTCTCGTGAATCTTGAGTTGTCGAGACGCATAAGCAATAACCTTTCCTCGTTGCATGAGAACACAACCGAGTCCTTGGTTCGATGCATCACAGTAGACCACGAAATCATCATTACCATCAGGTAGAGACAAGACAGGAGCTTCACAGAGTTTCAGCTTAAGAGTTTCAAATGCTTCCTCTTGCTTCGGTCCCCACTCATAGGGTTTACCCTTGTGAGTTAAGGTAGTGAGAGGAACAGCGATCTTGGAGAAATTGGCGATGAATCGACGATAATAACCAGCCAACCCAAGAAAAGAACGGACTTCTGTGGGAGTGGTAGGAACACTCCAATTCTTCACAGCTTCGATTTTCGCAGGATCGACATGAATTCCGTTCATATCAATGACATGTCCCAAAAATTGAACTTCCTTAAGCCAAAATTCACATTTGGAGAACTTGGCGTACAGTTGTTCTTTCTTTAGGAGACTTAAGATAGAGTGAAGATGTTGCTCGTGATCGGATTTTGACTTAGAGTAAATCAAAATATCATCAATGAAAACGATCACGAATTTGTCGAGATAGGGTCTACAAACCCGATTCATCAGATCCATAAATACCGCGGGAGCATTGGTCAAACCGAAAGGCATAACCATGAATTCATAGTGACCGTAGCGAGTGCGAAAAGCTGTCTTGGGAATATCTTCATCGTGGACTCTAAGCTGATGATAACCAGAACGAAGATCAATCTTCGAGAAGTGGGTTGCTCCTTGAAGTTGATCGAAGAGATCGTCAATCCTAGGAAGTGGATAACGATTCTTGATGGTGAGTTTGTTGAGTTCACGGTAGTCAATACACATCCGAAGAGAACCATCCTTCTTTTTAACAAATAAGACAGGGGCTCCCCATGGAGAAGAACTAGGGCGAATGAACCCTTTATCAGAAAGTTCCTGTAATTGACTAGCAAGTTCTTGCATCTCAGAGGGTGCAAGACGATAAGGAGCTTTAGCAATAGGATTAGCACCAGGAACAAGATCAATACGAAACTCCACTTGTCGAGCAGGAGGCAAACCAGGTAAATCCTCTGGGAAAACTTCAGGATAGTCACGAATAATAGGAATGTCTTGGATACTCTTGCCTTTGTCCTTCTTCTCTATCACGTTAGCTAAGAAGGCTGTATACCCCTTTCGTAAGTACTTTTGGGCAGTAGTACAAGACATAAGCTTAAGCTCACCACAGGGTTTCTCACCATAGATCTTCAAAATTTCACCAGATTCAAGAGGAATGCGTATGACTTTCTCGAAGCACAGAATTTCGGCACGATGAGTTGATAACCAGTCCATGCCTACTATAATATCAAAACTACCAAGATGCATGGGAATAAGATCGATAGGGAAGGTATGATCATCGAGATTCAACAAGCAGTTACGAATAATAGAACCGATCGAAATAGACTTCCCGTTAGCTACCTCTACCACAAAAGGGTCTTCTAGATTAGTGTGGGGTAAGTTAAGTAAAGGTTCAAACTTCAGTGACACGAATGACTTATCAGCTCCTGAATCAAATAATATGGATGCATAGTGATTATTAATGAGAAACGTACCATTCACCACTTCATTGTTGTCACGAGCCTGATTAGCGTTGAGATTGTAGGCGCGACCTCGAGCACCTTGGTTCTGGTTGCGGTTCTGGTTTTGGTTTTGGTCCTGGTTCTGATTTTGGTTTTGGTTACGGTTACGGTTAGGACAGTTATTGATGTAGTGATTAGGGTTACCACACTCGTAGCATTGACCACGAGTAGGCCTGTTGTTTTGTTGGTTTTGGTTGGGAGCTGGGTTGTTGTTGTTGTCTTGGGCAGCAGGAGATCGACAGACGTTCACCAGGTGACCATACCTTTGACACTTAGTACAGAATCGACATGGCACCTGTGTGGGATGGTGATACTTGCAGGTGTTGCACAGAGGGTGAGGTCCGGTGTATGGTTTCTTGGCTGGGTTTTGGGCAGCAGGTGGAGTAGCAGCAACCATATAGTTTCTAGCCTTGCGCTTCTTGTTGCTTGAGGTCTCAGGCTTGACTTCAATAGCAGGCTGTGGAGTATCTTTGGCAACAGTCTTTTTAGAGCCCTTGCGAACCAGAGTACCATTCTTCACATGATTATCAGTAAGAGTGGCCGCTAGACGTTTGGCCTCTTCCAGAGTTGCAGGATTTCTACCCCAAACAGTGTCCTGGATTTGCATGGGCAGACCACCGATGTACTTCTCGATGGCTACCGGCAGAGGAGTAACCTTGTGTGGCAACAATAAGCTAAGCTCATGAAAGCGGGTGTTGTAGGCAAGATTTTCCCCACTATCTTGAGCCAAGGTGTGAAACTCATCCTCAAGCTTTTTGACTTCATTGCGAGGACAGAACTCCTCCTTCATGATCTCTTTGACCTGGTCCCAAGTCATAGCAAGAGCAACTTCGGCCCCACGAGTACGCTTTTCTTCATTCCACCATGTGAGTGCTCGTTTATGGAGAACACTCATGGCGTAACGAACCTTGAAATTATTGGGGCACTCACTGTTGATGAAGGTATTTTCAATACCCTCAAACCATTGGAGAAGTCCAGTAGCTCCTTCTTCACCGCTGAACTTTGGAGGGTTACAGGAGTTGAAGTGCTTGAGGGTGCAAGCTTGGGGTCCATTTCCATTACCATTGCCATTGCCATTCCCGTTCCCGTTGTTGTGACCATTCCCATTCAATTGGATGACCTGAGCAAGCAAGTTGGGAACCAGAGTTGCGATTTGCTGCGCCATTTGTTGAGAAATGATCGCAGCCAGTTGAGCATCGACCCCATTGTTGTTGTGGTTAGGAACTTGGTCATGGTTGTGGTTATGGTTATCACTTCCTTCTGCGGGGTTCTCACCATTGCTGTTGCGAGTGCTGCGACGAGGAGGCATGATCTGTAATAGACACAATGAAATGAATGAGAGTTTATATAAGGAATGTAATCATTTATTCATTAATTAAAACGAATAAACGAAAACGTTGACTTATCAAAGATTCTAAATTCTAATAACATATGAAGACATGCTTTAGCCTATAAGTGAACACTCATCCCGAGAATTCCCAGGTAGGCATCCGGGTCCCTCGTCTGATTGGGATATATGCGCAATGCCAGCCTAGACAGAAGACTCAGAATACAGGCGTTCACCCTTCCAGATTGCACGTGTTCGTTATTAAAATCTAGAACTTCGACGGGATCTCAAGGGGGTTCAGGTTAAACCTGAGGATTTTGTCCTATTAATCTAATGGTGGATCAGGATTGCAGCAGACAATTAAGAGTAGTCACATGTGGGCTTAGGGTTGTAGGGCATAGGATAAGGATAGGATTAGGGAAGCAATTAGGGTTTCAAGTAGGAGAAGCAAGTACTGTTTTAGTCCCTAAGGTTATAGTCTAGATTATTTCTAATAACCTAATTCCCTATAACCAAGGCTCTGATACCAATCTGTAACACCCCAACCGATGGCGGAAACATCGGGGTGCCACGTATTGATGATTGTTTTCAGTAGCACATGGTATAATATAAATTTTAAATAATTTATTCAAACATAATATCCAAAATGTGAAATAATGTCTAAGAATTCAAATACATAACATCCAAATAACTTCAAAAAAAACTTCAAATAAACTTCAAGATATATCCTCATGCTAACTCAAACCTCAGCTTCATTGTTACCTGAAACATGTTAATTTTGAAAGTATTTTGGGTCAACATAAGTTGGTGAGAATTACATAGGTTTTTGATGATAAATGAATAAAATGTTATGCAATTCATGTGTCGTGTTAATCTAGCCCATATGTGAGAAACATATTAGAAATAAACCGAGTGCATAATCAACCCTGCTGACTGTTATAAATAATACATACCATACACTTATGGTCCCAATGAATAATGTTATGCGATAACAAACACCCACGTAACCTTTGTAGGAGGCACGTATCCGGGTGGGATTGTCAGTCCAATAGATCTATCAATGTATACCGTCGGCTGATCAATGTTAATGATTATGCTAGAATGTGCTTACTCTAATCATGTTCAAGACAATATGCAACATAGAAAACACACAAACACATTGATGATTGAATTGCAATGAAAAGTGTTATAACATGTTTCACCCCCAAAAGTGGTGATAAAAGGGGCTATGTAAACTCACCTTAGCAAATGTTAACTTGTTTGAAAGATATGATGATTATGTTGCCCAAGTGATACCAAATATTACCCTATAATGAGGTAATACATAATAAGTCTAAGTCTATATAAACTAATATGTGTATCCTAGGGTTTTGATTTGGGGATAATCAATTGTTAAATTTAATTTTAAAAATGTTAATTTAATAAAGAAAATTGGATAATTAATGAAAAATAGTCTTTTTATAAAGTTTGAATTTTGAATGAGCACATTAAAGGGTTTGAAGCAATAAAATAATTTTTATAAAATTATTTCATTAAAAATAGATTTTTAAATCTATTTATTCATAAATAGCCAATTATTAACTTTAATATTTAAAAATACTAAAATTAAAGAAATCTATTTTTAAAAATCATAATTCTGATCTAAATGATTAAAAATAATTTGTGTAAAATTTTGGTGTAAAAATGATGAAAATTGGATTTATTATGAATTAAATATGATTAAATCTTACAAAAATTGATTAGAAATACTAAATAAATGTTTTTACTGAATTAAAAATTATTTCAGTAAAGTTTAACTTTATAACAAGTTAAGATAATTTTTGGGAATTTTAATAATACTGTTTTGACATAATAATGGATTTTTATACTTATAATAGTATAAAAATGATTTAATTATTATAAATATTAAATAAAAGAATTTCTGAAAAATAAAAGTTGTAATTAAATCTTTTATATCAGATTAACAAATAATAATTTTTTTAGAATTTATAAAGGAGTTTAGGTATTTAAAAAGAATTTTAAAAGATTTAAAGGATTTAATATATATATATATAATTAATTAATGTTTAAAAAGAAAAGAAAGGAAAAAGGTGTAAAAAGCCGGTCAGAGCCGGGACTCGAACCCGGGTGACCACGATACAAGACCAGCGTCACAACCACTTGGCCTAGGCCGGTGGTTGTGATGGATCTGGATTCAAAATTATTAAATACGCGGTGCTGTTTCTGGTTTATCCCCAAATCACAACGACGAACCCTAGATAAATCAATTGATTGATTCAGGCAACAATAGCCCGATTAATGTTAGGGCTATTGTTGCTTGAATGCCGATGAACTAAACCAAACAATAAAATTAGACTCACAGTGTGATGATGATGATTATTATCGGGTCAAAGGGAAAAGTCAAACCACGAACAGAGAGATCAAATCAGAGAGAATTAGTGAGATGTAGAGATTGAGAGAGAGGTATGAGCGAGTTTTCAAGGTCCAGGAAGCCTCTATATATACTAATTGGTTAGGGTTAGGGTTAATTGTATAGTTGACTTTCCATATAGTATTACGCGGCCAAATAAGATCATTAGGGCACAATTGCCGTGTAATTGTTGTGCTTATGTGTTGGATTGGGCCGGTAATAGCACGAGGTTACCAAAATTATAACAATCACGCGTAAATTCCATGGATTGGGCAACAAGGTAATCCCACAGTTGACTTTTCTAGTCAACTGTGAGGATTTGAAAGCGCGTATAAGATTATTATTTGTCTGGGTTATAACAAGAAACGGGCTCAGCCCAGTTGGTTTGTGTATGTGTGTTTGTTTGGACCGGCCTTGGCGCGGGTTCGAACCCCGGCCAAGGCAGTTTATTTTTTTGATTTTATTTCAATACCACACACACATATATAATTATATATATATCATTAGGGTTCCGTATAAGCGACAAAAATAATAATTGCGAGGATAATAATAATTGCGAGGGTAAATATGAAACTCGACGTTTTTATTAATTGTCATGCGTAACGTACAAGTATTAAATGCGTGATGTTACATCAACTAGCAAGGGAGCTTCAGAAGTTCAAAGACATGGTGTCGAGTGTGCCAGGGATAGTGCAACCCATCCCTGTGGTGTCCTCAGCATGCCATAGGGTGTCAAGATTTGCATCCCCCATATGTGATGCAGAGATCCCAAAGCGGTTTCAAACTCCAAGCATGAAACTCTATGATGGATCTACAAATCCTAAGGAGCATGTGGCTCAATATAGGGAAAGGATGGAAATAAATCCAATCCCTGCCAATCTGAAAGAAACGTGTTTATGCAAGGGATTTGGTTCAACTCTCACCGGTCCAGCCCTGAAATGGCTCCTAAGTATTCCACCCTATTCTATTACTTCTTTTGCACATTTAATTAACATGTTTAATAATCAGTTTTCTTGTAGTCGAACGTTCGAACGTTTGAAAAGTGATTTATACAGGGTGACTCAACCACAGGGGGAATCACTAAGAGAATTCATTACTAGGTTTGGAAAGGAAGCACTTGACATCCCGAACCTAGATGTCACAACGGCAGTACATGCATTCAAGATGGGGCTGCAAAGAGATTCACCATTCTATCAAGAATTAGTGATGAATCCATGCAGGAACTTGGATGAAGTCAGGAACAGAGCTTTAAGATTCATCCGACTTGAGGATGATAAGAAAATTCAAGAGAGGATAGAGTCATCCTCAAAATATAACCATCCCAATCAAAACTCCACTCCCACATACGAACCATATAAGCATAAGCCATATGCTAGGCCTGATAATAAGAAGGTCAATGTGGTAGAGGACGACGATGAGGATGACTGCCTTAAATTATCAGATTACTGTTTTTTTGTGGATGTACCAGGACTGATGTATGCCATGAAGGATCTAGGGGACAAAGCAGGATGGCCAAGGAAAGAGAATAAGGCAGGATGGAAGGACAAGTCCAAATGGTGTGCCTTTCACGAAGATTTCGGCCATATCACTGAAGATTTTATTGCCTTAAGAAAGGAGATAGCCTATCTCTTGAGTAAAGGTCACCTTAAAGATCTCCTGTGCAAAAAGAAATCAAGAGCTCAGGATGGCACCAACATCCCAGAAAGAGCAGCATCCCCACCTAAGGATGATGGTATTATCAACTTCATTTCAGGAGGGTCAGACATTTGTGGAACCTCATACTCAGCTGCTAAAAGACATGCGAGGGAAACAAAGTCTGAAAAAGGAGAAGGACCAATGAAGACAACCATCCTGACGACCTCTAAAGTGATCAGCTTCGAGGAGGAAGACCGAGAAAACATTCTTGACCCTTATCATGACGGTTTGGTTATTACTTTGTATATTGATAACCACTTTGTTCGCAGGATTCTTGTAGATGGAGGAAATTCAGTGAATATCATCCAGCTTGAAGCTCTCAAAAGAATGAACATCCCGGAATCTGAAATAGTTTCTAGGTCATCAGTTTTGGTGGGCTTCAGTGGAGAAACTAAGAGCACAGTTGGCGACATCAAATTACCAGTATATGTAGAAGGAGTGAACTCTATCCAGCTACAATGTCATCCTAGGGAGACCCTGGATATATGATATGAAAGCAGTTCCTTTAACATATCACCAGTGCATAAAGTTACATACACCTTGGGGAGTTGTCAAAGTCAATAGTGATCAACAAGAAGCCAAGAATTGTTATACAACATCTATGAAGGCTTCATCACATCAAGCATAGCAATTACAAAAGGATGCACAGCATCATCCTCAAGATGTCAAGGCACATCCTGAGCAGGATCTAAAGGCTGTTTGCCTTGATCACAACAACAAGGATATTACTGTGCTAATTAGTAAGAATATTCCTTATGACATTGAACAATCACTAATTTCTTTTCTTAAATGCAGGATGTCTACCTTTGCATGGAAGCATGAAGACATGACTAGCATCTCTAAGAATGTCATTACTCACAAACTCGGGATTGATAAGAATTTCAAGCCCATTCAGCAGAAAAGAAGGAAGTTTGCTACGGAACGAAATGTCATCATACAAGAAGAAGTGGATAGACTCCTTAAATCCAAGATGATAAGGGAAGTAAAATTTCCAATATGGCTTGCCAACGTGGTGGTAGTTCAAAAGAAGAATGGGAAGTGGAGAGTGTGTGTAGACTATACAGACCTCAATAAAGCCTATCCTAAGGACCCATTCCCATTACCACATATCGATTCAATGGTGGATGCTACAGCAGGCCACGAAATGCTAACATTCACGGATGCATCCTCAAAATTCCAACAAATTCAAATGGAACCAGACGATCAATGTGACACCCGGCAAACTCAGGTTAGTAACATTGACTAAACTAGCAAGTCTACCTTAGCGAGTCATGCATATTATGTACTTAACTGGGTCAGTCGAGTCGTTACGATGATCCGAGAAATCATCGGGAGTCGGTCCATAACCATGTGTACAAGGATTGGTGATTCGTGGAATCACCGGGTTTAACACACACACGCAAGTCTCGAGTCCCGGGAATTGGTGAACGGGACGTAGACGTGTTAGTTATCGTGCATTAGATGTTTATATGTAACACCCCAACCGATGGTGGAAACATCGAGGTGTCACGTATGAATGATTGTTCAGTAGCTCATGGTAAATAATAAATTTCATTAAATAATTTAAATAATTTACATACAATTGTTCTAAGAATTTGTACACCAAAATGAAAAATACTAGTTACACATCTTTAAGCATTAACTCTAATCTTCAAGCAAGCTATAACCTGAAACATGTTAAGTTTGAAAATATTTTGGATCAACAAAAGTTGGTGAGAATTACATAGGTTTGAATATTGAATAAAATTTGTACAATTCGAGTGTCATGGCAAGTCTAGTCCATTTGTGAAAACAATACTACCCGGTAAATCGTGTGCATAATCAAACCTTGTGACTAGAATATTGTGGTCCATCCCATACGCATATGGTTCACTCATTTATGTTGCGATAACAATCACCCACGCTACCTATGTAGGAGGTACACGTATCCGGGTGGGGTTGTCAGTCCAATAGAACTATCATTGTGTATCGTTGGCTTGTACGGAGTTAATGATTATGCTAGAATAATTGTGCTTACCATAGTAATGTTTAAGACATAATGCAACATAGAATAACACATAGACACTTATATTGAATTGTAAATTGATGTTGTAACATGTTTCACCCCAAAATAGTGAAATGGTAAAAAGGGGCTATGTAAACTCACCTTAATGATAGTGTTGAATCCCTTGATATAGAATAAATGTGGCACAACGATTCCAAGTATTACCCTAAATTCAAAGCAATAAAATAAGTCTAAGTTTTCTAGTCTACATATATTCTAGGGTTCCTAATTTAGGGATTGATAATTGATTAATCGTTAATTTAGATAAATTGTTAATAAATAAATAAAGAAATTTAGGAAAATAAATAACATAAGAGAACTTTTTGAAAAATCTTGGTTAGGATGGTTGTATTATAAGATCTTAAATATGAAAATAAGTTTTATAAAATTATTTTCTCAAAAATTGAATATTTAGTATATTTATTTCTATTTGTCAAAATATAGTTTTAATATCTAATAATATTAAAATTAATGAAATTTCAATTTAAAATTTATATTTCTGTTCTAAATGAACAGAAATAATTTATGTAAAATTTTGGTATAAAAATGTTGAAAAATGAATTTGTTATGATTTATTTATGATTAAAAATAGTAAAAATTAATTAAAAATATTAAATAAACGTTTTTCTGAAATTAAAAATCATTTCTGAAATATTTATTGTTTTATAAGTTTAGGATAATTTTTGTGGAATTTTATAAACTCGTTTAGATATTTTTATAAAATTTTAAGATTAAAATTGAATAAACTTGTAATATTCATAATATATATTAAATAAAGGATTTTTGAAAAAACTAAAATTTGTATAATTAAGTTTACCATTTGAATAGCATAAAATAAATTTTATAGGATTTATAAACCACTTTTAGTATTTAAAAACTATTTTAAAAGTTTAAAGATTAAGTATATAAATAAAAGGGATTTAAAAAAAAGACTGCTGCTGAGAGGAATCGAACTCGGGACCTGTTGGTTTTAAAGTCACGCCAACACCAACTGGCCTGGGTGTGTTATTGTTATTTTTATCGATTAAGAATGTTTTTATGTAATAACCTCGATAAACATGAATCCCCAATTTTAGTCTTTATAAACCCTAACCCTTAATCCCTTCAATTGATCTGCGAAACGATATTTATATCAACGAACATCAAAGGGCTTTTTATTTCACATCAGAAATCGACTCAAGATCATGCATCAATTAAAGAAAACATACCGGTTAGAACACGACTTGAAGAAACGGATGAAACAAGACTAAAAGCTTCAATTATGCTTCAGAATGTGTTCGAAAATAAAAATGGATGTATGGGTTCTCTTAGTCGCACGTTTTAGTGTGGAGAGGCGAGTTCAATTTATACTAGTATCATATAATTAGAGGGTTGGATTGTTTGACTAATCTATGGTCAAACGCGTCACTAATGAGGCAGAAAGGAATAAATTGGAGCTGCAATCAAGGTAATTATGAGTTGGAATGACGTGGTAATAGGGTGTCGGACAATAATCAATCAAGAAAGTTTCCAATTTCAGATTATTGATGCCTTAATCATAGCTTCTAGGTTGGTTGACTTTGGGGTTTGGACTTGAATGGATCTCCAGGATTGTTTTAAATCTTTTCCAAATCAATTGACAACAATACAAAGCTTTGGCTGAGTGGCTTGTGTTTGTTTGTTAAAGCTTTACCTGTAGAAGGACCCGGGTTCGATCCTTGTCCAAGGCAAAGATTTTTTTTTGACTATTTTTAATGATTTTAGAATATTATAATTCACTTATATTTCAACACAAATGATAAAATATGTGAAGAAAATATGGTAAACAATAGGAATAACAAGGGAATATTATTATTCGATAATTTGGAACAAAGTATAAAATGGATAAAATAAACAAAAATAGATTTATATATATTTAAAAAAAACATAGGAAAATACGTAATGTTACATTATAATCATTATGTGATTTGTCGGTATGTGAATACGTGCTTATATATGTTAAAATAGTGTTTAACGCGCCAAAAACCCAACTTACCATGCTGTAGGCGATTAGGCACAGGTGATTAGCCTAATCGCTAGACAAGCAGGCGATTGGGAAAGGATTAGGGGCGATTGGAGCCCTAATCGCCAGTAGTACAGGCGATTAGGCTCCTAATCGCCTGATCTATTCTTGCAATCGCCTGATACGTGTTGCGTGAGTAAAAACACCTATAAATACAACCCTTGACTCCCTAAACACCCTTAGTGCAACCCTAACAGATCCTAAGCTTCCCACACACCTCAAAACACCTCTAGAACTAGTTTAGCTTCAAAACTCACCATTTCCAAGCTTACACACCTTTCTTTGATAAAATCCAAGGTGTGTTCTTCATCCCAAACCTTTGTAATGTTATTGTATTGGTTCCCAAAAGTCCAGACCTTGTTTTACTAAGTGTGTGTCTTTAAAAACCTTTGAAATGAGTTTCTAAAACAAGTCTACACCATAATACTTGCTATATGTGAAGTATTTATGCATATGATGATTTTTGGTGGTTAGTACATGAATGTTTCCATGAAATTGATGTACTTCTGATGTGTAGGAGTTTTTAGGATGATTATCTAAGGATTTGAGCTATTGTTATAGTGTTTTGATGAAAGTATGCATTTTGACCCATTTGGATGATTCTTGAAGAATTAGGATGTTATGATATGATTCAACGATTGTTTGTTGTTAGGATTCACATTAGAATGATATTATAACAAAGGGATGATGATTTGCAAGTTGTAGGATGTGTAATCTGGTTATTGCCATTTAATGAAAGATTTCATAGTTAATGAATCCTAGTACTTTGCCATTTTTGGAAATAATCACACCGAGGCCGTTAGAGCAAAGATAAATTGGGGGGTTTGCTTGAAACGGGTTAGTTAATAGTTTAGGTTTGATATTGGGTGATTTTATATGTTTCGGATCTGATTTGAAGGGTTAAACGCGCGAAAATGCGCCACGCAACTGCAGCAGGCGATTGGGAATCCTAATCGCCTGATGCAGGGGCGATTAGGAACCCAATCGCATGAAACATCAGGCGATTAGGCTGCCAATCGCCTGTTGACTCTCTCCAATCACCAGTTGACTTTTTCCTAATTGCATGTTAGTTTCCTAATCGCGTGTACTGCTGTTGTAAGCGTATTTTGACATCCCGAAACAAGATTTGACACCTAGGAACATGATAGGAACCCCGGGATACGTTCAATGACTTAGTAACACGCGTTCGGACTCGTTTATGCGTTAATTGAGCATTATGCTAGACTAGGTGAACTCTTGCGCGTATTAAGTGTTTAACTGCATATGTTGCATGATGTCTTGTATTTTGCTAACACGTGGGATGTCGGGTCACCAATGGGATGTCGGGACTTGTCTGGTACGGTCGGTTTAACAGTCAAAGGTGTTTTCAAACGTTTATGGTTATGGTCTGGACATTCGGGGACTAGTTAACCTGCGGGTTATTAGTCCGGATACTTATACACATCTTATGATAGGTCACCGCTATTTGGGGCTATCATAGCATACTTATTTAACTGTTTTCAAGTAACGCAATCTAAGGTGAGTGTCACAGCCCCACTTTTATCGTATTTCTTTCGGGGAAGAAACATGCTACTTACTTACCTACTAAAGGCCATGTTATACTATGGTTACTTCATGTTACTATGCGGATTTTATGGAAAGTCCCTGAGGGAAACCATGAATGTGTGGGGATGCACAACGAGGAAATTATGGATAGATCTATTGGGCCTCACAAACCCCACTCGACGGCGGGGATGCCGGGCGGGTGCATATTGTCTCTAACTCTCAGGTTATCGAGGCATCGGTAACCCAGTCAATCTGGGCTGGATTCAACATTGGTACATGTTCAGTAATGGGTTCCCAACCGTAGTAGTAAAAACACTTAACGTCTAGCTAACGTTCTTATAACCTAGTAGTAACGGGAATGATCTTTTCAAACTTATGACAACTCTTTTATAAAAGAAAACTTGTGAACTCACCAGCATTATATGTTGACATTTTTGGCATGTTTTCTCAGGTCGCTAAGGTAGCAGTTAACGGACTAGGCGCACGGAGTCTCGCACAGCGTCTAGAGTTTTGTTGCATATTAAACAATGTTTTGTAAACTGTAATATGCCTTTTGGTTGTAAACAAGAAATGCTTCCGCTGCTGGTTTACGGCTAAAAGCATAATGTTTTGGTTTCAATATATATAAATATATGCATGTTTAGCGTTTTTTTATTGTGATCGTTGACTGGGATCCTGGTGTGTCATGTGCCTCGCGGTAAAACCCCGCAAGTGGAATTTGAGGGTGTGACAATCAAGAGGACACAACATTCATGACCCCATCATGTATATATTGTTGTATAGCTATGCCATTTGGATTAAAAAATGCAGGTGCAACCTACAAAAGGCTAGTGAATGTGATGTTTAAAGAAAAGATTGGGGACACGATGGAGGTGTACATTAATGACATGGTGGTTAAGTCCAAAAAGGCAGAAAATCATCTTCAAGATCTTAAGGAGGCATTTGACATCGTGGACGCCTATAATATGAAGTTGAACCCATCTAAATGTCATTTTGGAGTCGGTGCTGGAAAATTTCTAGGATATCTAGTTACCAAAAGAGGGATAGAAGCCAGCCCTGTACAAATAAAGGCCATCCTTGATCTCAAATCCAAAAAAATATCAAGGATGTACAAAGGCTGACAGGCAGGATAGCAGCCTTAAACAGATTCATTTCGAAATCCTCAGATAAGTGTAAAGAATTCTATGATATCCTGAGGAAAAATAGTAAATTCGACTGGGGACAGACACACGAGGAAGCATTGAAGAAGCTGAAAGAGTATCTAGCAGCAGCTCCACTCCTGTTGAAGCCTGAGGATGGAGAACCACTGAAGCTATATCTTGCAGTTTTCTGGGAATGCTATAAGTGCGGTATTGGTAAGAGACTTCGAGGGGGAACAACATCCTGTCTACTATGTAAGTAAAGCTCTACTAGATGCTGAGACCAGGTATTCTCATCTCGAAAAACTTGTTTTAGCTTTGATAATGGCATCTACTAAGTTAAGGCATTACTTTGAAACACATAGGATACACGTACAAACTAACTATCCCATTAAAAATGTACTTAGAAAACCAGAAATGTCAAGTAAAATGGTTAAGTGGTAAGTAAAATTAAGTGCCTTTGACTTAGTATACGAGCCTAGAAATGCAATCAAATCTCAGGCTCTAGCAGATTTTGTGGCTGATTTCAGTAGTGACATCCTGAGTGAAGTAGAATCTGAAGTACAACAATTAAACGAAAACTTAGGAAAATGGATTTTGTATACTGACAGTGCTTCAAATGCAAAAGGAACAGGTTTAGGAACACTACTAAAATCGCCACAAGGGGACAAAATACCCCATGCTATTAGATTTGCATTTCAGACAACCAATAATGAGGCAGAATATGAAGCTCTCATTGCTGGTTTGCAACTTGCTAAAGACATGGATATTATTAATATAGAAGTATTTGTTGATTCTTTGTTGATTGCTAATCATTTTAATGGATCCTATGCAGTAAAGGGTCAAAAATTAGCTCTTTATCTCGAAAAAGTTAAAAATTTAGCTACTTCTTTTGTAGAATTTTCACTAACACAGGTACCTAGGGAAGAAAATACTGAAGTTGATGCCTTAGCAAACCTGGGATCCTCCCTTAATCTACTAGAAGGGTCCAAGATTCCCATCATCCACATTCTGAAACCAGCGATTGAAGAGTGGCATCCTGAGGATAGCCAGGTACATCCTGAGGATAACCAGGCACATCCTGAGGATAAAACAGTCCATCCTGAGGATATCATTGTTTTAGCCAGTCAGGCACAAGACGATTCATCATGGATGACTCCCATAATAAGATATTTACAAGAAGATGTCATTCCCGATGAAGAAAACCCAAAGGCTTTCAGGATGAAGGTATCTACATTTACAATTATAGACAATATTTTGTATAGAAAATCTCTTGCAGGTCCATATTTGAGGTTTCTCAACAAGGATGAAGCAAACGAGGTGCTCAAGGACATCCACGAAGGAGACTGTGAAAATCATACAGGAGGAAGATCTCTCTACTCGAAGACTTTGAGGACGGGATATTATTGGCCTTCTATGAAGAAGGATGCCATGCTATATTCCTAAAAGTGTGATCCATGCCAAAGACATAACAACATCCTTCACCAGCCTGCTAAACCACTACATCCCATTATTCCACCATGGCCCTTCATGATATGGGGGATGGACATAGTAGGAAAACTACCCAAAGCTCCCAGAGGAAAGGTATTCATGCTAGTAATGACAGACTACTTCTCAAAATGGATTGAAGCTGAAGCATTTGTGAAGAAACAAATAGTCTCACCACCGTTTAGGGATGATAAGATTATGAGTATTCCACAGGGTTGATCCTTCACTAGCAGCTTCAGATTATAAGACCTGCAAACAAAGATTGATGTGGATGTGGAGACGACTACACAAGGTAGTAGTTTATAACAAAAACGGGGTGAATGGGGATACTATCTATATCGATAGCTCTTTGGGTTAGCAAAAAGTGTCCTTTCTATTAGGGATGTGATCCCTTATATAGAGGTGGACGTATGCCACCATTACCCAAAACCCTAATCGTAATGGGCCAGGCCCGATTTAGGGTTGTATCCATCATCCTAAAGGTATATTAGTCAAGTAGTTAAGGATTGCTATAAATAAGGAAACATGGAACAATTACCGCCTTTACTGCCTCTGCGCGCGGATAATGCTCCATAATTGTTGGGAAGTTGTTATTGCTTTGCTTGCTGGAGAAGTTTCCTTGCTTATGCGGAGAGCTCTTCTGCGGGGTCTTGGTTCCGGGTTTGGGTGCAACCAATTAGTGGTTTAGTACCCAAGCCTATCCAGGCCCCCCAGTCCAGTGTGCTTCCTATTCCCGAGCTTGCGAGGGGAGAGGATGGATGCTGGACTCATAATAGTGATTCTCGGGTGACAGCTCATCCTTTCTTGGTAGTGAAAACTGGGCTTTGGTGTGGGAGGCTACTCGTTGGTATTGTGTTTGGAATATTTGAGGAAACTATGCGTAAAAGTGAAAACACGCGGAATGCGGAGAACGACACTTGTATTTACGTCAGTTTTCCGCAGTACTTGGCCACGTCAAAAAGGTGCTGGACAGCTGTCGTTACCTACGCGAATACGAACAATTGGCGTCTGTGACAAACTAGGTGAAATAGTGACAGCTGTTGTCCCATCAGCCGTAGTGGCAGGGCGTGTGTCAAGCGCGTCGGAGCGTGAGGGGCATGTGCGGTCCGTTAGTATACTCTTGAACACGTGTAGCTCTTTCCGTGGTCTGGTGTACCAAGGGTCTGTTGACGTTAGTCATGCCTACGTCATTGGTATTAATTGCAGTGAGTATATAATGATTTCGAGGAGATCATTTTGTCATTTTCCACATTTTTAAATTCAACTTCTCTCTATCTTTTAGCCTCATCAGTTCCATTCTCTATATTTTTCCTATAATGTCTCAAGATTCCGGTATCCCAATGGATCAATCGAAGACCTCTGAAACTGTGAAGATGGAAAAAGGAATCGAGAACACCGTTATCAAGTGGGATAGTGCCTCCTTTGCCACATTTCTTGATCATTACGGGATTGAGGCCGACTGGGAACCGGAGTTGCCGGCTAGCGGTCTGACTGCTTTGAAAGCTCCCCCTGGGAAGATAGCTCTTTATGAAGCCTTTTTCACACGATGTTGCTTTCGTCTTCCCATTACTCGATTCTTGATCAGTGTCTTTCAAAAATATGGGGTGCATCCGACACAGATGACTCCCTTTGGCTTGTCCAGAATAATCCATTTTGAAGCAACATGCCGGTCTTTGGAGATGGAGCCGACATTTGACATATTGAACGTTTTTTATGTTCTTGAAGAAGCTCGAGGTGGATCTGGATGGTACATTGTTTCTCCGAGAAGGAAAGTGACACAGGTGGTATCTGAGTCCCCCAAATCCATGTATGACTGGAAAGAGAAGTTCTTCTATGTCCATAGGGCTGTTATTCCTGTATCTTTGCAGTGGATGACTATTGGTGTGAAAGAGAGGATTGCGCAATTTCCTCCCATGGCTGATTACAAGAATCAAGGTTGGTATAAGTCATTGTGTTCTCAAGCTACTCCCTTGTCTATGAAAAAATGTCCGGAGGGTGTCCTGGTGATGCTAGGACTTAGTCGTTTGGGTGTCCCCGACGGTTATGATGCCTCCGTGTCAGAGGAAGGTATGTATTTGTTAGTCCTTCCAGTTGCCGTAATTTATTATGTACTGTGCTCAATTATTTTGTTTGCCACAGGAATGACCACGTTTGATCTATTTGAAGTGAGAGGTGGAGCAAAACTGTTGTATGTACCCCTGCCCAGGGGTGTTGTTCCCTTGGTGGAACGTTTGAAAACCAACTTCTTGATGCCACAACTATTGAATCCGCCTCCCCACTATGCGCGGACAGGTTTGTTGTAACACCCCAACCGATGGCGGAAACATCGGGATGTCACGTATTGACGATTGTTCAATAGCTCATGGTAAATAATAAATTTAATTAATTGATTACATAAATTACATACAATTGTTCTAAAAGAATTTGTACATCAAAATGAAAAATACTAGATACACATCTTCAAGCATTAACTCTAATCTTCAAGCAAGTTATAACCTGAAACATGTTAAGTTTAAAAATATTTTGGGTCAACAAAAGTTGGTGAGAATTACATAGGTTTTGATAATTGAATAAAAACTTGTACAATTCTAGTGTCATGGCAAGTCTAGTCCATATGTGAAAATAAAACAATCGGGTAAATCGAGTGCATAATCAAACCTTGTGACTAGAATATTGTGGTCCATCCCATACGCTCATGGTTCACTCGATTATGTTATAAATTTGATAACAATCACCCACGCTACCTATGTAGGAGGTACACGTATCCGGGTGGGATTGTCAGTCCAATAGATCTATCATTGTATACCGTCGGCTGATCAATGTTAATGATTATGCTAGAATATTGTGCTTACCCTAGTAATGTTTAAGACATAATGCAACATAGAATAACACATAGACACTTGTGATTGTATTTTAAATTGAATGTTGTAACATGTTTCACCCCAAAAAAATAGTGAATGGAAAAGGGGCTATGTAAACTCACCTTAGGTGCATAATGAGTTCGTGCGTTTTATTAAGCGTCCAAACACTTAGTAATAATGCCTTGGAAAACTCGGAACTAGCTAGAGGAGATAATGATGGATGAAAACTTTAGTATATGGGAGATGGGATAATAATGTTTTTTTTATTGAATGGTATAAAGAGTTGAATGGTAGGCTATAGTATTTATAGTGTTGAAATTGGAGTTGTAATTAGGGACTACTTTGACTAGGCTAGAAATTAGGAACAACTTTGACTTGACTAGAAGACCATATTTACTAACACTTTGACTTGACTAGGAGACCATATTTACTAACACTTTGACTTGACTTGACTTGACTTGACTAAGAGACTACGTTTGACTTTTTAAGTTTGACTAAGGGACCTTGAAAGGGTTTAAGTTTAATTGGTTTTAATTAACATCACAAAACACCAAATGGTGTAGTGGTTTGTGTGGTGTGGTTAAGGTTTAGCCCGCCAGGGACTCGGGTTCGAATCCTGGCACAGGCAAACATTTTTTTTAACGTTTTTAAATCAGAATTTTTAATACAATCCAATTTAATATTGATTATAAGTCATTATTTAAACAAAAAAAAATTAACAAAATGGATGGTAAAGATACTGTAAACATGAATCGGATGAATAAACGATGGAGTTCTATATATATATATATATAAAGACAATTTGTGTGATGTTATAGTCTCCCCTACTTTTAGGAACTTCGTCCCGAAGTTTATTTTAAGAAGAAACATTTGAATAGTGTTGAGGATAGTTAGGGTGACTATGGTTCAGAGTAGGGTAAGAGTTTAAGGAATGTATAAGATAACCATAAATGCTAGATGGACTAGCAAATAACTAAGGTTTGTTATTGGTCTGACCCTACAGTATCCCTTTCCACGTATCACTAGTGTTTATATATAGGGTGTACCGTAGCTAACCCATCACACCTCTGATACTTCGAAAACGTACGGGGTATCTCCCAAAACCTTAATAGAATTTCACACTACCTTAATGTACCTGTAAATTCATGATTACGTTCCGGGCCGCAATCACCAATTTACCTTACATTAGGGTTTTGTGTCCTTCTATGACTCTAAACACACATGTAAGTAATGCAAAATAGCCTTGTGATTGAATCGTATACAATGTATCCAAAAATAAGTCCAACTGTTGAGCAGGAAAAAGACCTCTACAAGTCAGTGAGTAGGAACCTTTACCGATTGTTGAGCAGGTGCGATAGCCTCTACCAGTCGTTGAGCAGGTTGTAGGGCCTCTACCGACTGTTGAGCAGGCATGATGACCTCTACCAATCGTTGAGTAGGTTATTTGGTACTCTACTAACTGTTGAGCAAGTACTTCATCCTCTATTAGTTGTTTGATTAAGTGTACCAATTATTACACACATGAATTGAAAATTGATAATATGTACATGTAAGCAATCAAGTATCAAGTATCAAGTATAGCATACGAGTTGTAATAGAGTTGCCCTAGAAAAGGTTAATGACTCTAGGTGTGTCTATAGCAAATAGTTTATATTCCATGACTTCTAGTATCAAATGTTCAAATATGGTAGATAATCGAATGCTCATGTATAACTAAGGATTAAGTTTGATGCAACACACAATCAAGTTTCAATAGTTTGGTTATCATAGGGATCAAGTTCATGTTTAAGAAGGTAAAGAATATGAATTTAGTTCTTGAGAGGATGATGAATAATCTCGAAGCAGAATCAAGGTTGTGAGAGATAGTGAATGTGAAGATAGTTTATTTTATAGTAAGGAGATTATATAGCAGTGTAAATTTTGGGGTTTGGATCAAAGGTTATAATCAAGTGTATAAGAAAACATGATTGTGGTATATGCCAAATATTGTAAAAATTTGAACAAGTTGAAAATGAGTGAGTGTCGATGGAGAATTTAGAGACTAGATATTATTCCTATGGATAAAAAAAAATCTTATTTTCAAAATTGGTTTTATACAAAAAGCAAAAGTTGTTAAATAGTACAAGCTAAGTGGGCTTTGATTAAAATATTCCCGTTAGTTGGAGATTTCAAACATGACATTAGGTTTTGAAGATCAAGGTTCTATTAAGTGATTTTTAATAGTTTAAAGCATTATATAGAAAATTGTTTGTTACGTCAATAAATAAACAATTGAATTTAAGTTCGAAGACATCTTTTGAAAAAAATATGTACTTTGTAAAGTTACTAGGTAATGAAAATACAACAAGATTTAGAAATCTTTAGTTTGTGCTAAGGTATGAGGTTATAGTTTTTAAAAAAAATAAGTAACATGTGGAGAAATGAAATAATATGATTTGGGTAGGGTGTTGAATATTTAAAAAGTGGCTAAGATGGTAAGGTGAAGTGTGATTGTGAAATCCATAGATGGTTATGAAATGAGATTGATTTAAGCTGTAAAATTTTGAGATTTTAGAGCTTAGTTTAAGGAAAGTGAGTGTAATCATTTATTCATTAATTAAAACGAATAAACGAAAACGTTGACTTATCAAAACTTCTAGATTCTAATAACATAGTGAAGACATGCTTTAGCCTATAAGTGAACACTCATCCCGAGAATTCCCAGGTAGGCATCCGGGTCCCTCGTCTGATTGGGATTTATGCGCAATGTAAGTCCTAGACAGAAAACTCAGAATACAGGCGTTCACCCTTCCAGATTGCACGTGTTCGTTATTAAAATTTAGAACTTCGACGAGATCTTCAAGGTGGTTCAGGCTAAACCTGAGGATTTGTCCTATTAGTCTAAGAGTAGATCTTGTGATGGAGAGCACTCTTCTTGTAGGGACTAAAGTAAGGATAAGAAGTAGGATAGAGAATAGAAACAAGAAAGGTTGCAAGTAAAAGGAGCAAGTACTGGTTAAAATCCTATGGTTATAGACTAGATTATTTTTTTTCTAATAACCTAATTCCCTATAACCATGGCTCTGATACCAATCTGTAACACCCCAACCGATGGCGGAAACATCGGGATGTCACGTATTGACGATTGTTCAATAGCTCATGGTAAATAATAAATTTCATTAATTGATTACATAAATTACATACAATTGTTCTAAAAGAATTTGTACATCAAAATGAAAAATACTAGATACACATCTTCAAGCATTAACTCTAATCTTCAAGCAAGCTATAACCTGAAACATGTTAAGTTTAAAAATATTTTGGGTCAACAAAAGTTGGTGAGAATTACATAGGTTTTGATAATTGAATAAAAACTTGTACAATTCGAGTGTCATGGCAAGTCTAGCCCATATGTGAAAACAAAACAATCGGGTAAATCGAGTGCATAATCAAACCTTGTGACTAGAATATTGTGGTCTATCCCATACGCTCATGGTTCACTCGATTATGTTATAAATTCGATAACAACCACCCACGCTACCTATGTAGGAGGTACACGTATCCGGGTGGGATTGTCAGTCCAATAGATCTGTCATTGTATACCGTCGGCTGATCAATGTTAATGATTATGCTAGAATATTGTGCTTACCCTAGTAATGTTTAAGACATAATGCAACATAGAATAACACATAGACACTTGTGATTGAATTGTAAATTGAATGTTGTAACATGTTTCACCCCCAAAAAAATAGTGAATGGAAAAGGGGCTATGCAAACTCACCTTAGGTGCATAATGAGTTCGTGCGTTTTATTGAGCGTGCAAACACATAGTAATAATGCCTTGGAAAACTCGGAACTAGCTAGAGGAGATAATGATGGATGAAAACTTTAGTATATGGGAGATGGGTTAATAATGTTTTTTTTTAATGAATGGTATAAAGAGTTTAATGGTAGGCTATAGTATTTATAGTGTAGAAATTGGAGTTATAATTAGGGACTACTTTGACTAGTCTAGAATTTAGGAACAACTTTGACTTGACTAGAAGACCATATTTACTAACACTTTGACTTGACTAGGAGACCATATTTACTAACACTTTGACTTGACTTGACTAAGGGACTACGTTTGACTTTTCAGGTTTGACTAAGGGACCTTGAAAGGGTTTATGTTTAGTTGGTTTTAATTAACATCACTAAACACCAAATGGTGTAGTGGTTTGTGTGGTATGGTTAAGGTTTAGCCCGCCAGGGACTCGGGTTCGAATCCTGGCACAGGCAAACATTTTTTTTAACGTTTTTAAATCAGAATTTTTAATACAATCCAATTTAATATTGATTATAAGTCATTATTTAAACAAAAAAAATTAACAAAATGGATGGTAAAGATACTGTAAACATGAATCGGATGAATAAACGATGGAGTTCTATATATATATATATATATATATATATATATATATATATATATATATATATATATATATATATATATAAAGAAAATTTGTGTGATGTTACATTTGTCAATTTGTTGCTTCTTTTTTATTCGCATTTTGTAATTTTGCGGACACCTCCTGCGCCCGAATGGTGCGCAGTTATGTACGTGCTCCGCGTACTAACATTCCGTGCCCTTCGTGACAGGAGCGGGTATACAACCTTTATACCCGTAGTCTCTTAGTCAAGTCAAGTCAAAGTGTTATTGATTTGGAGCCCTGTTTTTAAGGTCGGCGTAAAAGGGCTTGTTCAGGTGAACTATATCCTTTACTTTGTTATCTACGGGCAGGGGTGTTAACCATGTATTTTATTAAATGCAGGTGCTGGACCCAAGCGTAACAAAAAAGAGCCTAAGAAGGGTAAAAGGCCGGAGTCGTCCTCCACGCTTCCTAACGAGGAGGATGAAGCTACAGAATCCGATGAAGATGTTGTGCATAAGCGTTCTATGCATCAATCTTCGGAGTCTGTGTCTATAGATGTGCCGACGGAGTTATTTGAGAAATGTATGGAAGAGCTGGCACTCAAGCAGGTGCAAGTGCCCAAGTCAGTTTCTGACAATGTTCAAGGGTCTATGCAGAATCCCGGTGTAGATCAGCCAATAGCTATACACACTTCCTCTGTCGCTCCTAAGAGTTCCACTGTCAAGGTGGTTGTTAAACCACCTCCTAGGCAGAAGCCTGTACTTGTGAAATCAGTGAGCAGACTGCAGGTAAATTTATCCTCTTAAATTAGTAGAATGTGATTGCAAGTTTGTGTGTCGATATTGATGTCGTATTCGTTGGTTGTACAGCTACAGTGTCTTCGTCAAAAGCAGTCCCGAAAGGCAATGGTTATCATCTGAAAAGACTTCTAAGCCTGAGACTCTCGTTAGGGAAGAAAATGTAAATGTTGAGTCTGCGGATCAGCCAAACCCCGTTGAAAATCCAAAAGATGCCCGGAATGTGGTAGAGACCCCAACCATTCCATTCAATGTGAGCAAAGCTGAAGGCAAGAAGAAGCTGGATGGCTCGTCTGTTTTGGGGGCAACTGTTATGTTTCCAACAACCTAATAGATCTGTCAAGTGTTGGCAAAACAGATCGTGTGGCGTCCCCACCTTAGGTATCGCAGCCAGATGCTGTTGAAAGTTCCACAGGAAGAGCTGATAAAGACGTTGGGAACCTTACTTCGACTCCCAAACAACATGTATCTGAAATTGTCCGGGATATACGAGGATTCGGGAAGTCCGGGAGTGCTGCGGGCAGGGTTGCGCCGCCGGACTATGATCCAAATAAGCCGTACCAACCTCGGTGGGATATTAGGCAAACCACCCGGCTCACGAATCCATTGTATGCTGAGGAATTCATAGCGTATGCTATGCCGCTGAGTGAACGAGATTACCAAGATAGTGTTGAACGGAGGGCGATGTTCTCGGATATGAGCATGAATCTTGCGTTGTTTTTTGCGGAGTTCGGATCATTGGTGCGTCGTGAGGAAGAGTTTGTGCGCTCCTGGAAGAGTTTGAAAACCGCACAAGAGATGCAGTCGGAGAGGGAAGAAGATTTCATACAGTCCCGTGCAGGTGTTAAGGCCGAGGTTGAGCAAGTGAGGAGTCAACTCCGTGCTGCGGAGAGTGAAATTAGGAGGTTGAAAGCTGAGAAGGCGGAGGCTTCAAAACATTGGAAGGAGTCCTGTGAGCGAATCAATTTGGAGCTTGAGCACGGGCGAAATGCCGTGGAAAAATTGAAGAATGACGTGGCCCGCATGACTCGTGAGACTGACGACAAGCAGAAAATGTTTAATGCAAAGCAAGCTGAATTGTCCAAGACCATTTCAAAGTTTAACGATCAGCATGAGGTCCTTGTAGTTGCTACTACTCGTGTGTCCGAATTGGAAACTCAGGTAGGTATGTTGATCGATGAGAAGGACAAACTTAACGAGGAGAAAGCATTGTTAGAGTCTTCTCGCATTCAGCTAGAGTTGAGCTTGCAGCAAGCACAAACTGCTCTGGGAGATGCCACCCACACTGCCAATGCTGCCCGTGAAAGACTATCATGGATGATGCAGCACGACATTTACGGAGTAAGTATTTAGCTTCTCACCTGGTTGATGGTATTCAATAGACTTGTATCAACTCACTTGTAATCTTTTTATTTTGCAGATTTTTAAGCGTATCTAGAATGAAGCCAAGTTCGGTGATGCGGTTGCAAAAATTGGAACTTCCTCTATGAAGAGTGGTCTTCAGCTTGGATTTGATGAAGGCATTCACCATCGTGCTGCGGGCCTGAAGCTTGAAGATGGGAAGTATTTCAAGAAGCCTTTTGACGCAGAGGTGACCGCTGCACAAGAAGAATTTGAGGCCATCACGTTCGATGTGTTTTACGTGTTTGACCAATGCTTGAAGACTGATGACCCCATTGGGGAGCTGCGTGCATATTTTGACGAGTCTGACCGCTTGGGCGCGGAGTTGGAAGAGAAAGAACGGAAAGAGGAGGCGGAAAAGCAGGCAGCCGTTGCTTGTGGGGAAGGCGGGTCATCCTCCGTGGCCGCAAGCGATGGGGCGCAGGATGCGGAGATCGAAGCTGACGCCTATTTGGACATTACTGACTATGAATGATTGTCAGTGTATGTTTGGTTCCTGTAATAGGTAGTTATAACAATTTGAACAATTTCTACTGTTTTGTTTTGACACTTTCATTTTGGTATGTTTGTTCCGCGACCATAATGTCTGACGTGTTGATTAATGATTGTGTGATGTCATTTGTGAGAAGTTGTACTTAATTTCACAGTGATATGACGTTGATGGACAGGTTTTTGCGTCGTGTCAGTGACTGATGTGACCCACTGTCACAGCTTTAGGTACACTTGAGTATCTTACCATTAATGGTAATTAATAAGATTGTCCTTTGCTTCATATAAAAGGTAAGTGTATTGTTAACAAAGTGTGGTTTCCTGGTTTTTCATTCTCTCTGAACCTTCCAACTTCCACTGTCATCTTTGATGAATAATATGGAGATTACTAAGCTTGAGAAAGAAGCTGTATAAGGAATGTTGCACCTTTCTGCCTACCCTCCTGTTGCCTTGGTGTCTTCGATTTCCCTTGAACAACTGGCCGAGTGTTGTGGTTATTTGATAAGGGTTGAAGGTAATAACTGTGAGGGCTTAGACAGGCATGGTGCATCTGGTGAGCCGCCTTTGAAGATGAAGAAATTATCCTAGCTTAACGATGTTCCCAAGATACCGAAGATTAAGCTCCGCCGTGTGGCCACCGGGTGGGAACATGTTTCTTAGCTTTTCCATATGTATAGTGACAATCTTTTGGACTATGTAAATTTGCCATAGGTTACATAATGTGACTATTATGCTTTTGTGTTAGCTCATGATGACTGTTAGCTAGTCTCGTACTTGTAGACCCCATTTTGTATGAAAGTGTGATGATCTTGTCATGTAATGGGGTTGAAATGCAATGAAATTTCTTATGTAAAACGACTCCAAAAAGATTTCCTTTATTCATACGAAATATAAATGGGCCAAAAGCCTTTATTACAAATCGAAAATTAAAAATTAAAGATAACAAGTGCGCAATTGTGTCGCGTTCCAAGTACGTGGAATGGGTGTCCCATCAATGCGCTCCAAGGCATATGCACCCTTGCCTAGTACTTCTTGTATTTTATACGGCCCCTCCCAATTTGGAGCGAGTTTGCCTTGCTTTTCCGCATTGGAGGCTTCGTTGTTGCGAAACACATATTCTCCCACTCGAAACGCTTTCGACTTGACCCGTGCATTGTAGTATTTTTCGGCGTTCTTCTAACAGATCCAGATTCATCTTTAGCTCCCTGTCATTGTCGTTTTGATGAGCCAATAATACTCTAGGCGATGGGTATTGGACTTTCGTGGGTATAACGGCTTCCGTTCCGTAGGTGAGGCTAAATGGCGTTTCTCCGTGACTAGTTTTAGATAACGTGCGGTGAGCCCATAAAACATGAGGGAGCTCATCAACCCAACCCGAGCATTTGGTGCCAAGCCTGGCCTTTATTCCTTCGACAATGCTTCGGTTTGCCCGCTCCACCTGTCCGTTAACCTTTCTTGCAAGTGTGTTAGGACAAAGAGGATTGGTGAAACCACTTTTGGAAACCTAAGTCTAATTCAATTCTGTCAAAAATATTCTAAGTATAGAACTACTGAAGAAAGAAGACAAAAGTACTTAAGAAAGATTCTACAAGTACCGAAGAAGAAATGCATCAGAAGTTCTGAAGTCCAAACCAGACAGTTCACTGAAGAACTACTGAAGACAAACTACTCATCAGTAGTTTGTCATTCATCAGCACTTGTTCAAGAATCTTTCCACCGCCTTATGTTTCAGTAGTTTATTAGTTTAGTATTACTTTAACTTTTTGTACAAGTTCCAAGATTGCAACTTGTTGCAACTTGTTTCTGAACTTGCTTTTTGGGAAGGTTCATGTATATGTAAAGTCTATAAATAGATGGGTTCATCCCTCTGTTTTAGACATTGATTTTTAATACGGAAATCCTTCAAAGCTTATCATTGTTATTTCCATTTCATTTACTGAGAATCTGTTTAAGTATTCATTCTCATTCAATACTTAGATTCTCATTAAATACTTATCTTTAGTTTTCTCAAACATCCAGGGGGAGTAATAACTCCTGTTGATAAGTGTAGCTTTAACTTAAAACATTCCGCTGTGCTTAAACTGATAAAGAACTTGCTAAACACTTAAGTATTCACTAGCAAGTTCATAAAGAGAGCAATACTGATCCAACAATTGGTATCAGAGCACTGGTTTATCTGATCACATATAAATCTAACACATTGAGAATCAGACACATGCTCTTATTGATATTCAATAAAGGATTAAAAGTTCACTTGTATCAACATCCATCACTTTAGGAGATATTTGACAAATCAATACTCTTTAAAATGGATCCTCATAATACTGGTTTTGCTAATAAACCTGCTATGCTAGTAAGAAATGAATACAATATCTGGCAAAGGAGAATGGCACATACATTATCACAAACCAACACTGGTTGCTGGAAATCTGTGATATATGGTCCTCACAAACCAGTAAATATCAATCTTGAAACTAAAGAAGAAATACCAAAAGACCCAAAAGACTATACAGATGATGATTTCCTAAAACTTGAGCTTGATGCTAAAGCTTTCTCTATGTTGGCAATGGCACTCCCAAATGAAATCTACTCTGGCCTATTACATTGTGATAGTGCCAAAGAGCTTTGGGACTGCCTCAAAGAACAGTTTGGAGGAACTGAAGAGATGATTGCCAACACCAGAGAAATCCTGGCTCAACAATATGAAACTTTTGCTCACATTAATGGGGAAACTTTAACACAACAATTTGAAAGATTCTCCTCATTAATATCTGAGCTAAAATTAAATGGTCATACCTACACAACTGTATCTATGCTTCATAGATTTTTAAGGTCTTTACCTGAAAAATGGGAAACATACTCTATAGTCTTAAGATCTTCACCAGACTTTAGCTCCCTCACTCTTACAAAACTACATGGGAGATTACTTACTTTTGAAAGAGAAATTGATCAAAAGAAAAAGCTACAAAGTTCTGGTAAAACAGCTGATGACTATCTACCAGGTAGTATAACACTATTAGGACAAGACTCACCAACTTGTTCAAATAGTTTTGGATCTTTTGACCATATTGACATAACTGCTGGGATCTCATCTGAAAGATCATTCCCAGGTTATGACAATGATGATTTTAGTCAAACTGCTGATAACATGTGTTTTATCATGGATGATTTAAAAAATTTTTAGTAGTGATGACTTGGAAGAAATGGATATTCTACACCAACTGGCCATGTTGAGTATAAAAACAAACAAATTTTACAAAAGGTCAGGAAGGAAATTTCCAGGACTCAACAGTTCCACAAAAATTGGTTTTGACAAATCTAAACTTAGATGTCACAAGTGTCAAAAGTTGGGACACTTTGCTAGAGAGTGTAGAAGCTCTAGCTTTAACCAATCTCAGTCTGGAAATAATTTTAACCCTAGTTATAACAGGAATAATGGAACACAGGGGAGTGCACATTTTGTACAGGCACAAGCTCCACAAATCCAATATGTGCCACAAGTACAATATATACAGATGCCTGCTCAACAGATGCAGAGCCAACAATCAATCCCTCCCTTTCCAGCTGCTCAACCACCTCCACAGACTCAGCAACCCTCACAACAAAGTTTATTTACTTCAGGGTATGTTTACTGGAGTAGTCTTCCTTTTGACACTACTGAGTGTAACCCTGATGCAGACAACAAGATGTTTGACATCAACTGGGGAGAGCCTGACAATGGGAGAAAGAACTTTGCCTTGATGGCATTTGAGGGATGCACCTCAAAATGTGCCTTGTCACAGGTATCAAAAGAATCTTTGACAAAACTTTGTTCAACTTCTTGTAAAGAATCTTTTGCTCTCATAAGAGAGACTAATGTGCACTTACAAGGTAAAGCAAATGACTCTGAGAGAAAATTCACTCAGATGAAATGTGATTTAGAAAGAAAACTTGCTGCAAAAACAAAAGAAGTTTCTAAATTAACTAACAATGCTATTGAAACCCAAGCACAACTTAAAATCATGATAGATGACCTAGGAAATGTCAGAAAAGAGCTTGCTGACACCAAGGTCACCTGTGAAAAATGGGTAGAATCTTGTAAGGGGTACCAACTGTTGCTAAACAAACAAAGTGCTTCAAATGTTAGGTTTGGCATAGGGTACAATCACACTGAAACACCAACAGATTTTTCCCCCAAAACTACTGAAGATGGGAGAAAAATTGTATCAGGTGAAACTTCTGAAGAGAAAGAATGCACATCTTTCCATGAAAACTTTCTAAAAACTCACAAAGAAAGTTCTTCAGAAGTACTGATAAACTCCGACATTAAGCCATCAGTAGTTTCATCTACATCAGGAGTTTAGAACCTGAAAACTACTGATGACCTAAAACCAATCAAAACAGTCAGAAACTTGTCTTTAAAAGAAAAGACAAAAGAATGTGAAATCTGTGGTCTGTTCAACCACAAGACAAAATTTTGCAGATACAAAAAAGGTATTCAGTACAACAAGAAAATTCAACAACTGGTTGTGGGAAAACAAATCAGAAATGATTTTGTAGAAACTTTTTCTCCCAAGAAACAACAACCAGTAAACACCTTTTCTCAGAAAAAGACAAAATCTCTACAAAAATCTTTTTCTCAAAATTCTCTTTCAGTAGTTAGACCTAAATCATCAGTAGTTTCACAAACTGCTGAGATTAAAGATCTCATAAACATGGTACAACTACTGATGACCAAAGTTGATGGTGGTCCTCAAAAGGATACCACCATTGCTCTTAATGAAAAATCCATTTCCAGAAAGACATGGATTCCTCAACTTGGTCAAGAACAAATTGTAAATGTTCTCAAGAGCAAACCCAAAGCCAAACTGGCTTAAGTTCCCAAATCTAACTAATTTGCTATTTTGTGCAGAGAGTTTCCATAGGCTTAAATAGCATTTGGTATGTTGACAGTGGAGGCTCAATGCACATGACTGGATGCAGATACCTGATAAACAATTTTATCAGTCAAAGAGAAGGATCTGTATCCTTTGGGAACAATGCTAAGGGATATGTGCTAGGACATGGCAATGTCTCCTCTGGCAAAATACAGTTTGACAAGGTCAATCTGGTTGAAAACCTTGAGTACAACTTGCTGAGTGTGTCACAAATGTGTGATAAAGGATATTCTTCCTTTTTCACAAAGACAGCATGCAAGATCATATCACCAGAAGGCCAGAAGTTTATAGAGAAGATCATTGAAGATCATACTTTGTTGATAGCCAAAAGATGTGGCAATGTCTATGTAGTGGACATTGAAAAGGACAAAGTACTGAACAACACTGCCTGTTTCTTCTCAAAGGCATCAACTTCAGAGACTGATCTCTGGCACAGGAGACTTGGCCATGTGAACTTTAAAACCATAAATAAAGTCACAAAAATGGGCTTGGTCAGAGGTCTACCTTTGAAGGTATACCAGTGTCAAGAACACTGTGTATCCTGTTTGAAGGGAAAACAACATAAGTCCTCCTATAAGTCTATTGAAGAATCAAAAACAACTGCATGTCTTCAACTACTCCATATGGACTTATTTGGGCCTGTAAAAATCATGAGCCTTGGTAAGAAGAAGTACTGCTTGGTCATCATTGATGACTATTCAAGATTTACATGGGTATTCTTCTTATTTTCCAAGGATGAGGCTGCTGAAATCATCAAGTTCTTCATTCTACAAGTAGAGAAACAATATTCTCTGTATGTCAAAGCCATTACAAGTGACAATGGGACAGAGTTCAGGAACAAAACTCTGGATGAATTCTCTTTGTCTAAAGGGATTATTAGACAATATAGTGTTCCCAGAACTCCTGAACAAAATGGTGTAGTAGAAAGGAAGAATAGAACCTTAATTGAAGGAGCAAGAACAATGTTAGCTGATTCAGGCCTACCATTGTATTTCTGGGCTGAAGCAGTTAACACTGCATGTTATGTTCAAAATAGAGTCCTTGTCAACAAGAGACACTCCAAGACTGCCTATGAAGTTCTTCATGGCATAAAGCCCCTTATCTCCTTTTTCAGGGCTTTTGGATGTCAATGTTTCATTCTAAACATTAAAGACTCTATTTCAAAGTTTGCCGCTAAAGTTGATTCAGGTTACTTTATTGGTTACTCTTCCACTAGAAAAGCCTACAAGGTTTTTAACTTAAGAACCAAGATAGTAGAAGAAACACTGAATGTCAAGTTCAATGAGTCAAAACACACTCTTATTCCAGCACATCCTGCTGAACTTTTTGACCTTGACAGCTTCCATTTTGGACCTGAAAAGACTGTTACTTCATCTAAACCTACTTATTATGGTGATCAAAGGTTTGATGATAAGGATCCAGCACCATGGACTCCTCAAACAGTCATTAAGCCAACTTCCAAACCATCAGAAGTTTCACAAACTTCTGATTCAACAACTGCTAATGTACAAACTCAAACATCTGCTTCAGCACCTAAAACTACTGCAGACACTGAAACTGCTGAACCAGACATTTTAAACCTTAGTGGTTTGTTTGATGTAGTACAAGAGCCACCTACACCTGTCAGTGGTTTACAACAACTGATTGAACACAAAGATCATCCACTTGAACAAATCATGGGTGATATTGCATCAGGTGTTCTTACAAGAAACCAGCTTTCCAACTTTTGCCTCTTCTCAGCATTCATTTCTCAGTTCGAACCTAAGAAGTACCAAGAAGCCCTCAAAGACAACAATTGGGTGGAAACTATGCAAGATGAGTTACTTTAGTTCAAGAAGCAACAAGTTTGGGAAATCTGTCCCTTACCACCAAACAAGCTACCAATTGGCACAAGATGGGTTTTTAGGAACAAACAAGATGAAGCTGGTATGATTATAAAGAACAAGGCAAGACTGGTAGTACAAGGTTACTCTCAAGAAGAAGGAATTGATTATGATGAAACCTTTGCTCCAGTTGCAAGGCTTGAAGCCATCAGGTTATTTCTGGCATATGCCATTTCCAACAAAATCAAAGTTTTTTCAAATGGACGTTAAAAGTGCATTTTTGTATGGAAAAATAAAAGAGGAATTGTATGTTTGTCAGCCACCTGGGTTTGAGGATCCTTCTCATCCTGAGTGGGTGTACAAGCTAGACAAAGCTCTTTATGGGCTCAAACAGGCTCCAAGAGCCTGGTATGAAACACTTTCTAACTTTTTGCTCAAAAATAACTTCACAAGAGGCTCCATTGATAAAACTATTTTCATAAAACATGTTGGAAATCGTGTCTTACTTGTTCAAATATATGTTGATGATATCATATTTGGTTCAACAAACACAAAACTGTGTGATGAATTTAAGAAACTCATGCAATCAAAATTTGAGATGAGTACAATGGGAGAACTGCAGTACTTTCTGGGACTGCAGATTAAGCAACAAACAAATGGAACTTTTATACATCCATCCAAATATGTTAAAGAATTATTGAACAAATTTTCTTTACAAGACTGTAAATCATGTTCCACTCCCATGACACCAACCACACAAGTTGAACCAGATGATCAAAGAAAACAGGTTGATCAAACCATGTATAGATGTATGATAGGTTCCCTCTTATATCTAACTGCTTCTAGACCAGATATTATGTTTTCAACCTGTGTCTGTGCTAGATATCAATCAGCTCCTAGGGAATCACACCTCATTGCAGTCAAAAGAATCTTCAGATATCTGAAAGGAACTCCAACACTTGGAATTTGGTATCCTGCTTCAAGCAATACCAAGTTATCAGCTTTTTCAGATAGTGACTATGCAGGGTGTAAAATGTCAAGAAAATCAACATCTGGTGGTTGTCAATTCTTGGGAAACTGTCTAGTGTCCTGGCAATCAAAGAAACAAACATCTATTGCAACTTCAACTGCTGAAGCTGAATACATTGCAGCTACAAGTTGTACATCACAGATACAATGGCTCCAGTATCAACTTCTTGATTATGGAATCAAAGAGACCAAGACACCATTGCTTGTAGACAGCAAATCTGCCATTAGCATCATTCAAAATCCTGTTCAGTTTTCAAAAACCAAACATATTGAAATCAGGTATCATTTCATAAGAGATTGCTATGAAAAAGGCAAGATTGAAGTGAAACATGTAGCAACAGCTAAGCAAATAGCTGACATATTCACTAAACCCCTTGACACATCAACATTTCAGAAGTTAGTATCCATGCTTGGGATGTTAAATTTGTAAGTGTTTCTTTTTATTTTTCTGCACATATTTTCATTTTTCACTTACATCTGTTTTTAAGTCTGAAAACTTCTGAAAAACAAAAAGAGAGAAACTACTGATGAACAAAACATTAGTATGGGAATATTTTTTGAAAAATGATTAACTTCTGATAAAATAACCTTCAGAAGTTATGAATAAAGTATTTATAAAACATTCTCATCAGTTGTTAACAAACTACTAAAGAGAAAGTGGGAACTACTGATGATAATTGTTCTTCATCAGCAGTTTGGTCAAAAAGGGTAAATCAGACTTTTCACACATCAGAAGTTTGACCTAGGCGGTTATAAACTTCTGATAAATACCTTTTCCAACACTTATCCTTTCAAAAAGCAAAAATTCCCTCCATCTCTCTCACAAAACACTCTCAAGACCTAAACCTGCAAAAACACTGTTCGATCCACACACACACAAACCACATGGCTCTAATACTGAAACAGGGACACAATCAAAGGGGCTACTTCGAAAAACTTGAAGCCTGGTCCCAATACGACGAAATCATTGATTTGGTCGTCAAATCCCAATACTTCACCGCCCTCACCATCGACCCTCCAATCCACACTGAAACTCTAAATGAGTTTTGGGCAAACGCAGAGACGGTGATGGTGAACGACAAAGTGATCTCCCTCAACTCAACCATCCAAGGGAGAAGAATGACAATCACACCGGCTACTTTGGCAATTAGGCTGGGTTTGGATGATGTAAACGCCCCAGACCAATTTCCAAACTCTGAGATTCAATTAACCATGACAGAGTGTGGTTACCAAGGTACTCTCTCACATGCTACAATTTTTAAGAAATATTTTGAACCAAAGTATAAACTGCTGTTTCATTATATTATTATGTGTTTGAGTCCAAAAACTAGATCTTATGATAAGATGCACTCAACTTTTCAACCTATTTTTCATTCCACAGTGAATGAAAAAAAATTCAGGGCATCATCACTTTTCTTTAATGAGTTGGTGTTACATCATCTCAATACTAAAAAGAAGTTTTTGTTGTACCCAAGATTTATTATGCACTGCATAATAAAAGAACTTGGAGAAGAGGTGCTTGTGGGTAAAACTACAATTTTAAACCCTTTGTCCTCACAAGCATACTCATGGCACAACAAACCGGCTGCCTGGCCAGAAGATGACCAAGGGGAACTAGAAACAGTCCCCATGGAACCCTCATCTTCCAAACCTACACCCCCAAAGGCCAAGACACCCAAGCAACAAAAACAAACACCCACCAACCCAAAAAGAAAGGCAGTTCAGGAGGTTGAGATGCCTGAACTTGCTAATGTGCAATCTGCACTTGATAAAGATGTGACTGAAACATCCTCTCAGTCTCATCCATCTCAAACCCCACCAAGAGCACCAATAACAATCCTTTTCAAAAGAAAGAAATTCAAGAAAACAATCCCAATAGACCCTTCTTTTGAAACTGCTAAACCCATAGTCCAAACTATTGAACCAGCACCACAAACTTCTGAACCAGAAATTGAAATTGCCAAGCTTCTCTTTGGGCTAAAAGAGAGAATCCCATCCGAACATGTCAGTCCCCAACAACCACATCAAACAGGGGACATAGCTTCAGAACTTGACATGGATGTGGACACTCAAAACCCTAACCAAAGAGATAAGGATGAACCAGGGTCTCTAAGCCCAAACTTAGAAACTCTAGGTACATTTGAGGCTGCTACTACTCACATACCACCCAGTGGTGGATCTGAGGAAAGAAGTAACATTGCTAAGACCTCATTTATGGCAACTACTGATGAAGGCTTAATGCCTGAGGTAGGAAATCCTCTGAACCAAGAAAAAGAGGTACATGAGACAACTGAGTTGGGCTCAGCTCATGATGTAACTGATACTGTCCTCATTGAGGATGTAATCGGGGATTTAGATGATTCCATTGATTTGGATGATGATTCACAACAAAACATTGAATTGACGGCTGCTAGTGAAGGTCCTGCACCTGGTGTATCTAAGCTCAAAGAGCTGGTCACACCAGATCAGGTTAAAGTCCACTTGATCCCTGATTCTCCTAAAGTGGCATCTTCTGTACAACAAGAAGATCACCCCAAAACACACCCCTCACTACAAATGCCTACCCAATTCCCTGGGTCAACAAGCATAGACTTGAACCAACTATGCAGCCCAGATGGTCCCTTATACCATATGATGAACACACTCATCACCAATCACTTCAGAACCTACACAGCTGCTTTGGAGCTGTCTGTCAAGAATCAATTTGAAGTGATCAAGACAAAAATGAACGATCTGTCAAACAAAATTGACCACAATTCAAAACAGATCACCATTCTCACTGGTACTTTCTCTCAACCTTCCAAACTTGATGAATCCAAAAAGGGGGAGAAAATTAGGGAACCAAAGGAGTCATTCAAAGCCAGAATAAAAGCAAGAGTGGCTCTCCAAGAAAGAGAACTTAAAGGCAAAGCCAGAAGATAAAAACTGGCTCAACAATTTGGTGTCTCTGAACAAGAAATTGAAGAAGCTGAAACATCCCAAGGCCATAATGAAGAAACTTCTGATGCTGATGAAAGTTCTGATGCTGATGAAAGTTCTGATGATGACTCAGAAAGTACTGAAGACAATTCTTCAGTAGTTGACAAACCTTCAGCAGTTGTCAACACATCAGAAGTTAACACTTCCAATATACAACCAACAGAACAGCCTTCCAAACCAACTGAACAACAACCAACTCCTATTCCAAGGCCTACTACAACTACAACAATGACTGTGCTGAACCCTTCTCCACAATCAATGTCCAAAGAACTACTTGAGAAGAGTTTGATTGCAGCCGAAAGAAATGCTAAGGAATATGAGATCTGGAATGCTTTGGAAGCAAGGGATGACTTAAGCTTCAATGAAAAATTACAAGCTTATGGAGCAGAATTACAAAGGCAGGCTAACCTTGAAAGAGTTGCTGAAGAAGACAAAAGACAACAACTGATGTCTTACATTACAAAGAACAGCAAGACTAAAGCCTTTTCACTGAAAGGACTCTCCATGGATGAGCTGACAAGAAGAGCTCAAATTGTTGCAGACAAACTTGCAACAAATAAAGATGGAAAAGCCAAGAGAGCTGAGATGATTGAAGAACTGGAAGCAAATAACTATGGTTCAAAAGCCTCTATGTCAAGATGGAAAGAAGAAAGACTGCTAGACACATACAAGAAGTACAAGGCTGCTAATCCAGAGAAGTTCAAAACTTCTGAAGTATCAACTTCAGTAGTAAGAACTTCTGGTGTTACAAGACCTGCTACCAAGAAGAAGAAGACAGAGGACAATACAAAGACTGACTTCAAGATGGTACTACTAGAAGGAAACACAGTAGTCCATTCAGACTTTGATATTGAAGAAAAACATCTGTTAACACAGTTCAGGGATCCTTTTACATTTGCCTACCAAATCCAGAAGACCATCAAAGACAAACTGCACACTAAGGTAGTTACTGAACATCACTTACCAACTTTCAAACTACCTGATGTGGTGCAACAAGAAGAAAGAAGTGAATCCCACCTGAGAGTCACTGAAATTGAAAACATCCAACACTCAGGAACTTCCCAAGGGACCAGCATGGTTCCCTATACTTCAGACTTTGACAAGTCTAAAGTGCTGATCATCATATGGTCCTTTACTAATGACAACTCAATATTAGTGACAAGGAGAGATCTTACAAGAAAGACCTACAAGTCCATGAATGAACTGAAGAAATTATCAACTCAGGACTTGCTTACAATTCAACATCTGGAACCTCAAAGGGGATCTCTCACTGATGAGCAACTTAATCAATTGAAGAATTCCATCTTCAAAGGGATATGGAAGATTGTGAATGACATAAGAAAACAATAAAGAATTAGAAAGGTTTTGGCTTCATCAATCCAGGGGGAGATTGTTAGGACAAAGAGGATTGGTGAAACCACTTTTGGAAACCTAAGTCTAATTCACTTCTGTCAAAAATATTCTAAGTATAGAACTACTGAAGAAAGAAGACAAAAGTACTGAAGAAAGATTCTACAAGTACTGAAGAAGAAATGCATCAAAAGTTCTGAAGTCTAAACCAGACAGTTCACTAAAGAACTACTGAAGACAAACTACTCATCAGTAGTTTGTCATTCATCAGCACTTGTTCAAGAATATTTCCACCGCCTTATGTTTCAGTAGTTTATTAGTTTAGTATTACTTTAACTTTTTGTACAAGTTCCAAGATTGCAACTGGTTGCAACTTGTTTCTGAACTTGCTTTTTGGCAAGGTTCATGTATATGTAAAGTCTATAAATAGATGGGTTCATCCCTCTGTTTTAGACATTGATTTTTAATACAGAAATCCTTCAAAGCTTATCATTGTTATTTCCATTTCATTTACTGAGAACCTGTTTAAGTATTCATTCTCATTCAATACTTAGATTCTCATTAAATACTTATCTTTAGTTTTCTCAAACATCCAGGGGGAGTAATAACTCCTGTTGATAAGTGTAGCTTTAACTTAAAACATTTCGCTGTGCTTAAATTGATAAAGAACTTGCTAAACACTTAAGTGTTCACTAGCAAGTTCATAAAGAGAGCAATACTGATCCAACAAAATGTTTATCAGCGAATTGTGTCCCATTGTCGCTTACTATCTCTAATGGTAGTCCGAACCTACAAATGATAAACTCCCATATGAACTTCTTGATGTTATGTGCGTCGATAGAGGCCAAAGCCTTGGCTTCCACCCACTTGGTGAAGTAGTCGATTGCTACTACCAAGTATTTTACGTTGCCCGGAGCGGTGGGGAAAGGTCCCACGAGGTCAATGGCCCATTTTTGGAAAGGCCATGCTGTGGTGACCGGAATCAAGTTGTTCTTTGGCCTGAGAGTCCCTGGCGCGTGGCGTTGACAGGAATCGCACTTGCGCAGTTCCGTTACAGTATCTGTGTGCATGCCTGGCTAGTAATATCCGACGTTCATGAGTTTGGCCACCACCATCCTTGGACCGGCGTGCATTCCGCAGGAGCCTTCATGTATGTCTTTGATCAGATATGTCGCCTCTGCGGAATCAACACATCGTAATAATGGTCCATGGTATGAATGTCTGTACAATATCCAGTCCACCACTTGATATTGTAATGCTTTGCTTTGTAACTTTCGAGCTTCGGCTTTGTTGTCCGGTAGTAGACCTTGAGTAAGGTATGTTGTTATCGGAGTTATCATGACGTCTTGCCCGTTTGAATTACATTGACCTGTCTGTGAGGCACAGATGGGTGATCCAATACCTCCACCTGCACATCTTTAGCTAAATGATCGACAACCGTCGAAGCCATCTTGCTTAGCGCATCTGCCGGCTTGTTCTGACTCCGCTTTATGTGGTTTACCTTGCAATGTGCAAAATCCCGCATGAGGTCCTTGACATGTTCCAAGTATAGGAGCATGGAAGGCTCCCTTGCATCGTAGGAGTCATCGATGTGATTGGCGACCAACATGGAGTCAACATTTGCTTCAACGTTTTTTGCTCCCATTTTTCTGGCGATGCGCAGGCCTGCTAGTAAAGCCTCATACTCTGCTTCATTGTTGGTAGTTGGAAAATCTAGAAGAATAGCATAAGTGAACTCCTTGCCCTCTGGTATTATCAAACGTAGCCCTGCCCCAGCCCCATCGTCATTGCACGCGCCGTCTGTGAAGAGTTCCCATTTTTCTGATGTGTCTGGCGCGGGGCTGGGTACAACTTCCGTGATGAAATCTGCCAGAACTTGTCCTTTGAAGGACGGCCTTGCTTTGTAGGTTATCGAATGTTCGCCCAACTCAATGGCCCATTTAGCTAGCCGCCCCGACAGTTCGGGCTTGCGTAAGATGTCATTGATTCGGAAGTCTGTTAAAACATGAATATGAAGTGGAATTAATTAAATGGCATCTCATTTTCTTCTACTCTCCTTTTGTGATCAACCAAATAATTTGTTTAGTTATTAGTGAGACTTCAATGGCACATTAGTTTTCATTATTCGTTTCAAATTCCTCTCTTCCGGTACTTCATTGCTACTAGGATAAAAGGAGAACAATGTTAATTACATGTTTCATATTCAAAGAACCAATAACCAAATAATCATTAGGGTTGTACACAGTTTGGCCCAAACAGAAATAATTTGCTTGGCAAATTTCTATTAGTATAACTTGTTTGTCAAAACCTTTGAAGCCCTTAAATCCATTATCGCTTTCCCTCGTGTTTGTAGTATTTTTTGAAGCCGATGACAATCAAGGCCACCAACTGTCGTTGTCAGTTTGTTACCCTCATACAACACCATCACCACCCCTAGCAACCACTGAAACCATAACCACCACTGTCGTTGTTGTCGCACACCACCACAATTTGTTCATCATGTTGTTTCATAATTACCGTCGTCATTAGAGTATTCGTAGGAGTCGTGACCATCACAGCCGCCCATCTTTAGTAGATATTGATGTTAATCTCGGTTTGAGGTAAGAATGAATGTGTATTTTTTATTTACAAAGTGTGTACATTAGATGTAATGTGTGTGTCGATGTGAAGGGGTGTGTGTACATTGTGTGTGTATGTATGTATGAATGTGTGTGTGTGTGGTTGTGCGTCTGTGTGTGCGTGGGTGAGTGTTTTTCTGTATGAATGTGTTTGTGTTTTAGGTGTGTTGGGAGTATGCATGCATGTGTGTTTGTGTGTTGAATTGAATTGGGGGTATATGCATGTATGCGCATGTTGAATTAAGTTGAGGGTGAACTTGAAGGAAATGTGTTGCTATTGTTTAAAGTGATTGTGATTAATAAAATTGATTTGCTTTTAGTTTGTTTGAAATTTGTCAAGTATAAAATTTCAGAACTAAAACATGATTATGATAAATACAAATGCATCTGCATAAAAAATATTGAATAAGGCCCAATGGAGATACGTGGACTAAACACCAAATAAAAATGGTATTTTAAATTAGCCTTCTCAATCTAAAATCTCTAAGTCAACTATTTTATATTCATATTTGTATCATGTATTATTTAAGTTTCCTTTTTCCCCCTCATTTTAGTTTGGTTTTTCTATGTAACATGTTAATTGGTTATTCTTTGATTGACTTTGTTCGTTTACATTCTTTGATTTTAAGCAGTGAAATTGATGTTTGATAATGGTAGAATTTTGACCCATTTCGTTGTTTTTGTAAACGGGAACTCAAAAATGGACAAAGAAGCTAATAAAATAGAGGTATAATTGCCATTGGACATGAAAGATGCTTGAAATTGATCCACAAAAAAATAGTGTCAACGAAGGTGCAATGGCCATTGGACAATCTTTTGGCTATATATTATGCTAGAATGCATATATAACGTAGCATGCCATCGTTTAACATTCGACTGTAGTCATTAAAAATTTACCACAATGCGAACCGTGTGTGGTCTTACATATATACACAACTTATATATTATCTTTTTTATTGTTTTAAGGCTTGAAATATCTCCCCACCACGTATTGTTGACTCCGCCGCAACGCGCGGGTTCCACAATAGTATTTATAAATGTACAATATATGTATGTAGATATTATGAAAATAATCTTTTATTTTTTTAAAAATGACATTGGCATAATAAATAACCTACACATATTTATATTGGATACGTATAGATGGTCATAATTACTTTCAGTTTGTTATTCTTTCTATCAAATAGGTTCAGTTGTCGCTAAATACAATTAGGTAGGGTCATTATTGGCCACTTACATTTAGTTAAGGTTATTATTAGTTAATTAGGATATATGATGTTTATTTTGAGTCGATGATTCTCAATTAAGGTCGATCACTTGTGGTCAAGTGGTTCAAGTTATGGCCGGCTAAAGCTAATGATGGGCCATTATAGCCAAGTATTGTTAATTAGAATCGTTTATGATGAATTAGTTAATTATTTATCTAATAGTTAGTGTTGTTATTGGTCATTTATGGTTAGTTATGGTGATTATTGGTTAATTAGGATAAGTGTAAGAGTCATTGATGGTTAACTAAGGCCAGTTGAAGTATTTCGATTTATGGTCAATTAGAGCCAATGATTGCCAATTATAACTAATTCGTGTTAGTTAGGTATTTGTTATGGTTTTACACTTTCACTCTACGTCACTGTGCGACGTAGTCATAAGATCTCACTCACTTTTTTCACCTTTTTATGTAATGGTTTCATAAGCTTTTAGTATCTACTATCCATTAAAATAATATATAACTGTTATTAGTTAAAAAAAAGTGTGTAAAGGATCATCCGTTGAATAATAAAGGTAACACACTTGTTTTTTTCTATTTTCTATTCGATGTCCTAATTAGTTCATAAGCCTCATTTGTGGAAAAGTGGGTTGATGGGCATGAGTGGGTTAACGCACAGAGCTTCACACTGTTTAATCGTGAAGGTTGGTGAGGTGTTGGGGCGTGAAGGAATCCTGGGTGGCGCTGGGCATGAGACCTTAACAGATGGTCTTAGGATTGTTTATGGTGAGTTAGTTGATTTTTTATTAAATACGTTTATTAATGGTACAATACTAACCAATTAGGGTCATTATTGGTCATTTACAGTTAGTTAGGTTTGTTATTAGCAAGGGGCACTTCTTGATTAACTTAGCGGCTCACATTGAATATTCACAAAATAGATTGCAAAACGGGCAGGCTGGGTTGGGCGGCGTGACGGGCCTAGACCGATTCGGGTTAGAACGAAAGATTAAAAAAAAATGATCATTTGGTTTGGGTCAAAACTTGCTTTGGCCAGAGTTGGTTGTTTGTAATTAAATCATGTTAAAAGGTAAAATACACATTGATTAATTTTTATTTAATCTAAACTTAATATAAAAAGAAATTAGTATTATAAATATGGGTTGGGTTATTTTACAAATGCTACAAAAAATGAGAAGGGTGAGAAGCCACTAAAAAATGACATGTGTCCAAAGGATTAAACAAGTGGGAGAGGTAATTTTGTTAAAAACATATGCACATGCAAGTCACATGTCATTTCCACTTTCATTTTTAAATGTCCGTAATTTGTTATACGTCATCTTTTTTTAAAAAAAATATACCATAAAATTGAGCGTCTTTTTATCTTTAATATGAGTACCATATTGTTATAATTTTGAAAAAAAAAATCAAAATCCACTTGTGTAAGACACAATGGATTGTAAAATACAATGAACACCAATTAAATATAGGGTATAAAGCATAATCAAGAGTCAAGTAAAACACAATGGACGACATACTAAAGACACAATAATAGAAGACTAAAACACAATGAATACTTTTGAAAAAAAAAAGTTGAAAACCCAGTTGCGTAAGACACAATGGATGACATACTAAAGACACAATGAACAGAAGACTAAAACACAATGAATACTTTTGAAAAAAAAGGTTACAAACCCAATTATGTAAAACACAATAGACGACATAATAAGGACACAATGAACAAAAGATTAAAACACAATGAATACTTTTGGAAAAAAAATTGAAAACCAAGCTGCGTAAGACACAATGGAGATAACGTAAAACACAATGAGTACCAATTAAATATGCAATGAACAATAGGGTATAAAACACAATGAACAGTCTAATAAAACACAATAGACGACATATTAAAGACACAATGAACAGAAGACTAAAACACAATGAATAATAGACTTAAATACAATGAACAACATAATAAAACACAATGTACACCTAAATACAAAACTTATTTGCGTAAAACACAATGAAAAGCATACTAAAAACAGAATGGACAAAGTTAAATCATGTGTAGACTAAAAAAACATAAATAACATATTTATAAAGCACACATGCATACTATAACACAATGAACGAGCATAAGACACAACGGAGAAAAAAACCCATTTAGCACGAATTTTTTTTTTCAATATTATTGTAGCAATGTGGTACTCATATTAAAGATAAAAAACGCTCATTAATATGGTGAATTTTTTTTGAAAAAAAAATGTCGTATGAAAAAGTTATAGACATTTTAAAATGATGGGGGAAATTGACATGTGGATTGCATGTGGAGAGAGAAAGTAAACAAATGTGGTTTTCCTTTAATGTCATTCCTCTAATTTATTATTTATTTTTTTCAAACAAACTAATCTCAACCCTTCAAATATATGATCAATGGATCACAATTCTTCTCACACTTCCTAGAAAAAATGTCTTGTGTATTTGATCCTAACCCTTATAAATATAATAATACAAAATTAAACCTAATAATTTTAACGGCGTCACCTATACTTTCTTAGAGCCACGTATATTTTAATGACAAATAAGAAATCGATATACCTTCCAGCATATTCCGTTTTTTCTTTCTTTCGGCATCCCCTGTTTCTTCATCGTCAACCGCCCGACTCCTCGACACATTCCTTCTATTAACGTCCTTTGGTAACTGTCATTTCCTTTGTACGGTCACCCTCATATACCGAATTCTTCGATTTCTACAACCGTTCAAGATTGTTGCACCATTAAAGTTTGATTTCACGACTTCCACCGAAGTGGTATGTCCTTTTTACTATCTCCTTCGTTTCACTTGGAATACATTATGCATCTCCAAAATTGACGTTTACGTTACCGTTTAATGCATTCCTCCCTTCCGTCCATAATAACCGTTTTGCGTCTAATGCTTCCGGCCAACCGTCGCATCGCTGAAATTAACATCAACATGAAAGGCACTGATTCATTCAATAACCGATATACGCATAAAATCAGCAACATGGCATCATACAAAAATGCAACATTTAACACGAATCTAAAAACTGAACAAACTTCAACAATTAAAGGTTTCAAATGTTAACCCAATATGACTTTATATGCCGATTCAAAAATAAAATATAAATAAACGGTGTTGAAGATTGTAATCGGCACAGAAATGAAGGAGAAACAGTTATTATATGAAGATTGAAAATTGCTTCGATTGTTATATTAGTGATAAACACTTTGATTTCACCTTCTTTCACCCCAAATCGCAGTCATTCTATTGGAAATTTGGCCATGCAACAGACTCACTTAACCATCACTGGCTCACTGCTTCTAGAGATCTCAACTTCGCATGTCGATCTACACTTGAAACAACTGTCGCCGCTGGAAATCCGGCCCCTTAAAGTCATTTCTAACCTGTTCCTTGCACCTTGGCCAACAATCTGTTTTTATTCACGAGCACCTCTGTAGTTGGAGGCCTACCGGCCGCCGTGAAGTAACCGAAAAAGGCTAAACCGGCCTACGCATTTTCTGTCATAATTTTCTATAATATGCAAGTAGATTAATAATGAAAGTTTTTCTTTGTAGTCCTTTACTGAATAACCTACTTTAATCTAAGGACCCTAATTTCAATTTGTGTACAAAACATTTTAAGTCAATCCTCAAAAATTACAAAAAATAATAATAATAATAAAAAAATAACATGCAATATCGTAAAAGAAGGATTAATGGATAATAGTACTTTTTGTTGTTTAATTAGGGGCTGTTTGGTAGCCTTTTAATAAGGTTCTTAACCATTCAGCGCTGAATGATTCAGCATTCAGTGTGTTTGTTTCAGCTTCTGAATGGAATGGTTAAGTCTGAATCATTAAGATTTGGGATGTTGTTGAACCATTAAGCACTGAACTATTAAGCACTGAAGTAGGCTGAACCTTAATGAGGCTCCTCTACCAACGTGGGACAAGAAAACTAACTATTAAGAGGTCCAACTTAATGATTCAGCGCTTAACCATTCAGACATCTTAATGATTCAGCACTTAATCAACCAAACAGCCCCTTAGTTTTACATAGTTGAGCTTATATTTATATATTATTATTGCTTACACTTTGTGACATCCGTCACTTTTTATTCCTTTATATAATAATAATAATAATAATAAAAAAAAATTCAGAATTAGATATATATATATATATATATATACATATTTTTTTTTTCTTTTTCTTTCTCTTCTTACCATAACTAAACCACAACCCACATCCATATCTCTTATCCATTATCTGGCCCAGACATGCCAGCCCAATACCCAATCAGCCCAAGCCCAGCAGACACCTTCCTTAAGCTGTTAATAAAAAAAAAAAAAGAAAAACTTTTGCTCTAGCCGGGTATCGAACCCGAGCCGAGCAGGAAGCAGCACAACACTCCACCACTAGGCCACCATGTATTATTGTTTTATATCCCAGACCTCAATATATTTAAGGCCTAATTACGAGCAGCCCTGCTCCTTCATCTGCTGCTGTTGACGCGCGCTGCAACCAAAAAGGGAAATACCAAGCCTCAAATCTCGCTGATTCCATCTATAATTAATTTATTTTGTTGAACGATAATTAAGCAAGTCAAACTTATACATAATCATCACGTTTAGATTGCTCTATCCTTTTTAATTGGGTATATTCACGCGTTTAACATTAAAACGGGTCAAACCTTGCCAAATCTTCAATCGGACCTTTACCCTATAAATTGAACGTGGCCACACCATCTCAGAGCGCCGATCATCACTTCCCCACATCCAATTTCTGTTTTAAATCTATTATTGAAGCCATTCAAATCATTTTTTGGGCGTTTTCTTTATCACACTCGCAGACCCGAGCATCGCGTTTATTTGTAAGTTTTTTTTTGTGGGTTATAACCTTCGGCACACTGTGGTCATTAGCCCCAAAGATTCAGGGGCTAATGATCACCAATTGTATTGATTTGGAAATTAGGGCACGATTTGATTATAATTGGGGAAGAACACTTTAAACAGATAAGGTATATAATTATGTTGAAAGCAAAAACATAACAAACCACTGATGTAGCTCAGTGGTTACACACTTGGACTAAGAGGTTTGAACCGGCCCTGGGCCAGGGTTCGAACCCCACTCCTTGCATTCTTTTTTTTAGTTTTCAATTTATAGGTTTAAACTATATAATTACTCACTTTAATTATTTAAAATACTTATAAGCCTTCAAAAATTCCCAAAATTTTACATAATGATGTTCATACCCTAAATATAATTATTCAGATTTTTATTTCTGAAAATATATTTATTTTACATATATAATAAATAATTCAAGTTTATTCAATTTTATTTATAAAATTCTATAAAAATATCAAAACGATCTTATTAATTTCCACAAAAATTATCCTGAGTTTGTATTAAGTGAAACTTTACTGAAATGATTTTTGATTTTGAAAAATCATTTATTTAATATTTTTAATCAATTTTTGTTAGTTTTAATCATAATTAAATCATAATAAATTCATTTTACAATATTTTTGCACCAAAATTTTACATAAATTATTTCTATCCATTTAGAACAGAAATATGATTTTTAAAATAATAATTCTTTAATTTTAGTATTTTTTATTATTAAAGTTAAAGTTTGTCAATTTGTAATAAATAGAGTTAATAATCTATTTTAAAGAAAATAATTTTATAAAAATTATTTTTACACTTTAAACACATTCTTGTGACCATCTTAAATTTAAATTTCATAAAAAGATTTTTGGTTATTTATTTACTAAATTTCTCTCAATTGGCGAATATTTTTAATATTAATCAAACGAGTAATTATCCCCAATTCGAAGCCCTAGATATACATGTATCCTAGAGTTATTTCACTCACACATTATCAATTACTTTAGGTTAATCATTTGGGAGAAATCTCAAATTCATATTTCGTTGTCCAGTCCAATTTCAAGTTATTACATGAACAGTGAGTACTTCCTATCCCCTTTTTACTTTTATTCATTTTTGGGGTGTTACATGTACACTATTACAAATTTCAAATACAAGTTTACATTTTCACAATACAATTCTAGTACTATGTGCATTGCTTACAACGTGCTTTATGCTTAGACAATACATGTGGATTACATTTGTACTTAGTGAAATCATTAACATGGTACAAGCCGACCTTAACATTGGATAGCGCTATTTGGATTGACAACCCGCCTAGGTTGATTCTCCCCCTTTTTCATCGGAGAATCCGTGGCCATTGTTAAGTTATTATCCACTTGTTGGATAAGTACACTACAGTTCATACAGTACATTATACAGTCACAGGGTTGATTTCGCTCATTTGTATGATACATAGTTTACATAATTGCACTGTAGCTTGCACTTGAATTGTATAACTTTTTAACCTACTATATATATCAAAACTAGGAATGCTCACCAACATTTCATATGTTGACCAAATCTATTTTGTACATGTTTCAGGTGCAGTTTGATCTAGTGCTTTAGCAAAGAACATTTAGTGCCTTATTTTAATTCAGTTATTGCAATATTTACATTTCATATAGACAATGTAATTTCCACTTTCATGTAAGACAATTTCTGATTATTCAATAATATTTACATTTTAGTACCATGAGCTTTTGAACAATCGTCACTACGTGGCACCTCGATGATTCCGCCATCGGTTGGGGTGTTACAGATTGGTATCAGAGCCATGGTTATAGGGAACTAGGTTATTAGATAAAATGGCCTAGACTATAACCGAACTTCAACTTTCATGCATAATATTTCCTGAATTACCCTATCCCTCTTTTCCTTCTACTTTCTTCCTTTATCTTTCCCTCTTTCTCTCTCTCCCTTCTTCTCATCTTTCATCATGGTGCATAGAGATGGTGTCCTACAAGGAGTGGAAAGCCTACATCACCATGGAGCGGGAGCAGTACCTTTCATGAAGACACTCTTAGACATAATGCATACTCTTATTTTGCTCCTTTAAAGTTGTTGAGCTTTAATGAGTGTGATAGAACACGTGCAATCTGGAAGGGTGGACGCCTGTACACTGGGTTTTCTGGCATAGGCAAGCATAGCGCATAAATCCATTTACGGACCTGTTATGCTTACCTGGGGATTCCTGGAGTGAGTGTCCACTTATAGGCTAAAGCACGTCTTCTTTGATCACCATTGGGTTCAATTCCTTTGAAAAGTCAACGTTCTTGTTGGGCTTTACAGCTAGACAAGGGCACTCCAAGCATTTTATGCAAGCTTTTTCAATAATACTCTCTCGGTTCATATACAATATTTTGTATTTCATGATTTTCATATATTGCTTACAAGTTCATACTTTCATAACCATCTATGGATTTCACAATCGCACTTCACCTTACCCTCTTAGCCATTTTTTTTCAACACCCTACCCAAATCATATTATTTCTTTTCTCCACATGTTATTTATTTTAAAAACTATAATCTCATACTTTAGCACAAACTAAAGATTTCTAAAACTAGTTGTATTACCTAGCAACTTTACAAAGTACATATTTTCCTCGAACTTAAATTCAATTGATTATTTATTGACGTAACAAACGATTTTGTATATAATGTTTTAAACTATTACAAAGCCTACTTAGCTTGTACTATTTAACAACTCTTGCCTTATGTACAAAACCAAATTTTGAAAATATTTATTTTGGAATAATATCTAGTCTCTAGATTCTCCATCAACACTCACCCATTTTCAACTTGTTCAAATTTTTACAATATTTTGCATATACCACAATTATGTTTTCTTATACACTTGATTATAACCTTTGATCCAAACCCCAAAATTTACACTGCTATACTATAAAATAAACTCTTTATCAACTATCTTCACATTCACCATCTCTCACAACCTTGATTCTGCTTCAAGATTTTTTTCATCATCCTCTCAAGAACTAAATTCATATCCTTCACCTTCTCACACATGAACTAGTTACCCATGATAATCAAACTACTAAAAACCTGATACTTGATTCTACAGGATTGTCCCAAAACATCATTGTTTATGAAACTTGATTTCCCCTTAATTTGACTATTCACTGGACATTTAATTATTCTTGATACTCGTGTTTTCATTTTCTTGATCTTATTATCATTTTGTACCCAATTATGACATACTCATAGGTATATAACATCTAGAGATTTCCTTGCATACTATTATGTACGAACACAAATTGGTAATCTATCATATTGGTTACGTTTATTTTAATCGTACACTTACATTTATTTGAAACGTTTAGACTTGATACTTGATCTTACAGAGCTTTTCTAAGAAAACATCATTGCTTATTATATGAAACTTGATTTTTCCTTTAACTTGACTATTCATTATTCATGATACTCGAAAACATCTACTTATTCATGATAACACTTACACTTAATGGTTGTAGTACTTACAAACTTGCTTGCATAAACATGCTATCAATTTGCAATCCTTGTGAATAATAATTGCTGCACTTAATAGAGGTCATCATGCCTTTTTCAACAGTCGGTTGGAGGCCCTACAACCTGCTCCACGACTGGTGGAGGCTATCGAACATACTCAACGATTGGTAGAGGTCACTATGCCTTTTCAAACAGTCGGGAGAGGCCCTACAACCTACTCCACGGCTGGTGGAGGCTATCGAACCTGCTCAACAATCGGTGGGGTCATAGAAGGACACAAAACCCTAATGTAAGGTAAATTGATGATTCCGGTCCGGAACGTAATCATGAATTTACAGGTGCGTTAAGGTAGTGTGAAATTCTATTGGAGTTCTTGGGTAGGCGTTCAGTACGTTTTCAAGGTATCAAAGGTGTGGTGGGTTAGCTGCGGTACACCCTGTATACAAACACTAATGATGCGTAGAAAGTGAGACTGGAAGTCGAACCAGGAACAAACTCTGTTTGCTTGTTAGTTCATTTAGTCTTTCTGTGGTCAATCAACTCGTACATTTATTTTAGGAGTCCTAAAACTTGAAGTAATGATTTACTCGATTCTTATTCTCTTTATTATTCGAGACGAACCTAATCCTTAACTCACACCTATCAAACCTCTTATCCAAATCATTCGAAACAATTCACTTTGTTACCTATAAATTACGTCGTGCCTTAACCCAAACTTTCCAAACCACAGTTATCTTAATTTTTACCCAAGCATCCATAACCCTATGTTACTATTAACTTCGGGACGAAGTTTCTAAAAGTAGGGGATGCTGTGACATCCGTCACTTTTTATTCCTTTATATAATAATAATAATAATAATAATAAAAAAAATTCAGAATTAGATATATATATATATATATATATATACATATTTTTTTTTTCTTTTTCTTTCTCTTCTTACCATAACTAAACCACAACCCACATCCATATCTCTTATCCATTATCTGGCCCAGACATGCCAGCCCAATACCCAATCAGCCCAAGCCCAGCAGACACCTTCCTTAAGCTGTTAATAAAAAAAAAAAAAGAAAAACTTTTGCTCTAGCCGGGTATCGAACCCGAGCCGAGCAGGAAGCAGCACAACACTCCACCACTAGGCCACCATGTATTATTGTTTTATATCCCAGACCTCAATATATTTAAGGCCTAATTACGAGCAGCCCTGCTCCTTCATCTGCTGCTGTTGACACGCGCTGCAACCAAAAAGGGAAATACCAAGCCTCAAATCTCGCTGATTCCATCTATAATTAATTTATTTTGTTGAACGATAATTAAGCAAGTCAAACTTATACATAATCATCACGTTTAGATTGCTCTATCCTTTTTAATTGGGTATATTCACGCGTTTAACATTAAAACGGGTCAAACCTTGCCAAATCTTCAATCGGACCTTTACCCTATAAATTGAACGTGGCCACACCATCTCAGAGCGCCGATCATCACTTCCCCACATCCAATTTCTGTTTTAAATCTATTATTGAAGCCATTCAAATCATTTTTTGGGCGTTTTCTTTATCACACTCGCAGACCCGAGCATCGCGTTTATTTGTAAGTTTTTTTTTGTGGGTTATAACCTTCGGCACACTGTGGTCATTAGCCCCAAAGATTCAGGGGCTAATGATCACCAATTGTATTGATTTGGAAATTAGGGCACGATTTGATTATAATTGGGGAAGAACACTTTAAACATATAAGGTATATAATTATGTTGAAAGCAAAAACATAACAAACCACTGATGTAGCTCAGTGGTTACACACTTGGACTAAGAGGTTTGAACCGGCCCTGGGCCAGGGTTCGAACCCCACTCCTTGCATTCTTTTTTTTAGTTTTCAATTTATAGGTTTAAACTATATAATTACTCACTTTAATTATTTAAAATACTTATAAGCCTTCAAAAATTCCCAAAATTTTACATAATGATGTTCATACCCTAAATATAATTATTCAGATTTTTATTTCTGAAAATATATTTATTTTACATATATAATAAATAATTCAAGTTTATTCAATTTTATTTATAAAATTCTATAAAAATATCAAAACGATCTTATTAATTTCCACAAAAATTATCTTGAGTTTGTATTAAGTGAAACTTTACTGAAATGATTTTTGATTTTGAAAAATCATTTATTTAATATTTTTAATCAATTTTTGTTAGTTTTAATCATAATTAAATCATAATAAATTCATTTTACAATATTTTTGCACCAAAATTTTACATAAATTATTTCTATCCATTTAGAACAGAAATATGATTTTTAAAATAATAATTCTTTAATTTTAGTATTTTTTATTATTAAAGTTAAAGTTTGTCAATTTGTAATAAATAGATTTAATAATCTATTTTAAAGAAAATAATTTTATAAAAATTATTTTTACACTTTAAACACATTCTTGTGACCATCTTAAATTTAAATTTCATAAAAAGATTTTTGGTTATTTATTTACTAAATTTCTCTCAATTGGCGAATATTTTTAATATTAATCAAACGAGTAATTATCCCCAATTCGAAGCCCTAGATATACATGTATCCTAGAGTTATTTCACTCACACATTATCAATTACTTTAGGTTAATCATTTGGGAGAAATCTCAAATTCATATTTCGTTGTCCAGTCCAATTTCAAGTTATTACATGAACAGTGAGTACTTCCTATCCCCTTTTTACTTTTATTCATTTTTGGGGTGTTACATGTACACTATTACAAATTTCAAATACAAGTTTACATTTTCACAATACAATTCTAGTACTATGTGCATTGCTTACAACGTGCTTTATGCTTAGACAATACATGTGGATTACATTTGTACTTAGTGAAATCATTAACATGGTACAAGCCGACCTTAACATTGGATAGCGCTATTTGGATTGACAACCCGCCTAGGTTGATTCTCCCCCTTTTTCATCGGAGAATCCGTGGCCATTGTTAAGTTATTATCCACTTGTTGGATAAGTACACTACAGTTCATACAGTACATTATACAGTCACAGGGTTGATTTCGCTCATTTGTATGATACATAGTTTACATAATTGCACTGTAGCTTGCACTTGAATTGTATAACTTTTTAACCTACTATATATATCAAAACTAGGAATGCTCACCAACATTTCATATGTTGACCAAATCTATTTTGTACATGTTTCAGGTGCAGTTTGATCTAGTGCTTTAGCGAAGAACATTTAGTGCCTTATTTTAATTCAGTTATTGCAATATTTACATTTCATATAGACAATGTAATTTCCACTTTCATGTAAGACAATTTCTGATTATTCAATAATATTTACATTTTAGTACCATGAGCTTTTGAACAATCGTCACTACGTGGCACCTCGATGATTCCGCCATCGGTTGGGGTGTTACACACTTTTACCAAACAGAAAGCTGTTTTTAAATTATGTTTACTGTACGTAAAATTTTAAACATTATGGTTTGTTTGTGACAGAGTGCGTAATGTATATGTCAATTTGGCAAATTACAAGTATAGTTTCTTTGATTTTTTTACTTTCGTTTGCTATTATTAATGAGTGGATTGAATCGACTTCCACCATTGTTATCGCAAACATTAGAAGACACATTGGCGCAACATCATAGATGCGGCAGGGGGCACCCGTCCTCTGAAATTTTCGCTCAAAAGTTACGATTATGTAGTTTCCGTATATAATTTTTTTGGTATATAAGGTTTCGACCCCCCTAACCGGTGACTTCCAACCCCCCGAGATTTTTGCTCAAGCTTCGCCACTGAAGACATAATAATAATTGCTTTTCAATATTATAACTAAACCATCTTATAATAATAAAATAAAAAGAAAAATCATCCAATGTTTAAACCCAGTCTAACCGATTCGACCTATTGATACTAGCGACATTTATAATTAATATCCCGCCGCAACGCGCGGGTTAACGTCTAACTCATTATTATTATAAATAACAACTATAGTTTAAAATACAAACCTAATTCCCTTTGAGTTGATTTCTTAATAATAATTGATTAACTTCCACATAAAGTATTTTAATTATTCTCCCAATTCAATTACTTTTCAAATTCCCTCCTAAAATTTCATTATTCCTCTCAAAAAGTTAATGTTCCCGCTTGTTTCCAGCCTCAAAACTCCCTAATGTCAGCCCAACCCTCAAATGCATCTATCTCCTTCCCAGTGCACAATATCCATCAACTCAAGCCCTAAACAGAGCCATCATCGACCCAAATATAACAGCCTATGTAAAAAGGCCTAATATTAGAATTTTTTCTCTCATCATGACTGCATGCAGAAACTATTGTGATATGTGTCTGTACAGTATTGCGGCTTCAGTTTCCGGCCAGTCTCCGTTTGGTCCCACACTCAGGCTCCGATTCGTCTTTACCAGCAGTGGTGGATACAGAAATTTTATGTACGGGGGGCACAATACAGGTTATTTTAATATGGGTAAAAAACGACGATAAAATAATTTAATTCATTGAATATTTGAATGTAATAACGACATACTTCAATTACAATTGTCCTCTACGTGTTTTCATCTTTTTGAAACGTTCAATTACATCTTCATTAGTTTTGGCATAGAAGGGGTAGAGATAGGTCCGGGACTATTCATACTACCAGATAGAATTTTACTTGAGGATGGTTCTTTTCTTTTTAAGAAATTATCAAAAAGAGTTCCTAAATGAACAAAAAAAATATTAACATAAATAATACAATTGCTAAAACAAAACATAAACCACAACTTGCTTAAGAGGGTAAAAAATATGCACCTTGTTTAACTTTATGCGAAGACATATTTAGATAATTAAATCACCACCAAATCAAGAATCCAACTCAAAGCCACAAGTTAAAATCTGTATATTTATAAAATTATCAAATAATTTGTATTAATATTAAGTTAACAAATATCATCTAAATTAAAATTAAACAGAAAACTAATGAACTAGCAAAAGAAAATTAAACAGAAAACAAAAGAGGATATATTATCTATTATCTTTCACAAAGTGACAAAAGTCACAAGAGAATATTCGAATAGAATATGCCTGACAAAGACAAAAGCTCTACAAGACTACAACCTAAAAGTAAATAAAATATCAAATTATATATAAAAAATTAGTTGTTCATCATACATCATATACCTATCACAATTATCAAAAGCAAGAGATTGAGGAGGCCGCCGGTACTGCCGGAATGCTATTTTCCGATCAAAAAGATGTGTTTGACTGCTGATTGTTCAATGACCGACGAGGAGGATAGGTTTTTTGTGCCGACTGTTCAGGTTTCAATATCAATTATCATATATTCATTTGGTGGGTTGTGGCTTTGTGGGCACTGGGCTTTTCATTAAGAAAACTTGATGGGCACTTGGGCTTTTCCTATAGAAAACTATGGAACTTACGGTGGGTGGCTCCGCCACTGTTTACCAGGTATCACATAGATGGAATGTTGTAATTTTGTAGTTAGTTAATCTAATGATTTTGGTTCCTAAAGAGAATATATGGTTTGTGGCCGAAGGCCGGAACTGCATTGAAACGACCAGATCAGGTACTCCGATAACATAGCTTCGGAGTAAAAGCCCATGGGCCCTTAAAAGCCCGAATCCCACATAGCAAGATATAAATACCTCAATTCCACCCTCATTAAGGGACACTGGTAAACCTCCGAACCAAACACTTTTCTCTTTACTTTACAATTTAAGAAACCCATATTTATTCTCACGCCAGAGGGAGATCACAGAGAGGCCTTCTCTCTCCCCTATGACAAGTCTAAGGTGTCTGTTTTGCAGGTTTATCCAGATCTAGACAATAACAAACAATTTCAACACATCTTTGATCAATCCTGTGGAACTCTTTTCCTATTTAGTTCCTATATGGTATGGGTATCTAGTGTCGACAATGTCAGCATATCTAAATGTGTTTGCTTAGAAAAATATTACTTGCATCGTAGATTTGAGTAACATGAAGTAGATTTTGTACATACTTTATATTTTAGAGGGAATGACTCAAAATGTGAAAAATCCTTTATTCTGGAAGCTTTTTGTTGCTCACTTTGTTATCTACTCTTAGTATGTTGTTCAGAATGAGGTTATTGTGACTGCATTTCAAACTCATTCTTTCCTAATCAAGTATCAAATAATTCAATTTATACACTTACATTGCTTCTAAATATGCAAGCCTTTAGTTTTATTTCAAACTGTTTAATTTTTGTTTTAAAAACACTGTAGTTTTAACAAACAATCTTGAAATGACTTTATATCACCAAACAAAAAAGATATATTACTAGTCGGAGCTTGTATTTATTTTTTTAGTAACTTGTTTACCAAATCTTCGTGTGTTTACAACATATGATGAATGTGATGCTTATATTAATATATTTGATACGATGGAAACCTGGCTAGAGTATATATGTTAATCATTAACATGCATAAATAGTCTTAAAATAGGGCAAAATTGAGCTTAAATTAATAATTATAGCTACTTAATTGTTCCTATTTGTGTTTTTTTAGGAAATTAAAGCTCCAACCAAAAAATAGACAATTTTCGAGCAAAAACAGCTAACAGCCGGAGATTCATGAAAATACAACACTCGAAGCATGTTCCAAGTATGTGTAAAGTCCTTCTCGGGGCTTAAACGGTGATAAAATTTACCCATTGCTGACCAAGCACGCCCATGCCCACTTAGGAGACAAGAAAACTAAATTTGTTAGTTGGTACGCCTGTGCACGACTAGAAGTACAGACAAGATAGATTTGTAGCAACAGAACATACTTTGGGAAGTGCACGCCTGTGCCCACTCCTTTGTGCACGCCCGTGCACAGTCTGGAAGGTCTATAAATAGCAAGCTCAACTTAATCATTTGGTGTTCCTTCTTGGTCCTTCAAGAACTTACTTGGGACGACTTCTAAGCTTCTTCCAAAGATCTTGGGGTCTAGTGGGAGGCCTTTGGGCCATCCTAACATCCCACCAAGGTTAGGCCTCATCCCACGTTGATCATCTTGGACGAGAATGGAACCGTAGAGTAGTTACATGCAATAAAACATCAAGGGTCGTGAGGATCACATTAGATACATAGGATCAAGGAGGTGGAAGGCTTGTGTTGATTATCATTATGGTTGTATCAATCCAGTATTCTCCATACCTATTTCGATTTCTAGACTTTTATTATTAGTAGTAGTTTATTACTAGTTATTCGGTGTGTTTATTTTCTTAACTAATTCTTGTTTGTTTATCTTTGTGACAGGTTCAACTAGTGATTAACTTTATTAACCTCCAAAATCAACCCTAAGTTAAATAATAAAATTAACTATCATGAGGTTCGTACGGCTTCTAGTAGTCCCGAACTAGATCCAAGGCAAGGAAATCGGTAGTGAGACAGTTCTTTCAAGTTTCTGATATCCAAACCGGATTCTAAGCAATAACTTTTGAAGCGGACCAGATCCGAGTGACACGCTTTTGGTTCTTACCAGATATATGAGTGATTTTCTTGGCAAAGGGAGGATTCCCTATGGGTGCACCAGTGATCTTCGGATTGCACACCTAAAGGATTATGTTCACCTTTGTTAAGGATTTCATTCATCTCAGGAGGTTATGGGTTGAGTTTGTTAAGTCATATAATCACTAAACCAAACTTATCTTTATTGGACGCAATAAATATTTGAGTTGTCCCTTTTAAAAGATAAATTAAACAATAATATTTTATCTAGTTCTCGTTAGTACAACGCCGTTAACTAATAGAGGATACGCTGTCACCTAGGCTGACTATAAGAGAGATCCTTCGGTACGGAAAGCGAGAGCTAAGTGAGGTGGAAGGTGTTCCTGGTCGGAATTAAGCCTTTACATTAATTTAAGAAGATAAATTAGAGGACCCATTGCTTAAACGAGTGGCTTGGCGGTGATTTGGGAAGTGCCTAAAAAGCAGTACTCAAACTTTCCAAAAGGCTGCACAGCGGTGTGAGTTAGGTAACACCGCATTGTCAACCGGAGAATGACGGCCTACGGGCCCGTAGTCTGAAGACACCTTTATGGGGACTCATACACTTCCATGTGCGTGACCCATAGAGTTTCCAGAACGTTATCCCTTGTCTATTTCTTTTCTCATCCCCAACTCTGAAGGGATCGTTCACCCCTGTCCTCATTACCAATAACTAAACTTAGTATTGCTTTTATTAATAAGATTGACTTTTTATATGGAGGGTCCCCGAGTGTTTGGTATAAGCTATGGTGTCCATGGTAAACGTTTAAGAGCGACATGATCAAGGTTTTGAGTAATATTGGTCTGAGATAGGGGTCCTATGGAGAACTAAACTGTAGGTTTCAAGAATGCACAAGATGATAGTCAGGGTTAAATGCACCATTAATTAACTAGGGTTTATAATTGGGTATCTACCGACAATCTTGATAGAATTTCACACTACCTAAACGTACCTGTAAATTAATGATTACCTTCCGGACCGCAATCACCAATTTACCTTACATTAGGGTTTTGTGTCCTTCTATAACTCTAAACACACATGTAAAACAAACAATGCAAAACAACCTTGTGATTGAATCTTTGTATCATATTACGTGTTCAATGCATCCAAAAATGAGTCCAACTGTTGAGCAGGAAAAAGACCTCTACCAGTCAGTGAGTAGGAACCTCTACCGATTGTTGAGTAGGTGTGATAGCCTCTACCAGTCGTTGAGCAGGTAATTAGAACCTCTACCGACTATTGAGCACGCATGATGACCTCTACCAATCGTTGAGCAGGTTATTAGGTACTCTACCAACTGTTGAGTAGGTACTTCATCCTCTACTAGTTGTTTGATTAAATGTAACAATTGTTTTTGGTTTAACATATAAGTTGCAAATTGATAATACATACATGTAAGCAAGTTTGTAAATGCATCAAGTATCAAGTATAGCGTACGAGTTGTAATAGAGTTACCCTAGACAAGGTTAATGACTCTAGGTGTGTTTATAGCAAATAGTTTATATTTCATGCTTTCAAGTATCATGAATAATCAAATGTTCAGGTAGATAATTAAATCCTCATGTATAACTAAGAATCAAGTTTGATGCAAGGAACAATCAAGTTTTCAATAGTTTGGTTATCATATGAATCAAGTTCATGTTCACGAAGGTAAAGAATATGTATTTAGTTCTTGAGAGGATGATGAAGAACTCAAAGTATCATCATGGTTATGAAAGATAGTGAACGTGAAGATGGTTAATAAAGGGTTTATTTTATAGGTTTTCAAAGAGACACAAGTAGTAAGGAGATTATCTAGCAGCATGAATCGTGGGGTTTGAATCAAATATAAAAATCAAGCGTAGGAGAAAACATGATTGTGGTAAATACCATAAATTGTAAGACTATAAACTTGAAATGCTATGAAAAACATGAACATGTGAATTTAACATGTATTGTTGGTAAACTAAATCAATGGTAAAGGTTAGGAGGTCTTGAACACCTAGAATCAACCTAGAGAAGATGTGCATACAAGGTGTTCAATAAAATGCTTGAATGAATGAAATTTCATGAAAACATATGATAATGATACAATTGATATATGTGTTAAATTCGGTTTATGTGGAACCATGAAATGAATGCACAATGAATGAATGACTAAACACATATGCGTGTGTAGCATGAAAGAGGTGTGAATTCGGAAAGCTCGGGAAGCAAGGGAGGTAAAAGATTTGAAGTTGGAAAGGCCGCGAATAAGGTAAGTTACTCGATGGCTTATGCTTGCTTAGAATCAAGTTTTATGCTTTTAAATGTATTTTCCCATGCTTGAACAATACCACAAGAGCTTCACTGTAGGAAGCTTGTGTTCGAATGCAACTCGATAGAAACAACCTTGGTCGAAGGTTGGAAACATGCCAGGTAAGTCCTTCTAGGACTCAAATCTTGTAATTTATATACATACGTTGTAAATTTATTAGTCAAATGGTTCCCGAGTGATAAGTGACCGGTGAATTTGATATTTCATGGGCAATGTGGACCAGGCATATGAAACTGCGCATAAATGGCACGCGGGGCCATATACGCTAAGGTAATGCCACAACGGCAAATTGCCCAGGGGAATAAACTTGAATGCCGCCTCTAGTGTTGAGGGTCCGACTCAGACAGGTCACAAGTCACTTGAGGGAGTCATGAAGACTTAAACCATTGTGGATAGATAATACGAATCCTTGTTGTAAATGACACGCTTAATTAGTTCCAAACACGCCATGGGTAAGTTTGGGTATGCAAGGATGAAATGATAAGAATTAATCGCAGGTATGAACTTGTATTGATATAAAAACAAGGCTCAAAATGGCTAAAATAAGAATATAGTAAGTTTTTGACTCAAACGGGTCGAATGATCCAAGCTTTGAAAATCAAGAACCGGACCATTCCAAATCGTATGCCAATGATAAGCTTGACACAAGCGATAACAACAAAGTTTTAAGATCAGATTTAGGCCAGTTAGGGTCGTATAAGTATAATTTTAGGCATGTCCCGGATGTCCAAAAATGCCTTAGTAAAGTTCCAGTAGGTCAGCCCGGGCAGGTTACATACTGACCCAGGCATGTCACAGTTCTGAGATAATAAACCTTAGAGTCCCAGCAGGTCAGCCCGGGCGGGTCACACTTATGAGATGATAAATCTTAGAGTCCCATCAGGTCAGCCCGAGCGGGTCACATACTGACCCAGGCAGGTCACAATTCTGAAATGAGAAATCTTAAAGTTCCAGCATTTCAGCCCGGGCGGGTCAAACGCTTACCCGGCCGGGTAAAACGCAAACTTCCTTAAATATGCCTTGAACGCTTTAATTTCAGTTTTAAACCTCGTTTAATAATTCAAAGTGTCTTTATTCGATGTTTTGCACTAGGTATTCATGCTTTGGGGCCGGGTGAAGATCAAGCTAAATATGTTGAAGAACCGCATGCATATCTTGTCGCTTCCGCATCGCTCGTGTTTAAATACTTTAATTTTGTTTAGGGGAATGTTATGTCAATAGTTGGACATCATGACTCTTGCTAAAACAACTTAACTATGGAGTCGTCTCTTTCCGAATGTGAATGATATTATTACTAAGCATGTTAAAGTTTTAATTACCCCACGTTTTCATAAATAAACAATATTAGAGTATTATATTACATTGGTTGGGTATGGGTCTAACAATATTAATGTGTTAGGGTTATTGTATGATGATTTCTTGGTGTTCTTGATCGATAATACACATGTAGGATTTGATATAGTTGAGAATATTGCATTTTTAAAATCTGGACATAATGTGTATGTCGACTTGTAGGCTCTGTAACTTGACTTTAAAGTATTGGTTTTGATCGATTCTTGTTATGTGTATGTTTTACATGGTCTTAGGTTTATGGAATGGGTAAGTTCATGCGATTTGGTTGTCGTTTGATATGTTTTTGGAATTTTATTCTAATAAAGGTCAAAACTGATTTTCGGATTAAAAACTTGGGTCAACTTTAATCGGCTATAACTTGAGTTTCATAAAGAATTAGGACGTGAAATTTGATATGGAAATAATTTGTCTTTTCCAAGTGGATTCATCCCGTTTGGATGATTACACAATTTTTGAGAATTTATATAGCAAACAGACCTGGTGTGAAAGTTTTCAGAACCTAGTCATAGTATTTGATTTTTCATAAAAATAGCCGAATGACTATTGGACTCCTAAGAATTTTTAGTAAAAGTTTGGGAGTCTAATTTGTTGTGTAGGTATTTTAATAAAATCATTACTGTAGTACATAATCTGTCCTTAAAACGCAGATTGTGATATATGTGTATATGTGCTTATTTGGAGTCTCGTGTGACTTGATTTTTTACGTGATCTTGCATGTACACTTGTATGAGATGTAAATGACGCGTATGATTGATATGAAACATAACTTTCACCAACGGGTTCGTAGGGTCTACTTGTGCATGTAGTTACGATAGGTGTCACTTAAACGTTTTCGCATAAATTAACGTCATGGACAAACAAGTTATATGGTGTATCGTGTATACACATGTACTCAAATAGTGACACATATAATAGGGAGTCAGTAGCAAGTCTCTATTTCTTATTCGGATTTAGATTTAGCACTCAATGCAACCTAAGGTGAGTTTCACTACTCTTTTCACAAAAGCATTCGTCTCGGGTTGAGACAACTCTCTAAACTCTTTCTAGTCCGGTTTGGGACTACTTTTACATCTCGGATTTGGGGTGCTTTGGTTCACGGGGTGAATCGGATTTTACTAATTCATGTCTTTGTCCTTGATGAACCAAACCATACTTTATCATTGAAGTCCTTCTTTATACCGAATGAGTTGCCGGGTTGGCAAGCGGGTTATTAGTTGATAGCGCTATTAGGTTTCACAAACCTCACATCGTGTTGGGAGCACGGGTGTGAACAATAACTTATCATTTATTATCATTGTTGATAGACAATGATGCAAGGCACTTTGCTCACTGTTGTGAGAGCTCGTTGTTTAGCAGTTCAGTATGCTTGTGTTTAGTTATCATGAGTGGGTTTGCTACCCCTGGCATGTGATGAATTAGCGGTTACGTGGTTTTGGAAACCTACGCATTTACTTACTCATTTGCTTTGCTTTGTGAACTCACCAACTTTATGCTGACACACGCTAGCATGCTTTTGCAGGTCGCTAGGTTTGGAGCACTGTAGGTCATGCATCATTGTGTCATGGGATAATTGAACACCTTCAACCTTTACATCGCTTTTCATTCATTTGGTTTTATCTTAGGTGCGTTGTCTTGCGCATGGTTTTAAAATGGCTATTTTTGGTTTATGCTTTCGCAACTTACTTAAACTTTTGATTAAACGTTAAATCATAATTTTGAAAACGAACTAAATGGTTTGGGCATTTAGAGCCGTTCTTATGACTTATGGCTATGGGATCCTGGTGTGTCACGCGCCTCGCGGTATAAACTCCGCAGTGGAAATTTGAGGGTGTGACAGGTCAGCCGTCGGTTATTGGTGCGGACTTCCTCCTATTCTTGCTTTCTCTATTCGGGACCTAATACAGGTGTACAAAACTACGGGAGGTAACAAATGGCGAAAGAGAATCATCCACGGCATCATTTTAGTATCTTTTTGGTGCATTTGGATAGCAAGGAACGAGAAGATTTTTAAAGGAAAACCAGTTGTCGGAAGATGTGTCATTTCTAATATTAAAAGTCTTTCATACTTTTGGATACAAAATAGATCGAAGTATAGGGATTTATCATGGGTTAAGTGGCGTAAATCGCCGTTGTATATGGTATAGTTTGTTTTGTGGTGGTCCTCACCTTGAGGACCGGCCGGTGTTTGGTTGAGTGAAAGTGAATTTCCAAAAAAAAAAAAAATGTAAACAAATATTTTCTCTCCCGACGCATCTTACACATCTTACATACTTTTCTCTCTCTCTCTCTCTCTCTCTCGCCATTACTCTCTCCTTCTTCATTCTTTCTGTCACCTTTTCAACTCTCACTTTCTCTTTTTAATCTTTCCAGCACCATCATTTTTTACACCGTAACAAAGACAAAGTTTTGTTGTAAAGAATACCCTCTTTTATTAAAACATGATAAATAAAACAAGTTACAAAATGTCGCATCGTAACAACATCAATTACACAATGTAATTACAATAAAACAGGTTAAATTGTAAATAGCAATGTTAATAACTTTTATATTGTAACAAAACATGTTACATACAAAACCACAATCTTTCATATAAAAAAAAAAAAAAAAACATGATTAATGAAACATTTTACAAACATGATTAATAAAATGGCTTACATTGTAATACAAGAAAACCACATAATCTTTAAGAAAAAAAACATGATAACTGAAACATGTTACAAAATATGATTAAAAAAACATGTTACATTGTAAAGAGTAATGTTAACAACTTTTACATAGTAACATAATGATCGAAACTTGTTACAAAACATGATAAAATGAAATATGTTATATTATTCCCCTCTAACAAGCCGAGTCACATACGTAATAACAACAAAACCCACTTTATTTATTGTGACTAAAAAATGTTACATGGTGATTTTACAATGTTATAAGACATTATCTCTGTTTTCTATAATAGCATACTAAAAACATAAATAAACTAAAATAATATATATAGTATGATAATGAACAATTTTTAATTTTTAATAAAAAACAAAAAAAATCATATGAAATTAAAATTGAATTAAATCATATAGTCTTTAATATTTAATTCAATGATGTTCCTATGGCAAGACTTATTATCTTGTGAATAAACTAAAAACCATCAAGTGAAATCATGATTAGGCTGGAAACCCTTATCAAATTTTAAAGAATCATAATTTTATATGTCAAAAACCATCTTTCATCCAAATTGGTTAGAGATTTTTTCTTTTTACCTCTACTTCATTTAAGGGCCTGACAAAAAAAAAAAAATAAAAAAACATATAAAAACTCAATCACACATTCAATTTTTTTCCTTATTTCGAATCTAAATTTATCAAAACACAGAAATCTTGCTTTTACATAAGAATCCAAAAAGGATTTGATTTTAACATACCCAAATCATGTTGCTTTTACTCAAAAACCCAACAAGGAGTTGATTTTAACATACCAAAATCACATGGAAATGACCAGATCTACGATCTTGAGATCTGCAAAACGGGACGAGTTCCGGATGTTGTTGACAAAAACGCCTTTACATGCCTTCACGTCTGCTTGTTCTGTTGGCCAGGTGGGTTCCATAGTGGTGGGTTTAGATGGTGGTGGTGGTGGATCTGAACCGCCAACGAATTTGAAAGCACTTGGCGTCAACCGTCCTTCACCTTGTCGGATCTGAATCGCCACCGGGTTTGAAACCCACTGTTTGTTGTAACCTTTTTCGATCACCTTCAACCGCTCTTTTACTCTTATTCATCATGGTGTTCTTAGATCTTGGGTGATGGTAGTAATCATAATCACCATCTCTCTCATTTGCGTCTCACTCCCTATTTTCGATGCAAGATGAAGAAGAACAATAGAGATATTTTAGTTGGGTGTTGGCTTTGAGAGAGAGAGAGAGAGAGAGAGAGAGAGAGAGAGAGAGAGAGAGAGAGAGAGAGAGAGAGAGAGAGAGAGAGAGAGAGAGAGAGATTACTTGTTTAATAAAGATAGAGAAAGAAGAGTACCCTTCAACTAACTTTCAAAGAAGATTACGTGTGTTGATTTAAGCCACGTGATGGGTTTTTGTAGTTTGTTTAACTCAAGGGGGTTTTCTATTTATATTTCCCATATATATTTATAATGAAATCAAAGTTGAGTTGGAAAAACCATGGGAACTCACTTTATAACCACAAACTTAATTTAATCAAAAAAAGAATATGTGGTTATAAATTAAATGGTAATAAAATATGAATGAAATATTTCTTTTTTGAAAAAGTCAACATTGGTGTGCTGTAATTTTTACATCAATGTAAAACCATCGTAAAAAATTTTCTTTTTCATTTTTTTACGGTGGAGTTACCTATTTTTACATAGGTGTGTAATTTTTTTTTTTTTTAAAATTCACATTTTACGTTGGTGTTCTCACGATTTTTCTAACTCGAGCTAGTTTTTACTTGAACCTATAATATATACACACGTTTGTGTGTGTAAAGTGTAAAGAAAGAAAAATAGTATTTTAAGTAGAATGAAAACATTAATTTGATAACTTGTGATGTTGTGAATTATGAAAGTCAATTTCAATCTTTATCACAATAACCATGAAGTTTTACAAATTACTCTATATAACATTTAGAGTATTGCTTGAAGGGGTTTGACAAGGTTCGGTCCATCCGCTCAACCGAACTGGTCCAATCTCAATATATGTGGGCCCCACTCTTTGATTAAAAAAATTATTCCAAAATTTCAAATTCAAATGATTTTGTACTTGAGGACCGTTGCAAAAATAATAATAATAATAATAAAATAAAATTTGATAAAGGTTAAATAAATGAAGAAATGTAACTGATGAGGCAAGGTTTGAAATGGTTTGAAATGGTTTGAAATGATGTGATATGGTTACGTGGCGATGTGGAGTGGTTTGTTTGACTAGCGTTGTGGATACCCTTAGGAACATATTGCTATAGTGAGTGACTCTATGGTAATTAACATAATCAATATGAAGTTAATTTTTTGCATTAAGTGCGAGTGAATCCTACTAGTTATTTAATAAAAAATCTTAACAATTGCCATACAATTATTTTTGCCAACATTCAGGTCAATAATAGATGCAAGAAACTTATTTGACATCAGAGTTGATGACTACAACAAAGGTCATGCGAATACCAAAGTTCCTAGCAACACAGAGGCAAGTGGAACTAATAGATTGTCATCAAGCCTGGCACAAATTGGATGAGACTCGACGAGTGCACTTACGAGAGAAACCGCCAAGAAACCAACCACCTTTCTGGAACTTGTATCGACATAGCCAAACATTGAAAAATAATACATGTACCTATATAGATAACCAAAGTTGACACTATGATATCATTATAAAGAAACCCTATTTTTTGTTTATCTAAAAGGAGATGGGCATATCGAGCTAGGCTCGTGACAATTTTCAGAAGCTCGAGCTCGGCTCAGTAGTATATTTAAGAACTCGAGCTCGGCTCGAAAGCTCAATCAAAATGTATGTGGCAAGAGTTTAAACGAGCCCAAGCTCGGCTCGAGCTCGTTTTGTACCATTAAGGAGCCCGTTTTGACTATTAAGGACTCGTTTTGGACCATTAATGAGCTCGTTTTGGACAATTAAGAAGCCCAAGGCTCAAAAGTAACTTACTTAATGCATGGGTTGCAATACAATTGGGCTATATAATATTAATTGACATAAATAAGCAAAGCTCGATAAGGCTTGACGAGCCCAACCGAGCTTTACATTCGAGGCTCGAGCTCGATAACCAAATGAGCTTTATTTCAGGCTCGAGCTCGATAAGACTCGGCTCGTTCGAGCTTTTTACCGACTCGATCTCGAGTAGCTCGCGAGCCGCTCAGCTCGTTTGCACCCCTAGGCATATATGACTATTGATTACCCGACGGACACAGTAAAACCAGCAATAGCCATTGCAATTGAGCCAGCAAACGATTTATCTTTATTATAAGGAATCTTTTTCTTTCCAAACCGCCTCCCAATAATGTCAGCAATACCTGTATGTAGTTAGAGTGAGAACAAAATAAGCTGTTACAAAAGGGAACATAACTGACCAAAAAACAAAACAGTGATGAATATATAGGAATACCGTCTCCTGCACAAAGATTGCAAATTCCCGCGATGGCAACAGGGGACGTTCTCCAGTAGATTGCACAACACAAAGTGATTGTAATAGCATAGTACATTGGGCCCTTAATAAGCTCCCTTGTATGGTCATAGGCATATTAATTGAAAACTAAATATGAATAATCATACCAAAAGCAGTGTTATTTATAAAATACCTGTAGTCTCCAAATCTGCTCATAGACTTGACCGTAGCCTCATCTTTTACAATTCCGAGTCCTATGAGAAGCACTTTCACTATGTTGACACCAGGAACGAGAGCTGCAATCACTGCTCCTTGAATGCCGGGACTAAAACAATGTTTAAACATGGACATGAGACTAGATTGAATGCCGGTTGGTTTAGTTTGTCATGTAAATTACCTGAAGAGAGGCCAGAATAACATGAATCCCAGTCCAAATGTTACATGCAAAAGTTTCCTGTTCAGCGTCTGATAACCAAAAAAGAGTTGTGGTAACCAATTTAATTTGTCTTGGAAAGTCAAAACTACAGTTGAGATCTGTCATGTCTACTGTCAGCAAACAATATACAAAAAATATATATAAGTAGACCCACCTGCTTGAAAACCCCTCTTTTTGCAGTTTCTTCAAACAGTCGAAGCAAAGCGATAGCGTAACAGGTGGTGAAAGCCAACGCGCAAACATCTCCTTTGAGGGGAGATTCCGGAAAGAACATTGGTCCTGCAGTTTCTCACTTGGCTGCAGGATCAAAACAATAATAGACTAATTAATATACATTGAGTCAATCAATTATTCCAAGGGAAATCACAACAGTAACCAGATTCAAAAAAAATAATGTTCAAATGGGTTTTCTTTTTACAATCTTGAAATCTAAAAAAGTAAAAGTGAAAAAGAAAAAACTAGATTTCCCTTACCTTTATTGAACTTGGATTTTGCCAGGAACTTCGAACCCTTCTTATTTTGTCTGGACATTGAATAGTCACAATGCTACTACTACCTATTTTTTATGTTTTAATTAGTCAACAATAGCTAGCATAAAAAAATATTATTAGCATTATTATTGTTTTCAACTACATAAATTAGCACGCCGCCTCCTAAGTCATATATATTTTATATATATTTAACAATGTGCAACTTGACTGGGGTGTAAATGACACGTAGCGGTCCAAAAGTTACTCAGGATCGGCTCGGTGAAAACCCAGAACGAGCCGTGCCTTAACGAGCCCGAGCCTGAAATATGGCTCGTTTAGTTATCTAGCCCGAGCTTGAGCCCTAGATACAAAGCTCGATTGGGCTTGCGAACCTAAACGAGCCCAAACATAATTATAAGTTATTTATGCCCACATCTCCAAAGCCCGTGTCCTTATTTCATAAGCCCATTTAATAACACTCGCGAGCCGAGTTTTTTACCGACTCGAGCCGTGCTTTGAGCTCGTTTGAGATTGTTCTCAAATCACCTCGAGCCGAGCTCAAGATTGTAGGCTCGAACCGAGCCGAGCTCGAGCTTCATAAGACCATAACGAGCCGAGCTCTAGCCCATTCAGGCTCGGGCTCGGCTCGGCTCGTTTACACCCCTAAACTTGACCGCTAGTTAGGTTTTGAGACGTGTTCCCCCTCTTTTTCCACTTCAAGTTAGCAGCCTGGTTTGTGTACTGCTTATTTTTCGTGGGCATATAAAGAGAGAAAGAACAGGGTTGAGATGAAGATGGTTTAAATGTTTAATTTAAAATCAAGCAAGACGAAGCAACCCACCTTTACTTTCTCTCTGGCCTTCCACGTTAAGCTACGCTCACATAAGACTCAAGATGAAGATGAAGACAGGGTCGCATGAAGCTGCTTGTGTGACAATTGGCAGAAATCGAGGTAAATCCGTATGATATTAATAAACGTATTAACTAAATAACTATAAGTTGCATTTGATTATGTTAAATCCGTATTTTGAGAATGGCCAAAGTCCTTATATAGTGCAAAATATTCCCTCAGTTTGATTAGAAAATTGGTTAAAGTGAGAGTGGAATAACTAGTCATGTATCATAGTTAAGATGATGCCCGGTAAATGTTCAATAACCGAAACAATCTAGGAAGTCTAAAATATTAAAATTTTAATCTTTTCTATCCATAACATGTGTTTTTGGGTTTCAAGACCATAATTGGATGTTCGAAAGTTAAATATCCCGGTAACTTGTTAAGTTCGCGTATCGCGCCCGGTACCACCATAACTTGAAATTTAAATCAACGAAAGCCGAAAATAGTTATCAAATCTTAATTTAGTATTGTTTGAGGATTATATAAGGTCGTGTAGTGTCTCGAATACACGCGAATAAAGACCCGATTAAACCCGAAACCAACACCCGGTATGAGGTTGCATCTAGAAGGAAATTCAGCAATCGACCATTGGATCATGTGTCCCCTAGACCACCTCCCATGAGCCGCTCCTTGCTCCATGCTTGTTCCATCTAGTTTTGTGTAAGCATGAGAGGCAAACATGTCTTCATGGATATGATGCAACATGGTAGAAGAAAATATCCAGTAAACTATTATAAATACACATGTATGATCAAAACACAACACCAACCCTCCTTGCTTTCTTTCTCGGCCGAACCCAAGCCACACCACCACCATCTCATTTTCTTGAACAATAATCCTTTAAAACTACCTTATAATCAAGTGAACATCTAAGGCTACTTAGGTGTGGAGCTTAATCAAGGAGAACACATCCACAAGATCATCAAATATTGAGTCTTTCCTAGCTAAAAGCTAGTAGTAAGAAAACTAAACTTTAGCTTTTTTTATGATCTTGATACACTTGTGTTTATGGGTGCAATTTTTTTAATAAAAAGGATGAAACATAAAATGTTAAACATAAGGTTTTATGGATTGGATATTAAAATAAAAATGGTGGATATGGTTATGGGATATGGTCGTAGGTAATGGTGATGGTGTTGATGTTGATGTTATGGTTATGTTTTTTGTTGATAAAATATGATCTAAGAATGCTAACTTGGATCTTTATTAACAAGGGTTTAAACAACAAACATAAACATTTAAGAATGTGTTTTAGAAACACCCAAGTGTATGTATTTGTGTGTAGAGCCATGTGTATGGGGGTATTGTGTTATCAAAGTTGTTTTGATAATGTAAAAGAGTGTGTGTGTCTGTGTAGAGCCGTGTGTATGGGGGTATTATGTTGTCAAAGTTGTTTTGATAATGTAAAAGATCATCAAAAACCCATGTTAATAACTAAAGTTATGTCAAAGTTGGAGATCTAAAGATGATCTAAACTAGACTTCGAAATAAAACATATATTTACAAGTCTCGACATAATCTTGATTAGTAAACTTGGTTTATCTAAACAAGGTAAACGTTTATGTGAAACCCTATATTATTTCAAAGTTTGGACACAAGATGTGAAGTTTGTAAAGTTGCGAGTATTTTGAGAATGTTTTGCAAACTTAAACTTTTTGAAAGTTAAGGGTGGAAAATGAATTTTAAAAAAGTAGGGTATCAAGTGTAAAAGTTGTGAGTTTCAGGGTTGTTTTGGTAGAAACACAAAAGTAGTCAGTTAATTATATTTTTAGGTGTGTCGATGTGTTGAAATAATATAGTCAACCAATCGACTCAATGTGCGAATAACCAAGACAATACTAAAAACATTGATATAAACAAGGTGTGTGACGAGAAATAAGATGTGAATGAATAGTAATTATTCTAAAAGTATATACATAGTTTTGAAAGAAAAATTACAAGAGCTTTAAGAAAATTATATTTTTGTGAGTGTTGAGTTGTGGAAAAAGTGATTACAAAAATAACACTTAGACTTGGGAATATGAGTTGAATATTGATTCTTGTTAGTAATAACGATCACGACGTGGAATAGGAAATTGGACGGTGATCGGGGCTTGCTTCGGAAAACTTGACTAACTTAAGGATAATATTTAATGGTTAAAAAACTATATCATTGATAACTTAACATCGCGAATCCATTAGCAACGGGCCTAGGACATGTTTTCTAATCAAAATTTGACTTGAGTATATTAGTGGTGTTAGGAGTTATGTAAAACAACTTGCCGAATAAACACACACTAGTAAAATAGTGTAATAAAATACTATAAGTTGTTAATTCATGTTGGTTGCCATTCCTCCAAACTTTGTTGAGCTGTTTGTTGTGTGTTGATTGTTGAGCTGAGGTGAGTTTTCATGGCCCTTTTTAAACGTTTTTTAGTGTTTTCAAATGTTTTAAACTCGGGGAAAGATGTGTGGTAAATTGTGTTGTGATGTAAGAATGATTGTAAAGTTATATGGGTACTTAAGTAATGGGGAGCCGCATAGTGGCGAACCCCATCGTGAACTATAACCATGTCCTGAAAGAGGGTGGTTAGTGACAATAGGTATAATGTAGCCGTAGGGTATGATGAATAGTACTATTGGTGCTCGATAAGGCCCATCTGAATCGATAGCATTGGTCCTAATTGGGGTGCATTGCATGCCAAATTAGTTGTACTATGGGACAACATAACGGGGAATAGTCTTGGTTTGGTTATGGACTGATGTGTCGTAAAACACATCTATTCTCATATGTATTTTGAGTTATAATTGAGTCTTTTGTATATAGTTTTTAGTAGTTTTAGGCGTGTATTCATTTGTTTGTCTATTTTTATCATTGTATAGTTTTTATTAGTTTTTAGTACTTATTTATTTATTTTATTATTTTATAGGTGTTCGTGGAGAATGAGCTAAAAAAGAAAGGATTTTAATTGAGACACGAACACTTGAGAGTATCTGTTTATGGACGTTGGAGCATAAACGAAGAACTTTGGTCAAGTCAAGGACACCCAATACAAGAACATACAATAATAATAATTATTATTATAATAAAAAAAAAAGAAAAAGAAAAGTCTTGGGCCGATTATATCAAATTGGGTTAAGTCAAAAGTTGGTCAAACATTAATATATGGAATGGATATGTTTTCTTTGATGGCGAAAATTTTGGAAGGGATATTATTATTTTCGAATAGCCATATATTATTCTGGATCGTCAGCCGCCAGGGGAGGAATCATTCGACCAAACCAGAATCGCATGACCAAGAAGCAGGTCTAGACAAGGAGCTTTGGAGCGACTTTGGAGACGGAGAAGGTCCGGGGTGCACTACAGATTAATTATTTGAAGACCCGGTGGTTTGTTTTATCGTTTTTATTTATTTAGAGACATGTTTATTATTGTTTTTCGAGACTCTATGACTATGTTTCTAATTATAATTATGAACTAGACTTCCATGGTTGCTTAGGTTTATGAACTAGACACGTTATTTGCAGTATTTAATGATTTTTGGTTATTAGTTTTGATGTGTAGAATTACATGACATTAACTTTTATTGTTGGATTTGATATATGTGTGTTGGTGTTAATTTTATTTGAAGTTTGTTTATTGGTTTTGTGGAGCTAGGCATGTAGAGATACCCCCTAGGTCTTGAAATCAATCTAGTTCGTCAACTTAGGTTAGCGTGCTAGTATTTGGAGTTGGAGTACGACACAAGTATAACAAACTAATATAATAAATTAACTAAGACGTGCAGTCCATTCTTGAGGGTGAGAAATCTAACTCGAGATTGCTAGGTAACTAACTAGGCATTGTTCGGTAGTTGGCAAGCGCTAGGGGGGAGTCGCTACTTGTCCATGTTTAGAGTTTTCCTAGGTTTTCTTCAGTAGAGTTTAAGTCTGCTTCATAGTTTGAGGGTTTTAATCCAGGAGAGGTTTTAATCTGATTTCTGTGGGATTTCGGTACGCTAGGGCGATCCGGATCCATCTTAGCATTTCTGCACTTGTCCCGCCTTAAGTCTAGTGAGCTATCTTTGACAGGAGGTTCATTAGATAAGAATAGGGTCTCAAGTTAATTACCAGATTCAGGATTTATTGCTAGTGTCTAGGGATTTTACCTAAGTAACCAGCCTTCTTCCTATCTGATTTCTCCAAGTTCCTAGGTTCGTTTAAGCAATTAAGGTTATTTAATTTATATTTAGTTTCTTCTAAGTTTATAATCATTAGTTTAACCCCCCATTTAAGTATATATTTATTTAGGCTAGTATTCGGTATAGGTTGTGATCTAGAGTTGCATTCGCGTCTTTGGGTTAGATACTCGGTCTTATCTGTTTACTGCTTTGCGACCGGTACACTTGCCGTGCGTGTGTAGTTTTTAGGTGAGTCGTTTTAATTAAAACTTGTGTTATTTTTATATACATATTTACACACATTAAGTTTTTGGCGCCGCTGCCGGGGACGCAATTGGCACTCTTGAGAATCATCCGATCCGTTTCTGGTCTACTATTTTGTGAATAATTTTTGCTTTTATTTTTTTCTTATTATTGTTATTTTTTTTTGGTAATATATAATTTTTTTTTATGATGTGCGAGATCTACGGAGGACCCCACTTTACCATAAGATGCCCTCATTCATATTCATCGGGGTATTCCACGGATTACTATGCTAACATGTATTTGCAGCCGCAGCCATACCAGTCATACCAGCCTTCATGCCCATAGGCTAACCGGTGGTTTAACCCTGCAACATCTGAGTCACTAGATAGAATAAAAAGTCGGCCTGATCGTCTACAAGCTGAGATGTATGAGGAAAGGCATGGTGGTAGCTCGTCAGAGTATCCACCTAGCCAACATTTGTATCCACATGCTGATTATCAGGATGTTTCGTCTCACAGTAGGCCCGACTTTACCGCCTTTCTTGCTAATCGTGACACCTTCCTTGCTAATCAACAGTTCATGCTCGAGGATATGCATTCTTTGCTATCCGAGCACACCGACTATTTGAGGGAACAAGATGCGGCACTTGAGAGGCTACAGGCTCAGGTGGATGAACTGAAGACCATAATGGACGTTGAAGTCCCACCTCCAGTTCAGCAGGTTTATCTCACATATGATGATCCAGACGAGATGGATTCAGGGTTAGAGCCAGAGACCATAATGGACGCCTTAGTCCCACCTTTGGTTCAGCAGGACGAGCAGCCTTGCCAGATCTCTAGTTCAGCAGCATATCCTTGGGAGGAAGATGTCTGGAGTGATGATGAGGAGATAGAAAGGATAGCCTGGGATGCGCATAGGAAAGCCATGATGGAGAAGATAGAGGAGGCTGAGGAAGAAGTGGTGGAAGAGGAAGACACCACTGACCTGCTTGAAGAAGCAGCTGATGGGGAAGCAGAGTTTGGTGACGAGTTAGTTGATTTGTCAGCTCCAAAAGTGGACAAAGCTTTTGACCAAGTGTCACCAAACAAGGATGATGAGAAAGAAGCAGTGGTGGAAGAAGAAGAACACCACAGCCGGCCCGTGCAGGCATTGGATATTACACTGCTACTAGTGCCACCACCATGGCCACCACCACGGGAGAAGGCGAAGAGGCACCTGGACCGACACAGGGTGAGGGTCAGGAGTTGCAGAGACAACAAGTCCCCTCATTACATGCCAAGAATCAGGTTTGGTCCAGGTAAATTTAAATATTGGTGGCCCGACCCATTTAAATTCAATAAAATATTTTTCGATTCCACTAATGTAATTTTGCTAAATAATATGGACCGGGTGGAATGAAATGGGTTGGATCGGGTCCAGATAAAAGAGAAGCCCCCTGATTAAGTTTAAGTGTGGGGAGGCTCTGTAGAGTTTGTAAATTTATATTTATACCTTTTTTTTCTAGCTTTTCATTTTTTTTTATTTGTGGTCTGTCCTTCGGTAGTGGTTCGTAGGTTTTTATCTTCCGTTTTTTATCTTTGTTTTTTTGTGTCTTTAAGTCGGTTTGCAAGTTTGCGTGTTTGCTTAGGTAGAGGAAATTTCACAATGAGCGGATCCCATGTATTATCTTTATATATATTTTATGAGTGAGAGTTTTGGTAAAGGTTTGGGTAATAAGAGAATTTTTCTTAAAAAAAAAATAATTTTCTCTGAAAAAAGACAACGTGAGGAGTCTGGGCTGACCTGTTCGCCTCATGCGACCAGCTATTACCCCGGAAAGTTATATTTTTTTCATCTTGCAACGCGTGTTGTGATCACCAGTGTCCTTCACGTTGAGCGAGAACCATAATTTTTTTTCTCTACCCATTTGGTTCTACCACCATTCACCGCCATTTTACCAAGCAGGTGCGTCTTCTTGTTTGTTGTTATATTAGGAGTCTAAGTTAGTAGTTTGAGTATTTTATTTTTGTGTGGTTCGGTATTATGCTCGGGTTTTGTTTGTTTCGTTTTGCGCAGGTTTGGATTGCACTGCCCGTACTCAATCTCCATTCGGGTGATTCCGAAGCTGTTTATCATTTATCAAGGCAAGCCCGGAGTTTACCAGTGTGTCAGAGCCGATCGCGACCAAAATGCTATACGGTCGAGCTGGATTAGACTAGAGTGCTAGAGCTTACGAAGAAAAATTAACCAGCTAAGTCTTTTCCAATTTGCCATCGTCTTTTTATTTATGTATTCGGAATTTATTTTTTGTTTTGAGTCGTTTTCTATTCCTACATTGAGGGCAATGTAGAATTTAAGTGTGGGGATGGGAAACTGTCGTTTAGTCTGTATACAGAGTCGTTTAAATAAAAAAAATTAGAAAAAAAAACGAAAAAAAAAAACTGAAAAAAAAGTCCCTGATTTTGAAGTTTGCATTATATAAAATATGGAAAATGATAGGTAAAGTTAGGTGTCCGGTTTTCAAATAGTATGTATAATAAGAGATTAAAATTGATTGAAAACGTGTCTGATTTGGGATATGTGGGTAGGCTCGGCCGGTAGAAAGGTTTCCTTTGAAAAGTAATAAATTAATTATGTTAGGCTATTTTGTGGGTTCTCATCTAGGAGAAACGGGGAGACCGAAACCGCCAAAAATAGTATAAGAAGCACTGTTATAAATAGAAAATCGTTAGAATTTCTACTCACTTTAAAAAAAATTAGAAATCAAAGCAAAAATGCTGAAGCTTAAGGTGCCTGGCCACTGGGATAACGACTTGGATTGGTCACACCCTCTGAGTTAAGTATGCTGAGATGAAAAAAAAAATGCTGAAGCTTAAGGTGTCTGGCCACTGGGATAGCGACTTGGATTGGTCACACCCTCTGAGTTAAGTATGCAAAAAAAAAAGTGATTTTAAATTCTCTTGGTTTTCTACATAAGACGGTTGGGAAATGGTCAATTGGTCGTTCCTTTAGCTTCATAAGCTTGAGGCGGGATTAGGAGGAACTGTGGCTTCCTTCGAGTGAGACCCTAGATAGAATAATCAACATGAACTTAACATAAATAAAAAGGTGCTTGGAAACCGGTGTGGGTTTAAGAGGATCAATATACCTGCAATCGCAATCAACACGTTAGTAGATTATTAATTAAGTAACCTATGTTTTGAAACTGGATGTAAACCTAACTGTGATTCCATAGCATAATTCTTTTTCAGGGACGAAAAAGAGTTAAGTGTGGGGATGTTTGATGTGTCGTAAAACACATCTATTCTCATATGTATTTTGAGTTATAATTGAGTCTTTTGTATATAGTTTTAGCAGTTTTAGGCGTGTATTCATTTTTTGTCTATTTTTATCATTGTATAGTTTTTATTAGTTTTTAGTACTTATTTATTTATTTTATTATTTTATAGGTGTTCGTGGAGAATGAGCTAAAAAAGAAATGATTTTAATTGAGACACGAACACTTGAGAGTATCTGTTTATGGACGTTGGAGCATAAACGGAGAACTTTGGTCAAGTCAAGGACACCCAATACAAGAACATACAATAATAATAATTATTATTATTATAATAAAAAAAAAGAAAAAGAAAAGTCTTGGGCCGATTATATCAAATTGGGTTAAGTCAAAAGTTGGTCAAACATTAATATATGGAATGGATATGTTTTCTTTGATGGCGAAAATTTTGGAAGGGATATTATTATTTTCGAATAGCCATATATTATTCTGGATCGTCAGCCACCAGGGGAGGAATCATTCGACCAAACCAGAATCGCATGACCAAGAAGCAGGTCTAGACAAGGAGCTTTGGAGCGACTTTGGAGACGGAGAAAGTCCGGGGTGCACTACAGATTAATTATTTGAAGACCCGGTGGTTTGTTTTATCGTTTTTATTTATTTAGAGACATGTTTATTATTGTTTTTCGAGACTCTATGACTATGTTTCTAATTATAATTATGAACTAGACTTCCATGGTTGCTTAGGTTTATGAACTAGACACGTTATTTGCAGTATTTAATGATTTTTGGTTTTTAGTTTTGATGTGTAGAATTACATGACATTAACTTTTATTGTTGGATTTGATATATGTGTGTTGGTGTTAATTTTATTTGAAGTTTGTTTATTGGTTTTGTGGAGCTAGGCATGTAGAGATACCCCCTAGGTCTTGAAATCAATCTAGTTCGTCAACTTAAGTTAGCGTGCTAGTATTTGGAGTTGGAGTACGACACAAGTATAACAAACTAATATAATAAATTAACTAAGACGTGCAGTCCATTCTTGAGGGTGAGAAATCTAACTCGAGATTGCTAGGTAACTAACTAGGCATTGTTCGGTTGTTGGCAAGCGCTAGGGGGGAGTCGCTACTTGTCCATGTTTAGAGTTTTCCTAGGTTTTCTTCAGTAGAGTTTAAGTCTACTTCATAGTTTGAGGGTTTTAATCCAGGAGAGGTTTTAATCTGATTTCTGTGGGATTTCGGTACGCTAGGGCGATCCGGATCCATCTTAGCATTTCTGCACTTGTCCCGCCTTAAGTCTAGTGAGCTATCTTTGACAGGAGGTTCATTAGATAAGAATAGGGTCTCAAGTTAATTACCAGATTCAGGATTTATTGCTAGTGTCTAGGGATTTTACCTAAGTAGCCAGCCTTCTTCCTATCTGATTTCTCCAAGTTCCTAGGTTCGTTTAAGCAATTGAGGTTATTTAATTTATATTTAGTTTCTTCTAAGTTTATAATCATTAGTTTAACCCCCCATTTAAGTATATATTTATTTAGGCTAGTATTCGGTATAGGTTGTGATCTAGAGTTGCATTCGCGTCTTTGGGTTTGATACTCGGTCTTATCTGTTTACTGCTTTGCGACCGGTACACTTGCCGTGCGTGTGTAGTTTTTAGGTGAGTCGTTTTAACTAAAACTTGTGTTATTTTTATATATACATTTACACACATCATGGACTTACAGGACTCCATAGACTGTAGGGAGTAACTACCCTGATAGTTCAACGTATAATTATTTCTGTTGCATGCACTGTTTTGTCAAGAAGTGTCGTTTTGAGAGTTAAAACCCGTTAACTCACCAATATATTTCATATTGACATATTTTAAACATATCTTTCTGGTGATTGAATGGATGGGAGCATGGAATGACAGGACAGGGACCGCAAGTATTAATAAGTGTCAGTCTTTTGCTAGGGTTTTACTTCCATCTCCCATGGTTTTTGTGATGTTTTGAAATTGGGGATGTACTCTGAATATACTCTAAAACTTTTAGTCGACACTAATTAATCATGATATTTTCTAATTAAAAATGTTAGTGTTAAGCTTGTCTCTGATTATTTTCTCACAATCACGCCACGTCTTTCTGCCTTGTCGTGGTGTGACAAGAAATGGTATCAGAGCCAAGGTTATAGAGAACTAGTATTTTTGAAAGAAGATCTAGACTATAATCGGTTTTGGCTCATGAGAAAACAAGACTAGTTTTTCCTAAAAACATTTGGTCTAGAAAAGATTTTTAGAATCCTACTTTTGGGAAAAAAAGGGTACGACTCGATCCCGAAATGACTATCCAGGTAAGTCAATATATAAACTTGTTAGAAAATGAAATGATTTATTGTGTATGCGACGTGAAAATCAATATTTTCTAACTTAAGTTAATTGTTTATATTATATGGTACGAATCTTTTCCTAGCTCATGGCGACTTCTGATTCTAGCATCCAGAGGGTGGTGTATGTTCTAGAGAGTCCAATTATCGTCGAGATTCCCAGTGGTAGTGCCGAGATGGAGATCAATATGTTGTCTGCTGCTGTTATGGATCCCGTGGTAGCCATGAAAGTGGACCTTGTTCCGGAGGCCCTACTTATTGAGTATTCCGATTCTGTTGAGTCTCATTTCATCCCTCAAGCTCTTATCGAGCCGTGTCCCCTACTCTCCCGATTGTGTCTTCTGTCCCTTAGGTGGGTTGCAGCTAGTTTCCAAGAACCCATGTATCCTCATCTTCACAGGTGTCGAGTTGTTTCTGATGCAAAGTCTGCCGGCTCTGTAGAGCGTCGTGTTCGTGAGTATTCTCCTGAGCATACCAAAGTTCGTGTCAAGCCTGTTACTGCTATTCCTACGGCTCCGGTTGATCCTGTTGTTGGTGTGCGTTTTGAGTCTGTGTTTGACTCGGATGAGGCAATCGTGCTAGAGGAGCTCCATCTCTCCCATTCTTGCAGAGGTGCCGGTAGCACTAGTTGTTCCAGCTCCATCTGATGATAACGAGCCCATGGATGATGGGTCCACATCTAAGGATGATTCTGTTGATTCTAGCGATCCCGGTGATTCGGACGATTCTGACAGGTCTGAGGGCTCTATTGAGTCTAGGGATTCCAATTCGTTCGAAGATCCTGCTGAGGACCCTACTGAGGACTCTGCTATATCTAGTCAGTTGAGGCGCGCCGGTATGCGCTGATATACTACTGATGGTGATGACCCTCTGAGGTGTGTGTGGTTGATACCTCTATTGTGTGTGCTAATCCTGTTAGGTGCGCTGATCCCGTTATGTGTGTTGATCCGGTTGTGTGCATTGCTTCTAAGTTTTCGGTTATGTCTGTCTTGCATGTTCATTCTGCTTTTGTGTGTTCTACACATACGAGAAAATGGCGGATGTATTCTTAAATGAAATCGTGGCCCGGCATGGGGTACCGGTGTCCACCATATCTGATTAGGACCCTCGGTTTACATCACACTTTTGGCACGACTTCCAAACTCAATTAGGAGCTAAAGTACTACTTAGTACTGCCTTCCATCCTCAGACCGACGACCAAAGAGATAGGGCAATCAGAACACTTGAAAACATGCTTTGAGAATGTTCGGGGGAAGTTGGGATACCTATTTGCCATTGGTCGAATTTTGGTATAATAATAGCTACCACTCTAGTATAGGTATCCCCCCTACGAATCGTTATACGGGAGAAAGTGTCGAACATCCGTGTGTTGGGTGAAGTGGGTCCTCATGAACTCGCCCACAAGGATGTGGTAAAGGCTACCAATGAAAAGATTGACATAGTCTGTGCACACATCAAGGCTGATCAAGATAGACAGAAAACTTATACGAATAAACATAGGAGACCTATATAATTCCAACTGGGAGATTTCGTGATGCTAAATGTATCTCGTTGGAAGGGGGTGATTCGATTCAGAAAAAGAGGGAAATTGGGTCCAAGGTTCATTTGCCCGTTTAAAATCGTTGAACGCGTGGGACAAGTTGCCTACTAATTATAGTTACCTAACGAGCTAAGTGTTATTCATAACATGTTTCATTTCTCCTATCTCCGTAAGTGCTTAGCGGATCAAACATCATATGTACCATTGGAGGAAATCGAGATCGATGATAAGTTAAGCTTTGTGGCACGACCAATAGAGATTCTTGACCGAATGGTGAAACTCCTCAAAAAACAAAAGCACCGATCAAGTAAAAGTCAAGTGGGAACATAGGAAGGGTTCGGACACCACGTGGGAGTCCTAAGAAGAGATGAAATGGCTCTATCCTCACTTATTCAGTACGTTCCTAGTTTCACGGACGAAAGCCTCCTTAAGGAGGGTGGAGTTGTAACGCACCAAATATCCATATTCGCATCTTTTTTCTATATTAATATACATATAAAAGGCTTGCAATAAACCAATAAGGTATTAAAGTAATGCGAAACACTCAACCTAGAAATTAACTGTGACAACTGCACCTTGTACTATTAAGTTATATACAATTTTAGTCCTTCAATTATTTTAAAGTTTCACCTTTAATTCTCATAAATTCTTATTTGATGTTATTTTAGTTTTTCTTTAAAAAAAGAAGTATATATATACGTTTTGAACATGTATTTGTTGACAACTAAAACGTACCTTAGTCGTATAATCAAGTGATATTATAAAATTATATTTAAAAAAAAAATTATAAACTCATTATGTTAATTAAGGTATTAACTTTATAAGTTCTAAAAATGTTAGTTTTATGAAGTTTTAAGACAAAATAGTTAAACTAGTTAACTTTGGCCAACTTTCCTATAGAAGAAAACTTAACAAAACTAACTATACTAACTACAAGGGCCTGTTCTGCCAAAAAATGAAACTTCAAAAATTTGAATTGTGATTTGTTACTCTGCACGTTCTTTTCGTTTTGTTTCTTTTCCGGTCGGAATTCCGGCCACCGGAATTCACTCCGGCGACGCATTAACGTCAACTTTAATGGACCTTTAACGTTGTAAAACGTTTCTCCACCCGGTACCAACGTATTCTTATGATTAATCGCATCAATAAACGTCTTTTTAATAAGCTTTGAATCGGGTATAAGGTATAACGGCCGGACATTTATAATCGAATTAAAACTCGTCATATAAACGTCCACTATATAAACCAAACGCGTCATTGTTTTTCTGCACTTTCACACCTTTTAATCGAACCATTATACATCGCAAATCGCCTCTGGAATCTCTCCAAATCGTGGGTTCTTGTTCGGTTTATGAAGCTTCAATATCGAGCCTTCTTCGTTCTTGTAAGCCTGATTATTTCATGTCGTTTTACTCCTATGTCGATCCTTTACGAAAGCCCTCTATTACAGAGTTCTAATCTTGCCTAAATCATATTATTGAATGTCTAGGGTTAGGGTTTATGTGTAGGTAAGTTTGGGGAAGAAGATGAATAAGAGGTTAAAATATAAATAACATTCTTTTTGAGATAAATCAACAAAATGAGGTTTAGTCTAGTGGATGTGTGTGTTTATGGAGAACAAAAGTGTCCAGGTTCGATTCCTATTCCAAGCGAGCTGGTCTTTTTATGTTTTGTTATTTTTTTTCTTTTTCTTTTTGCTTTATTTATATTCATATATATATGTCTTAAAACTTAAAATATTCGAATTAAATTCATTTTTGCTCCAAAAATTATAAAAATTTAGGAGTAGCTTTTTGACACCTCATAGAAAATTATCCCACTTTTATTTTCTGAAAAATGTTTTATTTTTATATTGTTATTAATTTAAATTGTTTTAATCATAATTAATTGATTAAAAATTCATTTTTAATGATTTTAATCTCAAAATTTTAGGATTATTGTTTCTAAGCATTTTAATCTGAAATAAAAATTATTGGTTCAGAAAACATTTATTTTTATTGATTTTCCTATTTTTAGTCATTTAAACATGATTTAATCTCATTAAATCAGTTTTAAATATAAATAAGTTTATAAAAATTATGAGAAAATTATTTTCATTAATTTACATAAGAAAGCATCCATTTTCTATAAAAATATCATTTTTGTGTCATGTCTTCTATTATTAACATTATTTATGTTTAATTAGACATAATTAAACATTTATTTATTTATTTATTTATACTATTTAGACATCTATTTTATAAATATTTGTTCATATAAAATGGAAATACTCTTATGGTTGAAAGTCCTTATTATCATTTGTTGGGACATTGTGTAACTCATAATCATTTATTTATACATTTATAATTATTGTATTTATTTACAATAATTAGTTACAGTAATTAACTACGTCATTCTATCTTAATTAGTCAAACATAAGTTTTATTTAAATAGTAATTGGTAATAATTATATTACCTAAACTGTAGTTTTAAACTTTGATATATTATACAACTTTTATATTAATCCAATTTATCATAAAACTCTAATTCCCCAAATTCGACTTAGCAAACCCTAATGCCTTAGACCCTAGTTACCTTTGACTCTTAGACTTTTCCCTTATTAGTATTCTATTACGTTATAGGTTGAATTCCTCGGAATTCCCATTACTTAGCTCACGACCGCTTAAGTGGATTTTGATCGCTTTCGTTAACTGTGAGTATATCTTTCTCCTTTTTACTGTTTTACATTTTGGGGTGACTCATGTACTTACAATCAAGTTTCTATTTCTTTTACTAAATGCAATTCTCATGTGTGTTTGCTTTATGTTAATTTGTGTGTCTATGACTTGTCAAAATCATTAACCTTTGAGGGCCTGACATTTCAATGAATAGTACTATGGATATACCATTGTGACTCTGTTGAGAGTCCTTGTCATTGCTATGTATTACATTACTAATAGTGCATACTATATATATCTGCTTTTCTTTACATAGGGTTGATTTTGAACGGATATTACTTATTACATAATTGCAAATGGTACCGCACATGAATTGCTAAACACTTTTCTACGATATGTATTCAAACAGGGTATGCTCACCAATACACATTTTGTATTGACCAAATCATTTTTGTACATGTTTCAGGTTGTTTTGAGATGCATCTTTTAAGCTTTCGGATTTATATTTAGATTTTGATTCATTGTATTTCAATTTAGTTGACAGTTAGAATCGTTGTATTTCATTTGAATGTAATAAATTATTTAATCAATGTATTCAAATTTACACTTTAGACCATGAGCTATTGAACAATCGTCACTACGTGACACCTCGATGTTTCCGCCATCGGTTGGGGTGTTACAGATTGGTATCAGAGCCAGGTTATAGGGAATTAGGTTATTAGAATGCCTTTTAGCCTAGTCTATAACTAAGCTTACTTTCACGAGTCCTCTCGTTTATAATTCTCTTATTTCTTATATTTTCATTCAAGATATTTTCGTTATGATTATTTATCGTTATTCTTTCGATATTTTGCTTGGCGAAGAAGACACTCGTATTTCACAAACGAAACGATATCACCAAGTTAGGAGTGACATCCATATCTTGGTGATTAGTTTCACTCCTCTATATGTTATTTATCTTAAGAATATATCTTTGAATGATAGAAGTGACATCCACAACTCAAAGAGTATTTCTTCAAAAAGAAACTTAACCACTAAGCTGGGAGTGATATCCTTAACTTAGTGATTGGTTTCATTCCACAATCGTTTCCAATTTTGAAGTACATCTTTGAGTTAGGAGTGAAATCCACATCTCATGGATCTATTTCTACATCTCGTTAATTATGAATTTTCTTAAATATTGGTAATCTATTACATACATTAATCTTATCATTCACGTCATTTTAAATCATGGTCTTTTAAAATACATTCGATTTACACATACTTCATGAAATGGTTTCATTTTGCATTTTACAAACTTGTATTGCATATTTTAAAGACCAAATGTAAATCTTTTGTTTTCATATGACGTATCCAATATATATTTTCGGGAGAAATTTGCAACTAATAATAAGCCTTATAACATTTTTTTCAAACTCGACTTCTCGTAAACACATGAAAATGTGTATTTACGAAGATTTTGCAAATGAACCTGTTTTGAATCTAAAACACACTCCGATTTCTAAAAATTTATTCTCATGCATCACTACTATTCTTTCAACAATATCACAAAGTCGAGTAAACTGCGAAAATTTACCTTTTACACTTATACTCTTTCAGTTGCAAACTTTTGGTTTAACAAAACAATGGACATATCTTTTTATCAGAATGTTGCTAAATGTCTTTTATAGTATAACGCATATATGTAAAATTACTAGATTTTAACTCACATGCCAGTAGACTATACACCCGTTCCGTGCACATTCATTTGCCGTAAATTTCATTATTTTATTCTTGCACCATTTTCATTCATAGTTATTTCTAAACACGTTATTTGTGATTATTTTCACATTGCCTATTTGCATTAATTCAACTCGTTTACTTTCATTTTGTGCAATTGTGCGATTTACTCGACTTATATTATACTATTCTTTCAATCGAAATTTTATGCTATAAGAACGCATATTTGGTATGCATATTTTCTTTCTTGTTTTGAGCAAAACCCTGTTATACTTTACATTATTTTGTTCATCATCATGGCCAACGAACATACTAGTTGATAACTCGTATGAGATCTAAGCCAGTGCCCACGTACGACTCGGATTAGAGTATTTCTTCAATCCGAGGGGAACGGTGTAAACCTCAGGGTCTATCAATATGAGTGTTGAAAGCCAACGATGTGAACAAAAATTACCGGTTAAGGGTGAACCCGAAAGGGAAGAACCTCTAACCATGTCTTATACTTACATATTATTCTCATTACGGTTAAAGGGTAAACCCGAAAGGGAAGGACCTCTAACCATGTCATGATGGAACATTATTTTATTACAGTGGCTATTACATATTGATTGCACGCATTTGTTATTACTTAGGATAGGGTTATGGAAATGCATAACACCCTAGTGTAAGGTAAATCGATGATTACGGTCCGGAACGCAATCATGGGTTTACAGGTACATGAGGGTGGTGTGTAATTCTATTTAGGCTATTGGTAGACAATCAGTACGAGTCCAAGGTATCGGGAGTGTGGTGGGTCAGCTGCGGTACACCCTATATATAAGCATAAACGATACAGCGGGAGCGGACTAGGAGTCTGACCAAGAACCTACCCGTTACTACCCCTTCATTAGATAGTTGACTAATAGCTAGCATGTTCGATACGAATGTCTTATACGAGCTTTAATTCGTCTTCCTAGAGTCTTTCTCTTGACCCCCTCTATAGAAAACGTAAACCTTGTATACTCTTACACTCTCTATCCTGTTGCATGTTCTTAATAATGTTTAGACAGAAACCTTTCTAAAGTAGGGGAGACTGCTTCATTTGTTCCTCTGCCCTCACCAGTTACACATTCCAAAAACTTTTCTCATTTAAACTATCAACTTTCTAATTTTTGGTTAACTGTCAAGGATTTTGAAACTTTTACTTTGGGTATTAGACTACTATTTTAAACTTTTTCGAATCATAAATGATGGAAATTTCTTTTAAAAAAAATCTAGTTGACTTTTACAACGCCTTTTGTTTCATAGTAACCTCCAGTTGAAAGAAATCTCGAGACGAAATTTTCTAAAGTAGGGGAGACTGTGACAACTGCACCTTGTACTATTAAGTTATATACAATTTTAGTCCTTCAATTATTTTAAAGTTTCACCTTTAATTCTCATAAATTCTTATTTGATGTTATTTTAGTTTTTCTTTTAAAAAAAGTATATATATACGTTTTGAACATGTATTTGTTGACAACTAAAACGTACCTTAGTCGTATAATCAAGTGATATTATAAAATTATATTTAAAATTTTTTTTATAAACTCATTTTGTTAATTAAGGTATTAACTTTATAAGTTCTAAAAATGTTAGTTTTATGAAGTTTTAAGACAAAATAGTTAAACTAGTTAACTTTGGCCAACTTTCCTATAGAAAAAAACTTAACAAAACTAACTATACTAACTACAAGGGCCTGTTCTGCCAAACAATGAAACTTCAAAAATTTGAATTGTGATTTGTTACTCTGCACGTTCTTTTCTTTTTGTTTCTTTTCCGGTCGGAATTCCGGCCACCGGAATTCACTCCGGCGACGCATACGTCAACTTTAATGGACCTTTAACGTTGTAAAACATTTCTCCACCCGGTACCAACGTATTCTTATGATTAATCGCATCAATAAACGTCGTTTTAATAAGCTTTGAATCGGGTATAAGGTATAACGGCCGGACATTTATAATCGAATTAAAACTCGTCATATAAACGTCCACTATATAAACCAAACGCGTCATTGTTTTTCTGCACTTTCACACCTTATAATCGAACCATTATACATTGCAAATCACCTCTGGAAGCTCTCCAAATCGTGGGTTCTTGTTCGGTTTATGAAGCTTCAATATCGAGCCTTTTTCGTTCTTGTAAGTCTGATTATTTCATGCCGTTTTACTCCTATGTCGATCCTTTACGAAAGCCCTCTATTATAGAGTTCTAATCTTGCCTAAATCATATTATTGAATGTCTAGGGTTAGGGTTTATGTGTAGGTTAGTTTGGGGAAGAAGATGAATAAGGGGTTAAAATATAAATAACATTCTTTTTGAGATAAATCAACAAAATGAGGTTTAGTCTAGTGGATGTGTGTGTTTATGGAGAACAAAAGTGTCCAGTTCGATTCCTATTCCAAGCGAGCTGGTCTTTTTATGTTTTGTTATTTTTTTTCTTTTTCTTTTTGCTTTATTTATATTCATATATATGTCTTAAAACTTAAAATATTCGTATTAAATTCATTTTTGCTCCAAAAAATATAAAAATTTAGGAGTAGGTTTTTGACACCTCATAGAAAATTATCCCACTTTTCTTTTCTGAAAAATGTTTTATTTTTATATTGTTATTAATTTAAATTGTTTTAATCATAATTAATTGATTAAAAATTCATTTTTAATGATTTTAATCTCAAAATTTTAGGACAATTGTTTCTAAGCATTTTAATCTGAAATAACAATTATTGGTTCAGAAAACACTTATTTTTATTGATTTTCCTATTTTTAGTCATTTAAACATGATTTAATCTCATTAAATCAGTTTTAAATATAAATAAGTTTATAAAAATTATGAGAAAATTATTTTCATTAATTTACATAAGAAAGCATCCATTTTCTATAAAAATATCATTTTTGGGTCATGTCTTGTATTATTAACATTATTTATGTTTAATTAGACATAATTAAACATTTATTTATTTATTTATACTATTTAGACATCTATTTTATAAATCTTTGTTCATATAAAATAGATATACTCTTGTGGTTGAAAGTCCTTATTATCATTTGTTGGGACATTGTGTAACTCATAATCATTTATTTATACATTTATAATTATTGTATTTATTTACAATAATTAGTTACAGTAATTAACTACGTCATTCTATCTTAATTAGTCAAACATAATTTTTATTTAAATAGTAATTGGTAATAATTATATTACCTAAACTGTAGTTTTAAACTTTGATATATTATACAACTTTTATATTAATCCAATTTATCATAAAACTCTAATTCCCCAAATTCGACTTAGCAAACCCTAATGCCTTAGACCCTAGTTACCTTTGACTCTTAGACTTTTCCCTTATTAGTATTCTATTACGTTATAGGTTGAATTCCTTGGAATTCCCATTACTTAGCTCACGACCGCTTAAGTGGATTTTGATCGCTTTCGCTAACTGTGAGTATATCTTTCCCCTTTTTACTATTTTACATTTTGTGGTGACTCATGTACTTACAATCAAGTTTCTATTTCTTTTACTAAATGCAATTCTCATGTGTGTTTGCTTTATGTTAATTTGTGTGTCTTTGACTTGTCAAAATCATTAACCTTTGAGGGCCTGGCATTTCAATGAATAGTACTATGGATATATCCTTGTGACTCTGTTGAGAGTCCTTGTCATTGCTATGTATTACATTACTACTAGCGCATACTATATATATCTGCTTTTCTTTACATAGGGTTGATTTTGAATGGATATTACTTATTACATAATTGCAAATGGTACCGCACATGAATTGCTAAACACTTTTCTACGATATGTATTCAAACAGGGTATGCTCACCAATACACATTTGTATTGACCAAATCATTTTTGTACATGTTTCAGGTTGTTTTGAGATGCATCTTTTAAGCTTTCGGATTTATATTTAGATTTTGATTCATTGTATTTCAATTTAGTTGACAGTTAGAATCGTTGTATTTCATTTGAATGTAATAAATTATTTAATCAATGTATTCAAATTTACACTTTAGACCATGAGCTATTGAACAATCGTCACTACGTGACACCTCGATGTTTCCGCCATCGGTTGGGGTGTTACATTAACCCTGTTTAAACTTACCATTCAAAAGAGATTACAACCCGATGTAAAATCTAACTTAGTGTTTTATAATAACTTAATGAGGAAAAACTTAACTAGGAGGACTAGATGTGTCAATTGGCTAAAGTTTAAAAGGGGGCTGGTGTAGAAATAAGGTGGGGATTGACATATCAGATGTATATGCCGACCCGCACACCACAAACACACACTAATAACACACACTCTCCCAAATACTCAAAGATCAAGCCAAACCAAAACAAATTCTAAGGGATTTCTGCTGCATTAGCCATAAAACGGATCATCAAGGCTAAACTCTCTAATAGGTAACTCTCTTTTTGCTTATTATGGTGTTTTTATAAATGCATGTGATTGGTAACATCTAGGATTGTTATAAAAACGCCCAATTGGTGGGTTAATAAGGGTTGCTCTAGCATTTTGGGACCTTAATGCATGATAATTTGGTTTGGAATGCCAACCTCTTATATGATGATTATACTCGATATGGATTCTAGTTAGTAAAGAATGGGTTTTTGATTGTTGTCTAAAAATCACAACTTTAATCTTGTAACTAAAGTTTTACAAAATGTCTAAGTAGAGAACATTTGTTTGAGAAGTGTTCTGCTAGTAGTGATAATCTTGGCCAACTAGTGGATTATTGAGGTCCTAATAATATTCGAGATCGACCCTAGAAAATAAGACGCACAAAAGTTGTTTGATAGAATGCCTGGAAAAGAATTATTCATTGAAATCCTGTTTAAATGTCGTGCTTGCATTAGTGATTAACTCCAAACATATGTGGATTCATGTGTTGGCGTATGCAAGAGAGAGCAACTAAACGCCTATGTGTATAGTTCATTACTTAGGTGTTAAAGCGGTAATCACAAAGTACAAGGGAAGTGCAAGTTTAAAACTCAAGGAGCCCGAGTAAGGTAAATTGTTCTACAACTTCACATCATGTGTGTGTTATATATATGTATATATGTGTGTGTGTATTGTGTACTATATGCGAATTAAATACAAGATTTGGTGAATATGGGATGGTTGAAATGGGTCACAATAGTTAAAGCTTGTTAAGATGTTGACCGGGCATATGAAACCTAGCTATTTAGCCTAAGAGGCCATGGACACGACGGTATAGCCATAACGGTAGCACAACTAAGGCGAGGCTATGTGATGACCCTCCATCTGGTAAGTCATAGCATCCGATAGGGACTAGGTGCGTACAGGCGATTTATGAGGCGTGATTTGGCAAGGGTAAGTCATGTGGTTCCTTGATCCATTTGGGAATTCGAACCAATGCATACTTATCCTAAGGGATCGTGAAAGCAAGGAAATGTCCTAGGAATATCCCAAGTTGGCCAAGGAGTTGGCAAGGAAAGGTCATAGGAATATCTCTCGGTCACACACCTCACTTCTTTGGCATCTGTTCATGTTATTTACATCATGATTACAAGGATAGTTATCCTTTCAAAAACATATTAGTATATATGTGTGCTTTAGCTAGATCACCTGGGTGCAAAAAATACATATATCTATTACTCTTTATCATTGTTCTTCGTTTAAAAGAGAGACAAAAGGAGTTGTTGTTAAGAGTTATTAGTGTTTTACGGTAATTAGATCGGTGATATATGATGGCCAGTTAAGGGTGGACTATGGTCGTGATGTCTGTCAAGTTCTTGATATTGGGAAGGGTAAAAAGAAATTAACAAAGGACCTGCTAGAGAGAATCTCTATACGTCTAGGTGAGTTCATACAACTCCCTTAACATCATTTAATGTAATACCAGTTGTCTGTTATGCGTATGGTAAACTTAAATTTGTGTAAAAATATATGTTGCAATTTTACGTAAATATACTCATAAAATGATGTTTAGTTGTTAAAGAGGAGAAAATAGTTGATGCCACAGAATTGACATGGTAAGTAGTTAAAATAATCGTCTGGTGGGTTATTAGTCATTAAGTTACCATTGGTTAACTAGTTGTTTAACCACCTTTGAGTGGTCAGTCGTTAAATCACCATCGGGTGACCATTTGTTAAAATCATAGTTAATTACAATTTTCCATGAGTGGAATATGGTGGGTGGATAAACTGTGATCTGAAAAACATTATAGTTGATCTATGAACTCGCTTAGCATTGGCTAATAGTTTCTTAAATAATGTTTTTCAGGTATATCACTAGTGCAGAACTTAAGAAGTTGGGTCGAGCCCTGGTATGTTGGAGGATCGAACATATTTCTATAAGATGTATAAGTTATGGGTTATTTAAATAAGTTACGATCATGTAAATTACTCGACTTATCAATTAAATATATAATGTGAATTTTTAAAGATGGTTGTTTTATCACTTTATTTTATAAATGCTTCTATTGTTTATTAAAAAGAAAAATCTGGGACCGCTTTTAGAAAAAAATAATAATTAAAAGATATATAAGAATACGGGTGTTAGAAGTTGGTATTAGAGTGTAGCCCCTTACGCTCGAGCCCCTTATCGTCTTGCGCCTCTTGAGATGCAAGAATTATCCAACCAGTTGCAGGAGTTATTAGAGAAATGTTTTATTCGGCCTAGTTCATCCCCGTGGGGAGCCCCTATCCTTTTTGTCAAGAAGAAAGACAGAATCCTTCATATGTGCATTGATTACCGTGAGCTGAACAAGGTGACGATCAAGAATCGCTGCCCTCTTCCCAGTATTGATGATTTGTTTGACCAGCTTCAGGCTCCCAGTTACTACTCAAAGATTGATCTGAGGTCCAGATACCATCAACTTAGGGTGCACGAAGCCGATATTCTGAAGACTGCCTTTCAAACTCGTTATGGCCATTTTGAGTTCTTGGTCATGCCACCAATGCCCCAGCAGTATTTATGGACTTGATGAACCGTGTTTGCAAACCTTATTTTGATAAGTTCGTCATTGTGTTCATTAACGACAATCTAATCTATTCCAAGAGCAGGGTGGACCATGAGGAACACCTGCGACTTGTTTTGTAACTCTTGCGAAGAGATCAACTTTACGCTAAGTTCTCAAAATGTGACTTCTGGTTGCACAAAGTCCAGTTCCTTGGCCATGTGGTTAATGAACAAGGGATACATGTCGATCCTGCTAAGATAGAAGCCATCATTTACTGGGAAATACCGAAGACGCCATTAGATATGCGGCAATTCCTAGGTCTCGCAGGTTACTATCGTCGTTTTATTGAGGGATTTTCGAAGATTGCTCAACCCCTCACATCTCTTACCTAGAAGGACCGAAAGTTCGACTGAGGTGATTCTCAGGAGTCGGTGTTTCAAACGCTGAAACTTAAACTCAGTTCTGCACCTATATTATCATTGCCGGAGGGTACATATGATTTTGTTGTTTATTGTGATACATCTATCCGAGGTCTCGGTTGTGTGTTGATGTAACGTGAGAAGGTTATCGTTTATGCTTTTCGTCAGCTTAAGGTTCACAAGAAGAACTATACGACCCATGATCTGGAATTAGGTGCAGCCGTTTTTGCTTTGAAGATCTGGAGACACTACTTGTATGGTACCAAATGCACCATTTACACTGATCACAAGAGTCTTCAGCATATCTTTGATCAGAGGGACTTGAACATGCGGCAGCGCCGATGGGTTGGACTTCTAAACAATTATGATTGTGCTATTAAGTACCATCCTTGTAAGGCGAATGTTATAGCAGACGCCTTAAGCAGGAAGGAATCCGTTAAGCCCCAACATGTTCGGGCTTTACAGCTCACTATCCATTCTGGTTTGCCTGACTGAATCCGTGCGGCACAACAAGAAGCTTTGAAGGCGAAAAACCTTAAAGCTGAAACCTTGCATGGTGCCGACAGGCATCTGGAGCTCAGGTCTGATGGCCTACACTATTTTACAGAACGTGTTTGTGTTCCGTCGTTCGGAAACTTGTGTGAGCTTGTCTTGGATGAATCTCACAAATCCTGTTATTCTGTTCACCCTGGCTCCAACAAAATGTATCAGGACTTGAAGATACTCTATTGGTGGCCGAACATGAAGGCCGACATAGCTTCATATGTGAGCAACTGTTTGACTTGTGCTAAAGTCAAGGTTAAGTATAAGAAGCCGTCTGGTCTTCTTTAGCAAGCTGAAATTCCTGAATGGAAGTGGGAACGGATTACGACGGATTACCAAGTGGTTGTGATATATATGGGTGATTGTCGATAGGTTGACAAAGTCTGCACACTTCCTAGCCATTAAGGAAAGCGACAACATGGAGAGGTTAGCTCGCATCTATCTTAAGGAGGTGGTTTCACGGCATGGGGTGCTTGTTTCCATCATCTCTGATCGTGATTCCCATTTCACTTCGCATTGGGTACTCAGTTGGACATGGATACGACTAATCATTCACAAACGGATAGTTAAAGTGAGTAGACGATCCAAACGCTAGAAGACATGCTTCGTACATGTGATATCGATTTTGGCAAGAGTTGAGAGAGTCATCTACCATTGGTGGAATTCTCTTACAACAACAGCTACCATTCTAGCATCAAGGCAGGTCCGTTCGAGGCTCTTTATGGTCGGAAATGTCGGTCTCCTATTTGTTGGGCTGAGGTGGGCGAGAGTCAGCTCACTGGTCCAGAACTTGTGCTGTTCTGAGAAGATTGTATAGATTCGTAATCGTATGGCAGTGGCTCGGGATTGTCAGAAGAGCTATGCTAATTGTCGTCGCAAACCTTTGGAATTCTAGGTTGGCGATAGGGTTCTCTTGAAAGTTTCTCCTTGGTAGGGCGCTATACACTTTGGGAAGCATGACAAACTGAATCCCCGTTATGTCGGACCGTTCGCTATTCTGGAACGGATTAGATCGGAGGCATACAAATTTGACTTGCCAGCTGAACTCAGTAGTGTTCATAATGTCTTCCATGTTTCTAACCTTAAGAAGTGTTTGGTTGATGAATCTCTCATTGTTCCTCTCAAAGAGATCAAGGTTGATGATCGTTTGCGTATCGTGGAGGAATCGGTTGAAATTCTAGGTTATAAGATTCGTAGCCTTCGTCGGAGTAAAATCCGCATTGTTAAAGTTCGTTGGAATTCAAATCGTGGATTGGAGTTCACTTGGGAATGGAGGGATCAGATGAAGTCTAAGAATCCTCATTTATTTCCGAAGCGAGCACCTAGACCAGCACCTGTTACTATTGAAGCTGAGTGAATTTCGGTGTTAAATTCCTTTCAACATGGGCATGATGTAACGACCGGAAAATTTTTCTTTCTTTCTGACTCTTCCTTTTCGGCTTTGAGAAATTTTCAAGATGAAAATTCTTTCAATAGGGGGATGATGTGACACCCGGAAAACTCAGGTTAATACTTTATATAAATATATAAGTCTGCCTTAGAAAAACATTTACTTAACGTACTTAACTGGGTCAGTTGAGTCAGTTCGATGATTCAGGGAATCATCGGGGGTTGATTTACATTTACGTATTGTCCATGGTTCAATGGTTCGGGGAACCATTGGGGATACACACACACTTGAGTCTCGAGTCCCGTTGTTGGTAAAATTACATAGTTGGGGTAACTTATTAAGTACTAATGTTCTATGAATGATTAACAACATGAAATACATGTCTATGTAATAAGGTGTGTTAACATGTGTTAAAATGGTAATATTGCAAATCGAAGGACCAAACGAAAAATCTGAATTTCCATTCGACCTAATGAATGGAGCAAATGAAAATTTGAAGGCATGAACCAAAATTTATAATTTTGGTTCGACCCTGCAAGGGTGCGAACATGTACTGGGTATAAATATAACACTTTGCCTCATTTTGATCATTTCACAACCCTAACTCGTCTCCAAGTGCTCTCTCCCAACCCCAAACCTGTAGGATTTTTGCCCTTGTTTTTCAGATCCTAAAGCTAAAACACGTTCCATAACCAAATCAAGTGAAGATTCAAGGTGTGTTTATCATCTAAACCCTTTTTGATACAATTTCATACATTTTTTATGAACCCAAAGTGTCCAGATCTAATCTAAATGAGTTTTCATAAATAAAAACCTTCCTAACATCTTTCCAAACTAAACCTATACATAAATAATGAATTTTATTATAAAACCCAAATGTTAATGAGGTTGGACGATTGTTTTATGTGTTATATGTTATGAAGTGATGTGTAGATGTTATGTAGATGAGTTAAGACTAAGTGGAACATGATTTATGGGTATATTGTTGACTATTTTATGTTTAATGGATTTTCACCCACTTTGGGGATTTTATGCTAGATCTAGGGTTTATTCATGATGATGGTGATATGATTCGGGATTCACTAATACATATAAATATGTGCTTATTGACTTGTATATGATGCTATTTTGATAGTTTCCATTTTGGGTAAAGTTTTCATGCAATTCATGTGACATTTCCATATTTTTCTATTTTGGGAATGTTTGTGATTGTTATATGAAAAGGACAACTTTGTATGTAAAATTGGTATGGATGCATGTGGTTAGGGTTGATATGGTTGACTGCTATGTTTTGTAGCTTTTCGTGACGTTTCCAGACTGTTTTATGCCAATTAGATTGAATATTATTGCTTACTTACTATGTCAAATACTAAGTGCATTTAATTTTTTTTCGTAACTCATATAAACATACACATTTCTTTTCAAAATTAATTTAACCAACAATCAATTATTAAATCAATTTACACTTTAATAATTTAACTTAAAATTTTCGGTTGTTACAATTCTACCCCGCTAAAAAAAAAATTTGTCCTCAAAATTTCTAAGTATAGATAACAAGCAAAGCCATATATAATAGATTTCAACTATCATAAATGTATATGACACATCACATAATATGGGGATTACCGGTTTATTTGAATGCCAGGTAAACGGGAACTGAAACAAACTAAATTCAAGTGTGATCAAAATCAACTTGAACAGATCAGACATGAGAGGTAAGCAGATTCGGATATGCATTAATGTACATAATAGAAGTCCAAAAGCGCACATATGTACCTGTAATTCATGATTATGTTCGCTACCGTAATCATCAATTACCATACAGTGGTTCCCTAACAGTCCTCCCGTCATGCACTTCAATGACATGTCCAATTGCAAGGAAGAGCAAAAATGAAACTATGTGAACAATGGTTAATTACTATAGTTCTAAAAAAATAACAAGATGATAACTATAGAAGGTCAATTCTTCTAGGATATACAACAAATTTGAAACACTTTTTGGAGCAGCAACAACGTCCTAGTGTGTGTAGTCGACTTCTTCTAATGTGGTACCCCCTTCAATAGTGTCATCGCACATGTCCCGAGTCATTCATGAATTCGATAATGAAATCGAAATGATGATAGCATAAGCCAGAATGCAGAACACGACCGTAAAAATTTATGATAAAAGCCTTTAAGGAATAGATCAAAGATCAGAACGATGATTATGAAGATTGACCAAAAGTTGAAATCCTAACCCAATGTCTACCCATTACCTCACAGGTTTCATTTGAAGGTTTAAGTTTTCTATAGAAAAGAGCCTTGGCTCTGATACCATAATTGTCACACCCCAACCCAAACCAAGGACCTGACCCGACCCATAAGGACTGATGTCACACCCCCAACCCGGCTAGGGCTGACGTGTCACTATTACAAATATCAAATTCAAAAACTATTCCAAAAGTTTAAAACAAAGCAATCCTAATTACAATTTTTTTAACATTACGGATATTAATAATGAAACTGGAACATCAACTTCTTTTAACGAATTCACTGATTCCCCAATATCCCATATTACTTGGGAAACAAATAAGACAACACACCAAAACAAAATACAGCTGAGCCAAAAATTGCCCTGTAACGGAGGAATCAACAGTATAGGTAAATTCAACGCAGCGGAAAAGCAAGACATAATAGAAATGAGACCGAAGTGAACATACGAAAGGGAATACGAAACCAAACAAACTCTATTTCGAACTCGAAACCAACTTATATCGAAACAATTGATGAACATAATCCGACGGAAAACCTGATACTTGACCAGAACATGATCAGACACATACCGAAGCATATAAGAACAATATCAAAAACTTATAAGAATATATACATACATCAAACTACGTGACTATTCATATGAATAAAGTAAGTCACGTCAAACGGAAGCACCCACGAGCCTAAACAAACTTACAAACTGGTACATAGCTAGCTAGTGCATGCACCTATGAGATGGTGAGCGTGGCGTACACCCATTATTCCAATCTCCACAAAACAGAAACATATATCAGAAGTCAGAATCAGATCTAGGATATATCCATACGCCTCTAAGGGACCATGTCAGAGACGCCGTGATTTTGATTACGCACTGTCATGGAAAGTGTTCATGTCACTGACGTGTAACACCCCAACCGATGGCGGAAACATCGGGATGTCACGTATTGATGATTGTTCAGTAGCTCATGGTGAATAATAAATTTCATTAAATAAGTTACATACAATTGTTCTAAGAATTTGTACATCAAATTGAATAAAACTATACAAACATCTTCAAGCATCAAATCAAATCTTCAAGCAAGTAGAACCTGAAACATGTTAAGTTGAAAATATTTTGGGTCAACAAAAGTTGGTGAGAATTACATAGGTTTTGATAATCGAATAAAATTGTTGTGCAATTCATGTGTCATGGCAATCTAGTCCATATGTGAAAACATACTAGAAGTAAATCGAGTGCATAATCAACCTTTGAGACTGTTGTATTGTGGTACATCCCATACGCTCATGGTTCACTCGTTTATATTGCAGTAACAAACACCCACGCAACCTTTGTAGGAGGCACGTATCCGGGTGGGATTGTCAGTCCAATAGATCTATCAATGTATACCGTCGGCTGATGAATGTTTATGCTAGAATTGTGCTTACCCTAGTCATGTTCAAGACATAATGCAACATAGAAATACACATAGACACATTGATGATTGAATTGCATAAATAATGTTGTAACATGTTTCACCCCAAAAATGGTGATAAATAGAAAAGGGGCTATGTAAAACTCACCTTAGCAAAATGTTATACTTCTTGAAAAGATTGAATTGTGGTGTTGCCCAAACAATACCAAATATCACCCTATAATAAGGTAATAAATATGTCTAAGTCTATCTAGTCTACAAATGTATATGTTCTAGGGCTTCGAATTGGGGATAAATGCTTGTTTGATTAATAATAAAATGTCTTAATAAATAAGAGAAATTTGATAATTAAATAAATGAAAGTCTTTTTGTAAAATTTAAATTTTGGATGGTCACAATAATGTGTTTAAAGTATAAAAATAATTTTTATAAAATTATTTTCTTTAAAATAGAATATTAATTCTATTTATAACAAATTGACGAAATTTAACTTTAATATTTAAAAATACTAAAATTAAAGAATTATTAGTCTAAAATTTATATTTCTGTTCTAAATATTCAGAAATAATTTGTATAAAATTTTGGTGCAAAAATATTAAAAATTGAATTTATTATGATTTAATTATGATTAAAACTAACAAAAATTGATTAAAAATATTAAATAAATGATTTTTCTGAAATAAAAATCATTTCAGAAAAGTTTATTATTATAAAAACTCAGAATAAATTTTGTGGAAATTTATAAGATCGTTTTGATATTTTAATGGAATTTTATAAATATAATAGAATAAAATTGATTTAATTATTATATATATTAAATAAATTAATTTTTGAAAACTAAAAATTTTGTGATGTTACAGTCTCCCCTACTTTTAGGAACTTCGTCCCGAAGTTAAGAAAAATACTAGGTTTACAATTGGTCAACTACCGAAAACCTTGATAAAATTTCACACTACCTTAACGTACTTGTAAATTCATGATTACGTTCCGGACCGTAATTACCAATTTACCTTACATTAGGGTTTTGCGTCCTTTTTATGACTCTACCGATTGTTGAGCAGGTTCGATAGTCTCCACCAGTCGTTGAGCAGGTTGTATGGCCTCTCCCGACTGTTGGAAAGACATGATGACCTCTACCAATCGTTAAGTAGGTTGTTTGGTAGTCAACTAATTGTTGTACAAGTAAGCAAGTATGATCATAGATATAACAATTAATTCACATTCAAACAAGCATGCACTCAGATGTTTTGATAATACTTGAATTTATTACTTGAATTAAAAATGTCAATACATAGAATTAAAGAGAAAAATAGACATCATTCAAATGGTAGAGTTTGCTGTTAAGTAGCTGGAGGGTCTCAAACGGGGTTATTTGGAGCATCAAGAGCGTTTGTAGCAGGGATTCGACAAGCATCTGCAAGATGCCCATACCTTTGACAATTGGTGCACTGTCGACAGGGTACTTGAGTTGGATGGTGATACTGGCAGGTGTCACACTTAGGTAGCTTCCCGTGGTATTGTTTCTTGTTGGGTGGGGCAGTGGTGTCTATTGCAAAATTCCTGACCTTACACTTCCCGTTGGTTGAGGCCTCGGTTTTGATTTCAACGGCAGGTTGGGGAGTATCCTTTTTCATTTCCCCTTTACGAGTCAGGGTTCCTGCCTTCACATGGTTATCTGTTAGGGTGGCTGCCAAACGCTTTGCTTCTTCCAAAGTAGCAGGGTTCCTTCCCCACACCGTGTCTTGAATCTGCATTGGTAAGCCACCAATGTATTTTTCGATAGCAATGGGCAAGGGGGTGACCTTGTGGGGTAGCAGTAGGCTAAGTTCGTGAAAACGAGTGTTGTAGGCAAGGTTTTCTCCACTATCTTGAGCAAGATCATGAAACTCATCTTCCAACTTCTTAATTTCATTACGAGGACAGAACTCTGCCTTCATAATGTCTTTAGCTTGATCCCAAGTTAAGGCTAGTGCAGCTTCAGCTCCGCGAGTGCGTTTTTCTTCATTCCACCAAGTGAGTGCTCGTTTGTGAAGAACACTCATGGCATAACGGACTTTAAAGTTGTCGGGGCATTCACTGTTGATGAAGGTATTCTCAATACCCTCAAACCATTGCAGAAGTCCCGTAGCTCCTTCTTCACCACTAAACTTTGGGGGATTACAAGAATTAAAGTGTTTAAGGGTACAGGCTGGAAGACCATTCCCATTCCCGTTGTGGTTTCCATTTCCATTCCTGTTGCCGTTACCGTTCCCGTTGCCGTTCAACTGGATGACTTGAGCTAGTAAGTTAGGAACCAGAGTTGCGATTTGCTGTGCCATTTGTTGAGAAATGATTGCAGCTAGTTGAGCATCGACACCATTGTTGTTGTTGTTGTGGTTAGTGTCATGGTTATGGTTGTGATTGCTACTCCCTTCATCATGATTTTCACCACTGTTAAGACGAGCACTGCGACGTGGAGGCATGATCTGTAAGAGATACAATGAAGTGAATGAGGTTATATAAGGAATGTAATCATTTATTCATTAAAACGAATAAATGAAAACGTTGACTTATCAAAGATTCTAAATTCTAATAACATATGAAGACATGCTTTAGCCTATAAGTGAACACTCATCCCGAGAATTCCCAGGTAGGCATCCGGGTCCCTCGTCTGATTGGGATATATGCGCCATGCCAGCCTAGACAGAAGACTCAGAATACAGGCGTTCACCCTTCCAGATTGCACGTGTTCGTTATTAAAACCTAGAACTTCGACGAGATCTCAAGGTGGTTCAGGTTAAACCTGAGGATTTTGCCTTATTAGTCTAAGAGTAGATCCAGTGATGGAAAGCAACCTTCTTGAAAGGATGAAAGTAGGGATATGAAGTAGGAGATAGAGAATAGCAAGTAAAAGAAGCAAGTACTGGTTAAACCCAATGGTTATAGACTAGATTATTTTTTTAATAACCTAATTCCCTATAACCATGGCTCTGATACCAATCTGTAACACCCCAACCGATGGCGGAAACATCGGGATGTCACGTATTGATGATTGTTCAGTAGCTCATGGTGAATAATAAATTTCATTAAATAAGTTACATACAATTGTTCTAAGAATTTGTACATCAAATTGAATAAAACTATACAAACATCTTCAAGCATCAAATCAAATCTTCAAGCAAGTAGAACCTGAAACATGTTAAGTTGAAAATATTTTGGGTCAACAAAAGTTGGTGAGAATTACATAGGTTTTGATAATCGAATAAAATTGTTGTGCAATTCATGTGTCATGGCAATCTAGTCCATATGTGAAAACATACTAGAAGTAAATCGAGTGCATAATCAACCTTTGAGACTGTTGTATTGTGGTACATCCCATACGCTCATGGTTCACTCGTTTATATTGCAGTAACAAACACCCACGCAACCTTTGTAGGAGGCACGTATCCGGGTGGGATTGTCAGTCCAATAGATCTATCAATGTATACCGTCGGCTGATGAATGTTTATGCTAGAATTGTGCTTACCCTAGTCATGTTCAAGACATAATGCAACATAGAAATACACATAGACACATTGATGATTGAATTGCATAAATAATGTTGTAACATGTTTCACCCCAAAAATGGTGATAAATAGAAAATGGGCTATGTAAAACTCACCTTAGCAAAATGTTATACTTCTTGAAAAGATTGAATTGTGGTGTTGCCCAAACAATGCCAAATATCACCCTATAATAAGGTAATAAATATGTCTAAGTCTATCTAGTCTACAAATGTATATGTTCTAGGGCTTCGAATTGGGGATAAATGCTTGTTTGATTAATAATAAAATGTCTTAATAAATAAGAAAAATTTGATAATTAAATAAATGAAAGTCTTTTTGTAAAATTTGAATTTAGGATGGTCACAATAATGTGTTTAAAGTATAAAAATAATTTTTATAAAATTATTTTCTTTAAAATAGAATATTAATTCTATTTATAACAAATTGACGAAATTTAACTTTAATATTTAAAAATACTAAAATTAAAGAATTATTAGTCTAAAATTTATATTTCTATTCTAAATATTAAGAAATAATTTGTATAAAATTTTGGTGCAAAAATATTAAAAATTGAATTTATTATGATTTAATTATAATTAAAACTAACAAAAATTGATTAAAAATATTAAATAAATAATTTTTCTGAAATAAAAATCATTTCAGAAAAGTTTATTGTTATAAAAACTCAGAATAAATTTTGTGGAAATTTATAAGATCGTTTTGATATTTTAATGGAATTTTATAAATATAATAGAATAAAATTGATTTAATTATTATATATATTAAATAAATTAATTTTTGAAAACTAAAAATTTTGTGATGTTACATGACGCCCCAATGACAAGTCAAAACAAACTGCTCGGGTGACAGAGTACAAAAGCTAAGGCCATGTAAATAATTATAGGCAAACTCAAAATGACACTATCTGGAACATGCGACCATCAGTACAAGTCAAAGGTATGGCATGCTATGACTCACAAACAAAAAAAAAAACTGACAAATACACACCGATCCAAATAACAAACCAAATACAAACCAATGATACGACTAACGAACCCGTACACATGGAAGCAAACGAAAGTTATGCTATGATTAAATGAAAACAGAATCGGTACCTTTTGGCGTAAGTCCAGAAAAAAAACATTAACTTCTCGCTTGAAGAATATTATAAGACAACCTAAATATGAAATTCTTTTTTTTTTTTTTGTCGATTAAAGATTTTCATTTCATACTAAAAGCAACAAGAATTACAAGTGAGGCGTGGGTAGACGGGCAACAAGCTGCGCCGCAACCCCTTTTTGAATAGCAAAGCCTACTCTATTAAATATAAAGCTTGTGTCCTTGGCCGCAGGAGAGTTACTCTGCACCACCTTCTGCACTCGATCTAAAAACCGGATTGCATCGGGAGCAAGGCCCCCCAAATGTGTCAAAAGCAAAGGGCACAAAGACGTGTTGGTTTTCAAGACAAGCAGCTTCATGTTTGTCAACTTTCTTGGATTCAGCCTTTAAGACTGTTTGCCCTGCCACAAACCCCGAATCCCGAAGTCCAACCAAAGGAGACACCCCTGTGAGATCAACGCACGCGTGTTTTCCCTGCGCCCACCCGAACACAAGGACATCCGCTGGTCTTAGGGTGGACCGCCCCTCAAGTGGATCCGTCAAAAAATTAACCGGGTCTTCTTTCCTAGCTGAAATCCCTGCTCTTCGTAAGACGTCCCATAAGACATCCCTGACCAGGTCATGCCTGTATTTAAATCCTGGCAGCTCCTTACAGTGAAGGGCATGCTCCCCAAATTTGTCTAAACATGCCTTTTTGCAAACTGGACATGGCTCATCAACTGGGAACATGGGAATCATGAGTCTATACTTAAGGATAGCCCGATATTCAACAGCCGACATGTGTTGTCCAAGCCCATCGATGGGAAGGGCAGTCAAAAAATCTTGGGCATGCGCTCCTTTAAGGCATTCAAGCACAGCTTTCTGGCGTGGGGACATGGAAAACTTTTCTCCCATGGTTTGAAGGGTTTTACCGGTAAAAGCACTCGCCAAAATATTTTGAGGTTTTTTGGGGGCGGTGTCCTTATCCATAAACCCGCCCAAATCGAAGTCCGGGAGAGAGCTGCGAATGTTGTCCAAGGCAAGCTCATAATCCAAGTCCATCCCCACCAACCCGCTATTCCTTAAGATGTGGTCTTGAAGGTCCCAGGACTGCACCCGAGAGGCCACAAAAGCATAGGCAGACACGTCCTCCGCCGAACAAAGACCAAGCCCTCCCAACCGAATCGGCAAAGACGCTAACCGCCATTGAAAATCCCCAAAGAAATTCTTTAAACATCAATATATTGTTATGGCACTACTCGAGTTCTGAATATGAGGTCGTCTAACAGTTTTCTTTGACAAATTAGTTGTTGAATTCGAGTCGTTCTTGAATAAAATCTTTACATGGTAAAAGAAATTATCACTCATATTCTATATATAATTAAAGCTTGAAAGGCCTTATGAACAGTAACGAACTTACCCTTCTTTTTACTCTTAATTACCGAACTGCCACTCTCCTTTTCTCCTTTGACTTGACTGATGCAGTAAGAGGTTGTACAAGAAATAGACAGAGATTCTAGACCACTATCAAACCACAGCCTTTATCACTACGACACTACCCAACGTCACCCTAAACAACAACTCCACTTCCTACTGAACCACTATGGCACCGGCTTTTGACCCACCACCCCGTCCCCCCACAGTCAGTGGTACCAGTCGGTAATCCGCCCTAATCAACGTACGATGGTGAATCCAAGTCTAGACCTGCCCTAGGCGTGATTTAGGGCTAAATCGGAACAGATTTGGGGTAATAGCCACTAATCAAGCCCACGATGGTGATGAAGCCGGCGAAAGGATACAGGCGAGGGATGTAGATGTCAAGGTCTTCTGTTGGCGGCCGTCGTAAGTGCCGCTTTCCAACTGTCAGTGGCTCAAGCGGTGGATAAGGACTGCATATAAACCGGTATGTTTGCGTAATGATGTTTAGATCTTGCATGATATCTGTGAAATATCTGTTTCCTTCTCAACATATAAAACAAAAGGGCAATCATCAAATTGGGAGTAATTATATGTGAGCTAATTTTACCGATCAATAAGAATTAGTCGAAGCGTGGTTTGTGATTTCTGGATTTATTGGTTTGTTAATGTTTGTGATGTTAAATGCTGCTTCATGGTAGCTTTAGGTTCGACATCTGACTGAAATAAGAGATTTTCAGGATATGAAATATTTGGGGAATACATTTCTGGTCAGATGATTTTCTTGCCTTGTATAAACATGATCTGCGCATATTTCTGGTGCATGTTCTAAGTGTTTTTTAACGACACAATTAATGAGTCGCTTAATTTAAGCATGCTGAGTTGTTTTTAAAATTTGAAACCTAGCGTTTTGTGGTTTTAACTAGATTGTAGGTGAGGCCAAGGAATGTAGTTTTAATTACCTTGAAACTGGAAATAATTCATAGGACTGTAGTTTATTTTCCCTCAATCGTGTTAAGATGTTGCCAGAGTGTATTAACATCCATAGGCCTCCTATATTGCCTTATTAAAAAATAAATGTAACAATCACAGTAGTGGTAGTTAGTGGATGAAGCTACCTTCATGACTCTTATCTTCCTCAACTTAATTTGTCTTATTTTAAAATCAACGTCGCAAAGGTAAACCTTAGATATAAATATACATGACTTAATTGACTTGGACAAATAGCCACCATGCACTGATGCATAGGACTCTAGAGGTATACACAATTAGGTGATAAGACACGACGATCAAGACACGAGACTTGGAGATATACACATGTACACATACCGCGCCTACAAAATTTATTAAAAACTGGGTTGGCCCGCCGCGGAGCGCGGGTGTCACCCCTAGTTTATTCTTATTAACAAACACCAGTTAAATGAACTTAATTTTGGAGTAAGTGATAATGTTTTATTATAATATATATGTATACGTATTTAACAAAAATCTAAACAAGATTCATGTGCATGAAATTATTATATATAACTTTTAGAAAAAGAACAAATCCTTTACATCCTCTTGGTGTAGGTTTAAAGAAAATTTAATAAAGACAACCTATACCTTTTCCAAACAGACTAACTCGTCATTTTCGACAACCCCCTAATCAGATTTAGATGGTGATCAACAAGGTATGATTTGTAGGGAACTAGATGCTTTATCTGTTACCTGAATGATGGATGTTGAAGTTGAACTTGTGGTTGTTGATCAGAAATTCCCATAGGGTGGCCTGAATCCTGATCGTGAATTGGACTGAACCGATGAAAATTCGAATGGATACGGTGATATTACGACAAAGTGTTGCTTGCGGATCGGAGTGTTGAATGACGGAATTTATGATGACAACCGGTGGTGCGGCATTTGTTAGCTTAATGGAAACAGAGACGATCTTAAGCTAATGAAAATGGGGTCAGTTGGTATAAATCGAGTAACTATTACAAAAATATCGATTACTTCATTTCAAAGGGATAGGAATGGTTGACAACTTCAAATTAGGAGATGTTGTTTGTTAGAAAAAGAACCTCTTTTTAAGGAAAAAGAACTGAAGAGGTGGAGGTGTAATTGGCCTATGAGAGTTATGCCAATTAGATTTAGGGGTGTACAAAAAGCTCGTGTTTCGAGGCTCGCTCGAAACTCGCTCGAAAAAAACTCGAAAAAAGCTCGGCTCGAAGAGGCTCGTTTTGTTTTTGAGCCGAGCCGAGCTGGCTCGTTTTGTAATCGAGCCGACCTCGAGCCAGGGGTGTTCAACTCGTGGCTCGGCTTGTGGCTCGACTCGATGGCTCGACTCGTGGCTCGACTCGATGGCTCGACTCAGGCTTGTGTATGTGTAATTAATATATAGATGAAACTAATATATTTTGGCTCCAAACCTAATTCTAAAATTCAAAATTTGAAAATCCCGCTCATACTACGTATCTACCCTATCTTTTCATAATAAATAAACCATAACTTAGAAAAAGAAAAAAAATATACATGATTATGTGTAATTTTATTGTTTTTTATTTAATAAATATTTCTAAAAAAAATAATAAAAAAATATAACGAGCTGGCTCGAGCCAGCTCGAGCTCGGCTCGAACATTTACAAGCCGAGCTCGAGCTCGACTTTTCAGCTCGACCAAAAAAACGAGCCGAGCCAAGCTGGCTCGGTTTAAGTTCGAGCTCGAGCTCGAGCTCGAGCTGGGCCTGGCTCGGCTCGTAACTCATATAAACATACACATTTCTTTTCAAAATTAATTTAACCAACAATCAATTATTAAATCAATTTACACTTTAATAATTTAACTTAAAATTTTCGGTTGTTACATATGGAAACTATTTTTATAAAACCTGTAAACTCACCAATATATTATGTTGACATATTTAGCATGTTTTCTCTGGTCGCTAAGGTAGCACGGTCGGAGTAGGCGCACGGAGTCCCACAACGTCTAGTATCATTTGCATGTTTTGAATAACTGTTGAACTTTAAATTGTTTTACTATGGGTTGTAAACTATTTGAGCTTCCTCTGTGGTTGGTTAATACTTTTAAAACTGTTTGGTTGGTTTTGTTACATTTTTTTCATTACATATAGTTGTCGTTTATTGTGACCGTTGACTTGGATCGTGGTATGTCACGCGCCTCGTGGTAAAACCCCGCAAGTGAAAATTAAGGGTGTGACACTATTAAAGTTTTGTAATGTTTTATCCTAAAATAACGTGTTAGCTGCTTTATGTTTACTTCTGCATTAATGAAATGTACCAGATAAAAATATTAGTTAGATCTCTTAAAGTTTTAGCTATAAAGCATTTTGTTGTAGGTAAAATTTGGATTCTTTCAATTAATTAATAAATATTCGTTTCTTTTAGATTCTTTTTGTTAAACATGCAACGCAACAATCACTTGGACATAGCGCATTTCATTCTTGTACATTTCAATCTACACGTCGATATTGACTAAACAAAAAATCGAAACGTCGAGCAAAATGGGCAGGTCGTCACGGTACTTTTGAATGTTTTTAAAACATAATAGTTTAGAAGTTATGATAGGATTAAATAAAAGAATTATAATTTTATAGGAGATGGGAGAAAGTATAACTACTAACTAAAAATGAGGGAATTAAAGTAACTAAAACGAGGTTTTAAAGTGTAAAAGTGTTTGAATGACTATTTTGCACTAATTTTAGGGTTGTTAGTGAAAATAAAGTTCTTAACTTTTGGATATCTTAAACTATCATTCCCTCATGCATTATAATCTAGTATAGATATAGATATACACAAGAAAAGTGGTGGGACACATGACACTTAATGAGGCCATCTCTCCCCTTAATTTCCGTCCAAACTATTAAATTATTTTTTCTCTCTCATGTGCATGACACATGCACTTTCCCCATGATTTTTGAACATTAGTAACTTTTTATACGATTTTTTTTTTTGAAAAAATACACCAAATTAATGAGCGTTTTATTGTCTTTCCAACGAGTAACATAGTGCTATTTAAAAAAACCCCCGACTTTTATATGTGGTGATTAATGAAATAGATACTTCAATTATACATGAGTAGAAAAAATATTCTAAAGACATTAAAAGTTACAACTCTACAATCTTTTTAGTCGATAGCAGTTAGATCATGTTTATTTGTCTTTAAAATGGATTTCACTGCTTACCTATTGATTATTTTATTCAGTGAAAATTGAACAAGTATGTCAATCATTAACATATGCTGACTTTACACATCAGAGTTACCTACCAACCATCATCATCATGACATATCATTTCATACCAGTTTGGTTTTCTTTTTGGGTTCACATCGCAACTTTAGAATGTATTGAGAAAGTGACAGTTGTACAGAGGCAAGTGTTTAATCCTTTAAAAAAACAATCTAAAAATACGGCCTATTCCTTTTATAGTATACACATAATATCACTTCATATTAGATTTTTCTAGTAAGTATATATAAGTTAAAAACAAAAAAAAAGTGTTTGAAGTTAGGAAAGTGAAAATGAAAGTGAAAGGAAAGAAAACATTCTAAGTAGAGTAAAAAGTGAAAGTGAAACAATGAGTAGATACAAGTTAAAAACCAAATAAATAATTAAATATGAACGTGCTAGTTAAGACATTTAGTATACAAGTGTCGACTAGTGGTTACATCATAGATAGCCGAACCGATTAAAATGAAAACATGCGTCGGCTAAAAAGGGAAAAAATCCCACGATGGCTAACATCATATGTGGTTGGCTGTTAGTCGACAATCCATGTGACGCCGGATGAAAATCATATGGGCCGGCTAGATCGACCGGTAACCCACGTTCACCATCGACTAGTGCAATTGTCGTTTGTTATGCATTGGGATGCGGTTGATTGGAAGGTCGTCCCCACGTATGAAACACATAAAATTCAATGCCAAGAAGTAACAACTGGCTAAGGGTTTAAACCTAGTCATCCCAACCGAAAGCCTTATCACTATGTTTCCAAGTTCACTTAGGTTGGGTGGTAAGGTGTAATGCCTCATACTACATCTACATACCACATCAATACAATAGCGTTCTCTACATCATTGCATGAGCGCCATTGTGGTGGTGTCACGACGAGCATCATGGGAAAACTTGTATTTTTCCCGCCGAGTGTTGGAGCGGCAAGTCAAAACATGCAGTATCACATGAAGTTTCATGTAAAACACAATGTGTTACACACAATTCGTAAACACAACTACTAAAAAGTGTGAAACACAGTACTTTTAACTACATAAATATAATATTTATTTATGTTATTTTAAATTTTAAATTTTAAATTTTAATTCCCAGTTATTGAGTAAAAATAAATTACTTAGAAAGCATTATTATTATTATTATTATTATTATTATTATTATTATTATTATTAAAAACTATTGTCATTTACTAAAAACAAAGGGTGTAATTTTTTTTACAGCAAACTTTTTATATCAATACATATTTAGCATGGATCGAACCCTTAACCTAAGACCTAACTTTAATGATTTTATCAATTAGATCCATTACCATACTGCAAAGTGTAACTTTATTATTATTTTATTCAGTTTCATAAATGTACTCATCTTGGAAATTCTTTAATAATCTTTCTCATGTTTTTGATTTAATATTACTATGTCATATTGTCATATAAAAAAAGTTGTGGTTAATTCTCTCGAATATCAGAACCACATTCATATTCGTTCTCACCAACTTTGTCCCTCTCTTTTTTTTTCACTCACTCTCTCTCTCTCTACCACGCCATCTTCTTCAATATCTCTCTTTTCATAAAGAATTATTGAAACCCAAAATATCACCTACCCCCATGCTTTGTAAATCAAAATTACTAAGAAGCTTGAATGAAGGATACAACTTGTGTATCATTTGTATTGTTTGCATGTATATGGACCCTTTTATCTGCTATTTGCATTACTAATAACAGGTTTAGTTTCATATTAGAGTTCTTATTATATTTAGAACCATAAGTTATTAACTATAGTAGGTTGATCATCCTGCCAATAAGTCAAACTTTAAAATAGAGGCTTGTAGTTTCTAAGATATAAGCTAGCAAGATTTAATAACATGACTTTGTGGAGCCTACCATAATTTTATAGAACAAGAATGTCAAGTGTTAAGTAACAATTTCCTAATCAAATAACATTTTTCAGCAGTGACGGGTGGTTCAAACAACAACCCTTTATGATGTTAAAACATGTGTTATTCCCGTATTTGATTGTGTAATTACTTTGAATTAGATGACTACCGTTTCTTTTGTTTCAGACTTGTTATGGAGAAAACACAGTGTTGGATGGACCGGAGCGGGATGGAACAAGGAAGGAAGGATGGAAAGAAAGAACAAAAGAGAGATTTCAGGGGTCCACCGTATCTTACGGTGGGACCGTAATTTACGGTGGCCCCTGAGCCCTTTTTCCCACCGTAAGGCAGCAAAGACTCACCGTTCAACTCTGAAGACCACTGTAACTTACGGTGGCCACCGTAAGTTACGGTGGAGGCTGCGAGAAATGTGTAACTTCACCATTTAAACCGTTTTCAGGAGTCTTTTCACATAAATTTTGATTGGAGACGTTACTCTAGACCATTGGGGCAATTCTTAGCTTTGGAAATCATTGGGGAACAATTTCTAACACTCTAATTTGGTATTTGATTCATATGAACTTTATCTTTGATGTTATGATGATTCACCAAACGATGTCCGACTAAACTTTTGGTGATTATCTTAGGTGAAGGTTTCTTGAAAACTCTAGTGTGTTTTTCCTTTAATTTCTAGAATGATAACTTGGTTTGATTACTTTGTTATTATGATGTTTGAATATTTGATTGTAGCATGTTAATTAATGTTTCAATTTCAATTCTAATCGTATGTTCTTGATGTTGTTAACAATTGAGATATCACGGGAAGGATTGGGGTTGGATAATTGATTGATTGATGATCAGGAAACAACCTCGCGTTGATATAATCCGAGTACTTTGTTCCCTTTTATCACAACAAATGTTTATGCATGAGTTATGTCTATGTAACTCTTTCTAGTGGAATTTTGCACAATTGTTAAAGGAAACCGAAACCTAGGATGATCATTGTTCTCATAATTTGAAGTAAAAACCCAATCTTGATTAGTAATTAGTTGTTAATTTATTTTTAAAGTCAAACCATCCAAACTCTTGATCTTTAATTTCTGCATAGTAGATTAATTGTAGTTAATATGCAAGACTATAAAATCAACACATGTTCCACAAACTCCCTGTGTTCGATACCTGTTTACTACTAGTTATTAGTTGTAATTAGGATTAACTTTGCGTGTACCACGACAGCACGTCAAATTTTGGCGCCGTTGCCAGGGAGTAGTGCGCAACGTGTGTTAATTTAATAGTTTTGTTTGTTATTTTCGGGTTTACGTTGGCTGTGTTTAGTGTGCAGATACTTCTAGTGTATGCATACTAGAGGCTCTCACGAGTCATCACCACTATCGTTTGATCCATAAATTGAAAGAACACTGAGACGTAACCGAGTTTTGGTACGAGAAAATAGAATTATTGATTCAACTACTTCACCATTTACACCAAGAAACATCATGCAAGAAACTCAAACACCACCCACAACAGGTCAAATGACCTCATCATTCACTACTACTTCTACACAGCTTTCACCAAATACCACCATGCCTAACACCACTACCAATCCTATTCCACGTCATAATTCTACACCAACCCACACCACACAACCGATTTCTACTCAAGTTGAACCTAATCTCACATTTAGTCCTTCTATCACAATCCCACCATTTTCACATTTTTTCCCTACTACGGGTCAATCATCTTCCACTTACCCATTACCACAAGGCTCAACCGTCATCCATACCACATCTACATACCAACCACCGAACCAATAGGGTTTCCAATATTCATCCATTCAAATTGGGCAATCTTTGGGTATTCGAGGAGATAGATACGATGATGGTTATGAAGACGAATTTCACGGGTATGAAGATGAAGGTTTTTATTATGGGGGTGATGGAGGATATTTAGGATCTCAAGGAGGAGTGGGTCAACAAAGTCAAGAATTACAACAATGTCAAGACCCGAGTAGATTACCAGTTGGGGTGCCACATATTAGACCACAAGGGCCACAATTTCAACGCCCTAAACCGCTACATCAAGTACTTCCTCAACATATGCCAAATCAAGTTCAAAGGCCGATTCAACAACAACCGCCAATGCATCAATACCAATATCAACCACCAGTTGCACCCCAAGGTGCAAGAGCAAATGGGTCAACCAAGAGCACCATTGGGTGCACCTCGAAGACATCACCGGGAAGTCGTACGGGGAATCGAAGCTCACTTTCGGCCTATTATCACTAACGGTGACACCCGGCATGTTTAGGTCAACAATTCATAAACTCATAAAGTCTACCTTAGCAAGAAACGTTTATTAAACATACTTGACGGGGTCAGTAGAGTCGGAACACAGCCCGTATTGTCTAGGGTTCAATGATTTGGAGGATCATTGGATTAATCACACACGCACACGTTACGAGTCCCGTTGTTGGTGAATTACATAAACTATATTAAGTGTTACGCGTAGATTTATTCTTATGTGGTGGATTATATGCAAATACGTGTTTAAACGATGTTTAGATGATTATCCGTGCTTATATACGTTAAACACATATTAGGATTACATGTTCATGTGTTAGGATGCGTTAAAATGCGTTAAACACGACAAACTGGAAAAACTAGAAAACATAGGTCCAGGTTCGACCCATAGCATGGGGGCGAACCTGGGAAAAGATCTTGGTTCGACCCACAATGTAGGGGCGAACCTGGGATGAGAAAACCACATAAGTTTATTCGACCAGCATAGACACATTCGACCTTGAATAAGGGGCGAATGTGGACTGGGTATAAATACCACACTTTGTCATTTTTCACCATTTCACAAACCCTAAACGCCTCTAAACACTCTCTAGAAACTTTAATCATTGTGAAGGAGTTTTTTGCTCTTGTTTTCCATAATCTAACCTACAAACATCTTCTAAACAAAGATCTAAGGTGTGTTCTTCATCCTAAATCCTTTTTAAAGCATTTTGATTCATTTTCATTAAACCCCAAGAGTCCAGATCTGATTCAAACATGTTTTCATGGTTAAAAACCTTCTTAACATCTTTCTAAACAAAACCTATTCATAAACAATGAGTTTTCATACAAATTAACATGTGTTAAAGGTGTTTTATGTGGTGTTATGTATTGTTTGATGATTGATTGTTGTATAGATGTTATAACAATGATCTAGGACTGTTATTGATGATGATTTATGATTGAGATAGGTTACAATTGATTATTGATGATGTTTTGCTCATTTTGGGGATTTTGGGTTAGATCTAGGGCTTGTTCATCATGATAGTTATAAGGACATGATTGTGGGTTTCTTGTTCATGATAATCTGAGTATATTAAGAGGGTGTTTGGGATTGCGTTTTGGATCAGATGTTTAGATTATTGCGTTTTGAAAACGCAGATAATTAGGTTTTAGTGTTTGGATGGCGTTTTGAAAACGTAGATAATCAGTTTTTTAGACTACCAAAACGCAATAATCTATAAGTAGCTTCACCCCTGCTTTTTCAAAACGCATAATCTGTTTTAAATAATCAATCCCAAACACCCCCCTAAGTTGACTATTGATTGATATCAGAAAGTTTCCTAATTGGGTAAAGATTGCATGCGTTTGATGTGACATCTCCATAATTTGCCATTTTGGGTAACTTGTAAAATGGACGGATTTTGGGATAAAATTGGTAGGGTTTTGTAGGAACATGTTAATGATAGTTGACTGCTGTGATTGGTGATGTTTCGTTATGCTTTCGGACCGTTTAGATGCGTTTTGGTGCGTTTTATGAAGTTTTGCAGCAAAGGGTCGAACGTGGAACTCATTCGACCCTTCGTGGGGTCGAATGTGGCTCAAATGGGTCGAAGGTGGCTCAAATAGGTCGAATGTGGCTCAAATGGGTCGAATGTGGCTCAAATGGGTCGAAAGTGGTTCAAATGGGTCGAATGTGGCTCAAATGGGTCGAACGTGGCTCAAATGGGTCGAACGTGGCTCCTAGGGGTTGAATGTAGCACCATAGGGTCGAATGTGGGTGCCTGGGGTCGAATCTAGGTGCCCGAGGGCAAATTAACATGTGTTAGGGTCGAATTAACATACGTTAAGGTCGAATAAAAATATGTTAGGGTCAAATAAACATGTGTTAGGTCAAATGAACTTGTGAATGGGTTGAATGAACATCATGAGGGTCGAACCAAGGGTCCATGGGTCGAACCCGAAGCCCTTAGGGGCGAACCAAACACAGAAAAATCCCGATTCGACCTTACGACTTCGTATATGCGATGTTTGATGCAAACTAAGTGCTTTATGCTTGAAACTTATGTGTTAACCTTATGTGCATGACTAATTGATGTAATGGGCCACCAACGGGATGTCGGGTCTGTCTGGTATGTCCGGTTAACGTTTAAACGCACTTTTTAACACACGTAATCAATATTTGGACAATTAGGGACTAGTTAGCCTTCGGGTAAGTAGTCATCACACTTATGTAAAATCATTGATAGGTTGTCATTAGTCGGGATTATCATACACATGTTGGATTCCTAGTTATCAGAACACGCACTCTAAGGTGAGTTTCACGGCCCCACTCTTTTACTGGTTCTACATTTTCGGGGGAGAAAACATGTTGTGTTCTTTAAACGTGTGTCAATTGTGTTCGCAACATTACGTTTGGGAGGGTTCAATTGGGTTCAAAGTATTCATTTATGTCACACCCTCAAATTTCCACTTGCGGGGTTTTACCGCGAGGCGCATGACAAACCAGGATCCAAGTCAACAATCACAATAAACAACTCTATATGAAAACGTAAAGAAACATAACCAACGATTTTATAAGCGGAAGCGTTTAAGTAGCATTTAATCAACTATGCTATCATCCAAAAAGTTATTCAAAAACACTTGTTATTACAAAACGTGCAACTATGCCTAGACGCCAATGCAGACCCGTGCGCCTTGTTCCATTTGTTGCTACCTTAGCGACCTGAGATAAACATGCCAAAAAGATGTCAACATATAATGCTGGTGAGTCCACAGGTTTGTTCAAAATGTTATCAAGATGTTACCAGAATGTTACCATGTCCATACTATATCCATGTTACCAAGTACGCTAGCGAGGCGTATGTTCTGTTACTACTACGATTGGAAAACCATTACTAGACTGTTACCATGTGTTCAGCCCAATGTGTTGTAGCCATGCTACGAGTGTTACCAGTTCGAGACAATATGCACCCACCCGGCCCTCCAAGCCGTCGAGTGGGGTTTGTCAAACCCAATAGATCTATCCACATTTCCCCCGTTATGCATCCCTGCACATTCATGGTTTCCCCTGGGACTTTAAAAGATCGTATAGTACACAAGTTCAAAACCATAGTATGACATATGTTACCAAAATAGTTTAGTGCATGTTTTCTCCCCCAAAAGTTAAAGCAGTAAAAGTGGGGCCGTGAACTCACCTTAAATAGCGTTCTTCGATTACAAGTAAAGGTGTTAAGCCCTTGATGATCCCTCTACCGGAGATATATCAAAATGTTCACATAAGTGATCCGACTAATAACCATAAGGTTATCTAGTCCCCGATTGTCCAGATCGTATCCAAGTATGTTTTAAAACGTGTTTAAATGTTTAACTGACACACTAGACCGACCCGACGTCCCGTTGGTGACCCATTACCCTAACTAATCAAGTACACATAGATTACACACAAGGTTCAAGCATAAAACACTTAGTTTGTATCAAAAATCTCATTTCTGCATCAGAACGGTTGAACCAGTCAGTTTAAGTCTCCTTCGCCCGTTTTTCATCTCCTTCGCCCGTTTTGTATTTCGTTTGACCGTTTGATGTTTCCTTCGCCCGTTTTATCACCTTCGCCCAACAAAACCCAGGTTCGACCGTGGATTTCCTCCTTCGCACCTTCGATTGGTCGAAGGAGGCCAGGTTCGCCCCTGTTGTGTAAATTTTCCTAAAAACGCTTCAAACACATTCAAAACGACTCGAAACATCATCAAACACAGCAGTCAAGCACGGATAACTTATCCCTACAAAACCCCACCGATTTCCCCCGATAATACGTCCGTTCCAGCCCTTTCCCAAAATGGTAAAGATTATGGAAACGTCACTTTCATGCATGAATAATTTACCCAATTTGGAAACCTTTGAAATCGATTCATATTCAACTTGAAATTCTCAGTTTGTCGAGTGTTCGATCTTTTCTTATCAATTCTATTGATCATAAATATCATGCATCAAGTCTAGATTCGTTAAAACCCCCAAATACCCATAATATCATCATATCCAATCCTAACCCTAAATAACAATAATCTAGCATCAATAACAATCCTATATCATGTTTCTATCATAGATATAGCAGCAAATCATCGAATAACCCATAACACCACATAATACACAATTTACATATGTTATTCACCATGAAACCTATGTTAAATGATAATGTTTTGATTTAGAAAGATGTTTAAAAGGTTTTTAATAATAAAAACACCCTTAGAACAGATCCGGACAATTAGGGTTAGATGAAAACGAATTAAAATACTTTTAAAAGGTTTAGGATTAAGAACACACCTTGGATTCTTGTTTAGATGTTGTAGATAGGTTAGATTATGAAAAAGAAGAACAAAAACTCCTTCCTTAGTGATTAAGATCGTTTGAGAGCGTTTTGGGACGGTTAGGGTTTGTGAAATGATGAAAAATGACAAAGGTTGGTATTTATACTAATCCTCCTTCGCCCCATTTCAATGGTCGAAGGTGGTCTCCTTCGACCCTTCCACAGGGTCGAATGAGCCCTGTCCTGGTCGAAAGGAATTCTTTCAATTCCACTTCCCAGGTTCGCCCATTTACAAAAGGGTCGAACCAGGCAATTGTTCTCCTTCGACCACTCGAAGTGGTCGAACCAGAACTCCTTTTTAACTAGTTTTCCAGTTTGTCGTGTTTAACGCATTCTAACACATCTTAACACATAAGCATGCATCCTTAATCTATATTTGACATATTTAAGCACAGATAATCATTTACACATCATTTAAACACATCTATGTATATAATCCACCACACGACCCATAATCTACACATATACTTAATTAGTTCATGTAATGCCACCAACAACGGAACCCGGTACTAGTGTATTACCAAAACGACTCCCAATGATCCTCCAGATCATTGCACCCTGGACAATCCTAGCTTGACCCGACTCAACTAACCCAGTTAAGTTCGTTTATAAACGTTTCTTGCTAAGGTAGACTTAGATGTTACTAATATGGTTAAGCCAAACTTGCCGGGTGTCACATCATCCCCACGTTGAAAGAATTTTCGTCCCGAAAATTGCGCAAAGCCCCAAAAGAAAGAAACGAAAAGAACAGAACGAAAAGAAAATTACCGGATGTCACATCATCACCACGTTGAAAGGAATCTCGACCCGAGATTCATTCCGCTTCAGCAGTAACATGCCTTGATTCGAACGCGCGTTTCGGAAAAAGATGAGGATATTTAGCTTTCATCTGATCCTCCCGTTCCCATGTGAACTCCGGTCCACGGTTCGAGTTCCAACGGACTTTAACGATGCGGATTTTACTCCGACGAAGGCTACGAATCTTGTAGTCGAGAATCTCGACAGGTTCCTCCACAATGCGAAGACGATCATCAACCTTGATCTCCTCCAGTGGTACAATGAGAGATTCATCAGCCAAACACTTCTTCAAGATAGACACATGGAAGACGTTGTGCACACTACCGAGCTCCGCCGGTAAGTCAAGTCTGTATGCCACCGGTCTAATCCGATCCAGGATTGCGAATGGTCCGACATAACGAGGGTTAAGCTTGCCACGCTTTCCAAAGCGTATGACGCCCTTCCATGGTGAAACTTTCAGAAGTACCCTGTCCCCAACCACTCCAAAGGTTTTCGACGGCGATCGGCATAACTCTTCTGACGATCCCGTGCAGCAGCCAAACGTTGACGAATCTGTACGATTTTCTCCGAAGTTTCATACACGAGTTCCGGACCAGTGAGCTGGCTCTCGCCCACCTCGGCCCAACAAAGTGGTGATCGACATTTCCGTCCGTAAAGAGCCTCGAACGGAGCTGCCTTGATGCTAGAGTGATAGCTGTTGTTGTAAGAGAACTCCACTAACGGCAGGTGGATCTCCCAACTTTTGCCAAAATCGATAACACATGCCCGAAGCATGTCTTCCAAGGTTTGAATCGTCCGCTCACTCTGTCCATCAGTTTGCGGATGATAAGCCGTACTCATATCCAACTGAGTACCCAAAGCCTTGTGCAGAGCCTTCCAGAAACGCGAAGCGAAACGAGAATCACGATCGGAGATAATAGAAACAGGCACCCCGTGCCGAGCAACCACCTCCTTAAGGTAAAGTCGAGCCAACCGCTCGAGCCCATCGGTTTCCTTAATAGGTATAAACGTGCCGATTTTGTCAGCCGGTCAACAATCACCCAGATCATATCATAACCACTAGGTGACCTTGGCAGTTTGGTGACAAAATCCATCGTGATTCGCTCCCACTTCCATTCCGGAACCTCTGGTTGTTGTAGGAGACCAGACGACCTCTGATACTCCACCTTGACTTTAGCACAAGTCAAACATTTGCTGACGTAAGAAGCTATATCAGCTTTCATGTTTAGCCACCAATAAAGTATCTTCAAATACTGATACATCTTATCGGAGCCAAGGTGAATAGAATACCGGGATTTGTGAGCTTCATCCAAAACAAGCTCGCGCAATCCTCCGAACAATGGGACCCAAACACGTCCCGCAAAATAGTGTAAACCATCGGTCCTGAGCTCAAGATGCTTGTCAGCACTGTACATAGTTTCAGCCTTAAGATTTTCGTCCTTCAAGGCTTCCAACTGTGCAGAACGGATCCGGTCAGGAAGTGACGAATGAATGGTGAGCTGTAAGGCTCGAACACGACGAGGATTCGCAGACTCCTTCCTGCTCAAGGCGTCCGCCACAACGTTCGCCTTGCCAGGATGGTATTTGATGGCACAGTCATAATCGTTCAGGAGTTCAACCCAGCGACGCTGCCGCATGTTCAACACCTTCTGGTCGAAAATATGCTGAAGACTCTTGTGATCGGTATATACTTCACACTTGGTACCGTACAAGTAATGTCTCTAGATTTTCAACGCAAAGACTACCGCACCCAGTTCCAAGTCATGGGTAGTGTAGTTCTTCTCATGAACTTTGAGTTGACGAGAAGCATAAGCAATAACTTTCCCGCGTTGCATCAACACGCAACCGAGACCATGAATAGAAGCGTCACAGTACACAACGAAGTCATCCGTTCCCTCTGGTAAGGATAAGATAGGTGCAGAACAAAGTTTCAGCTTCAGCATCTGAAATGCCGATTCCTGCTGTTCACCCCAGTCGAACTTTTGGTCCTTCTGGGTAAGAGTGGTGAGGGGTTGAGCGATCTTCGAAAATCCCTCGATGAAACGACGATAATAACCTGCAAGGCCTAGGAATTGCCGCACCTCAGATGGCGTCTTTGGTGCTTCCCAGTCCTTAATAGCTTCGATCTTAGCTGGATCGACATGAATTCCTAGTTCATTCACCACATGTCCTAGGAATTGAACTTCACGTAACCAAAAATCACACTTTGAGAACTTAGCGTACAACTGCTCCTGTCTCAAAATTTCCAAGACCAACCGTAGATGTTCCTCATGATCCGCCTTGTTCTTGGAATAAATCAGAATATCGTCAATGAACACGATGACAAACTTATCAAGGTAAGGTTTGCAAACGCGGTTCATTAAATCCATGAATACCGCCGGTGCGTTAGTGAGACCAAAAGGCATGACCAAGAACTCAAAATGGCCATAACGAGTGCGAAAAGCAGTCTTCTGAATGTCAGCTTCCCTGACGCGCAACTGGTGATAACCGGACCGCAAATCAATCTTCGAATAGTAGCTGGAGCCCTGAAGCTGATCAAAGAGATCATCAATGCGAGGAAGAGGATAACGATTCTTGATGGTCACTTTGTTCAGCTCACGATAATCAGTACACATGCGAAGACTTCCGTCCTTCTTCTTCACAAACAAGATAGGAGCTCCCCACGGGGAAGAACTCGGTCGGATGAAACCCTTTTCCAAGAGTTCCTGTAACTGGCTGGACAACTCTTGCATCTCGGGAGGTGCAAGACGATACGGAGCTCGGGCAATAGGAGCTGCGCCCGGAGTAAGATCGATACCAAACTCAACCTGACGATGGGGAGGAAGACCAGGTAAATCATCAGGAAACACATCAGAAAAGTCACGAACCACCGGAATATCCTCGATCTTCTTCTCATCGTCAGTAGAAACGTTAACAAGTGCCAGAATGGCCGAACAACCCTTCCGAAGATACTTACGGGCTTTCATGCTAGAAATGATACTCAGCGGAGCACCGCTTTTCTCGCCACGAACCGAAAGGATCTCTCCATCAGGGAGAGGGATCCGAATAACCTTGTCAAAACAAACGATCTCCGCGCGATACAAAGATAACCAATCCATGCCGACCACGACATCAAAACTACCCAGGGGTACCGGCATAAGGTCAATGGGGAAGGACAAACCCGACAGTTCCAAGCGACATTCCCTAAGGGTGTGTGTCGCTTCGATTTTCTTACCATCAGCCAATTCTATTAAGTACTTAGCCTCTAAAGGTGTGGGTACTATATCTAGCAATCGACTAATATCCAAAGATACGAAACTCTTATCGGCACCATAATCAAACAAGACAAAAACATAGCGATCGTTAAGAAGGAACGTACCGGTAACTGTGTCTGGATCCTGCCTAGCCTCCGCAGATCCAATGACGAAAGCACGTGCAGTTCTGCCTCCGCCGCCGTTGTTCCTGTTACCGTTCCCGTTTTTCCCATTTTCGCCCTGTTTCATCTTGGGACAGTCACGCTTGAAATGTCCCGTGTCACCACAGTTATAACACCCCTGCCTCCCCTGAGTCCCCTGAGCAGCAGGAGCAGGAGCAGGAGTAGGGGTACGAGCTTGGGCCGACGGAAGTGTTGCCCTGCAATCCTTGGCCAAGTGTCCAAGCTGGTTGCACCGATGACAGCGTGCCTTATCACAGTTTCCCGAGTGATGGTAACCACACCGGTTACACTTGGGATACCTCCCAATATACCCACCTGTCTTCTGCCCTGAAGACGATCCAGACGACTCAAACTTCTTTGCCGGCTGAGACGGCGCCGGTACAACACTCTTTCCCATACCATCCCACTTTCTCTTGTTCCCTTTAGTAACCTTCACAGTAGCACCCTTAGGAGGCAAAACACCTTCTGCCACCTTTAGGTTAGTCATCCGATGAGCGGATCGGACAACTTCGGCAATAGTAGGAAGGTTTCCAGCAGCCACCAACCCAGCAATCTCCGGCACCAGTCCAGCACGACCACCGCCGCCCCCCCGACGTCCACCACCGCGAGCACCAGACATGATCTAACAAATCAAGAAATCGAGGAAGTTCAGATTCACTCCCAGTGTCAACCACTAGAAATTTACAAGAGTTAACCTAGGGACAAATCCAGGACTATACATCCAAACTCGAAGTCCATCGAGATTTTCATGCATTCCAGTTTATTATTTCGTGTGCACCCGAAATGATAAACTGCTCTACATGGTCCTCCAGATGTACCCCAAATCCAGACCCCAGTCACTGAATATCGTCGCCTAGTAACGTGTAACGTGTGTGCTAGAACCAACAAATCAACCCCTCCTTCTTCAATCCAGAAGAAGAAGACAAAAGTAAGTAAGAACCCAAATAAAAGCGGATGATGTAATGGAGAAGCAATGATGATGTTGTAAGGACACCCCGACAACGTTAGTACGTATCTCACTAATAGACTCAAATATGTGACCGTCTAGTGTGTGCGACTCGGCTATAGACCAGACTCTACATGCAGTCCTAGTTCACTATAACCTGGCTCTGATAACAATCTGTCACACCCTCAAATTTCCACTTGCGTGGTTTTACCGCGAGGCGCATGACAAACCAGGATCCAAGTCAACAATCACAATAAACAACTCTATATGAAAACGTAAAGAAACATAACCAACGATTTTATAAGCGGAAGCGTTTAAGTAGCATTTAATCAACTATGCTATCATCCAAAAAGTTATTCAAAAACACTTGTTATTACAAAACGTGCAACTATGCCTAGACGCCAATGCAGACCCGTGCGCCTAGTTCCATTTGTTGCTACCTTAGCGACCTGAGATAAATATGCCAAAAAGATGTCAACATATAATGCTGGTGAGTCCACAGGTTTGTTCAAAATGTTATCAAGATGTTACCAGAATGTTACCATGTCCATACTATATCCATATTACCAAGTACGCTAGCTAGGCGTATGTTCTGTTACTACTACGATTGGAAAACCATTACTAGACTGTTACCATGTGTTCAGCCCGAGGTGTTGTAGCCATGCTACGAGTGTTACCAGTTCGAGACAATATGCACCCGCCCGGCCCTCCAAGCCGTCGAGTGGGGTTTGTCAAACCCAATAGATCTATCCACATTTCCCCCGTTGTGCATCCCCGCACATTCATGGTTTCCCTCGGGACTTTAAAAGATCGTATAGTACACAAGTTTAAAACCATAGTATGACATATGTTACCAAAATAGTTTAGTGCATGTTTTCTCTCCCAAAAGTTAAAGCAGTAAAAGTGGGGCCGTGAACTCACCTTAAATAGCGTTCTTCGATTACAAGTAAAGATGTTAAGCCCTTGATAATCCCTCTACCGGAGATCTATCAAAATGTTCACATAAGTGATCCGACTAATAACCATAAGGTTATCTAGTCCCCGATTGTCCAGATCGTAACCAAGTATGTTTTAAAACGTGTTTAAATGTTTAACCGACACACTAGACCGACCCGACGTCCCGTTGGTGACCCATTACCCTAACTAATCAAGTACACATAGATTACACACAAGGTTCAAGCATAAAACACTTAGTTTGTATCAAAAATCTCATTTCTGCATCAGAACGGTCGAACCAGTCAGTTTAAGTCTCCTTCGCCCGTTTTTCATCTCCTTCGCCCGTTTTGTATTTCGTTTGACCGTTTGATGTTTCCTTCGCCCGTTTTATCACCTTCGCCCAACAAAACCCAGGTTCGACCCTGGATTTCCTCCTTCGCACCTTCGATTGGTCGAAGGAGGCCAGGTTCGCCCCTGTTGTGTAAATTTTCCTAAAAACGCTTCAAACACATTCAAAACGACTCGAAACATCATCAAACACAGCAGTCAAGCACGGATAACTTATCCCTACAAAACCCCACCGATTTCCCCCGATAATACGTTCGTTCCAGCCCTTTCCCAAAATGGTAAAGATTATGGAAACGTCACTTTCATGCATGAATAATTTACCCAATTTGGAAACCTTTGAAATCGATTCATATTCAACTTGAAATTCTCAGTTTGTCGAGTGTTCGATCTTTTCTTATCAATTCTATTGATCATAAATATCATGCATCAAGTCTAGATTCGTTAAAACCCCCAAATACCCATAATATCATCATATCCAATCCTAACCCTAAATAACAATAATCTAGCATCAATAACAATCCTATATCATGTTTCTATCATAGATATAGCAGCAAATCATCGAATAACCCATAACACCACATAATACACAATTTACATATGTTATTCACCATGAAACCTATGTTAAATGATAATGTTTTGATTTAGAAAGATGTTTAAAAGGTTTTTAATCATAAAAACACCCTTAGAACAGATCCGGACAATTAGGGTTAGATGAAAACGAATTAAAATACTTTTAAAAGGTTTAGGATTAAGAACACACCTTGGATTCTTGTTTAGATGTTGTAGATAGGTTAGATTATGAAAAAGAAGAACAAAAACTCCTTCCTTAGTGATTAAGATCGTTTGAGAGCGTTTTGGGACGGTTAGGGTTTGTGAAATGATGAAAAATGACAAAGGTTGGTATTTATACTAATCCTCCTTCGCCCCATTTCAATGGTCGAAGGTGGTCTCCTTCGACCCTTCCACAGGGTCGAATGAGCCCTGTCCTGGTCGAAAGGAATTCTTTCAATTCCACTTCCCAGGTTCGCCCATTTACAAAAGGGTCGAACCAGGCAATTGTTCTCCTTCGACCACTCGAAGTGGTCGAACCAGAACTCCTTTTTAACTAGTTTTCCAGTTTGTCGTGTTTAACGCATTCTAACACATCTTAACACATAAGCATGCATCCTTAATCTATATTTGACATATTTAAGCACAGATAATCATTTACACATCATTTAAACACATCTATGTATATAATCCACCACACGACCCATAATCTACACATATACTTAATTAGTTCATGTAATGCCACCAACAACGGAACCCGGTACTAGTGTATTACCAAAACGACTCCCAATGATCCTCCAGATCATTGCACCCTGGACAATCCTAGCTTGACCCGACTCAACTAACCCAGTTAAGTTCGTTTATAAACGTTTCTCGCTAAGGTAGACTTAGATGTTACTAATATGTTTAAGCCAAACATGCCGGGTGTCATAATTTATGTTCAGTATTATATGGCCTATGTTGTGGCAGTTCGTTAGCCGCGATGCGGTAGTTCGTTAACCCCTATGTGGTAGTTCGTTAGCTATGATATAGTAGTTCATTGGCCATGGAATGGTAGTTCGTTAATCGCGGTGGACGATAGTTTGTTTGGGAGGTTCGGTATGGAGTTCGAACATTTAATGAGTGTTTTCATCGGTCGGTTGTATCCTGATAGTCTTTCAAAAGCTCATGAAACGTTTTACTTAAAAACCTGTGAACTCACCGGCATTATTTGCTGACGTTCTTTAGCATGTTTTTTTCAGGTCGCTAAGGTAGCAGTTATCGGTAGGCGCACGGATTCTCACGGCGTCTAGGATTCACTTGCACATCTTTTAGTACTTTTAGACTTTTATGTTTTACTTTCGGTTGTAATAAAGTTTACGCTTCCGCCGCGATGATTAGAGTTTTGAAAACTTAATGGGCAATTTACGTTGTTTTCATATCATTTAGTTGTCGTTTATTGTGACCGTTGACTTGGATCCTGGTGTGTCACGCGCCTCGCGGTAAAACCCCGCACGTGGAAATTTGAGGGTGTGACAGATTGGTATCAGAACCAATGGTTATAGTGAACTAGGACTGCATCTAGAGTCTAGTCTATAGCCGAGTACCACACATGTTAGACGGTCACACATAGTTACGAGTCGTGTCATTTGGTAAACATACTAACCTTGTCGGGGTGTCGGTGTCCTCATCACACAGTATCGTATTACGTATCTTTGGACTATTTCTACACTTATTCTATCTTCTTCTTCGGGTATGAAGATGACGAGGCTTATCGCTTATACTTGGCAGTAGTGTACATTGGGGGTGGCTTCGGCACATTCTTGAGATTTTTCCGGGATTTGGATATCTCCCCTCTATGCTCTAATGTACATACTTGCCCTCACACACACTATTCTGCACTAGTACTTGTCATAGTACACCCCTGAGTGATTGTTCACTTTGGGATGTTCGTGCGATAACAGTTTCTTTTAGGAATGTGGGTGTCGGGTGATTGGAAGTTCTAGCTAGGAGCACGCCTAAAGGACCATGTAGAGTGATTTATTATTTCGGGTGCACACGAAATCATATATCGGAATGCATGGAAATCTTGGTGGACTTCGTGTTCGGACTAATGGTCATGCTGGAACCACGTTCTGAATTCATTTGGTCACTTGTAGCTTGATCCGATAGCGGTATTGAGTATCTTGTCTCATGTTTGGCAGAACATGTCTGGTCGTACTCGTGGACGTGCTGGTGGACGCCGTGGTGGCGGCGGGGGTCGCAATGGCGGTGGACGAGGTGGTGGGAACATCACCATGACGCAGGCGGAGATGGAGCACTTGTTGCAGCAGCAGTTGAACGTTACGTTGGCTGCTTTCCATGCTGCTCAGCAGACTGTGGGAAATACTAATCAGGTGCAGTCTGGGTGCACCTACAAGAAGTTCATGGATTGTAAGCCCCATTAATTCAATGGGACTGAAGGGGCGGTGGGACTGCTCTGGTGGTTAGAGAAGATCGAATCGGTGTTTGCTATGTGCAACTGTCCCGACTCTGATCGCGTCAAGTATGCTTCTGCTACTTTGGAGGGACATGCTTTGACTTGGTGGAACTCCACCATTGCGAACCTTGGCCTGGGGTGAGGCCCATGCTATGCCATGGTCCGAGTTTATTCAGATGTTGAGGGCGGAGTATTTCCCAAGGGATGAATTTATGAAGTTGGAACACGAGTTTTGGAATCTGAAGATGGTTGGGTCCGAGATCGAGGAGTTCACTGCTAGGCACAACGAGTTAGCTTTTATGTGCCCCGGTTTGGCTATACCGGAGTACCGGAGGATTGAGCACTATGTTGCTGGGTTTGTGCCGGAGATTGCTGGGCTTGTTGTTGCCGCTGATCACACTACTATGTTGGCCACTGTTCGGGCAGCTCACAAGCTGACCAACATGAAGGTTGCTGATGGCGTTCTACCTCCGAGGGGTGCTGCTGTAAGAGCTCCTGCGGATAACAAGAGGAAGTGGGAAACTACTGGGAAGAACGCTGGGTCGTCCCAGCCGCATGCAAAGAAACAGGATGTTGGAGTATCATCCGAGTAGAAGTCTGGGGGGTATACTGGGAAGCTCCCGAAGTGTGGTGAATGTGGGTTCCATCATTATGGCAACTGTGAGAAGTTTCGTTGCAACCGTTGTCAGCGTGTGGGCCAGGTTGCTAGAGATTGCAGAGTCAATCTCCAGACAGTTCCAGGTCAAGCGATTGTCCCTGCTCCTGTTCCTTAGGGAAATCGAGGGTGTTATAACTGTGGGGAGTTGGGGCATCTCAAGCGTAATTGCCCGAAATTGAATCAGGTCGAGACAAGGGCTGCGGGCGGCGGTGGAAACAACGAGGGTGGCGGTCGGGCTACTCATGGTCATGTTTACGTCATTGGTGCAAGGGAGAACCAGGAGGATCCTGATACTGTTACTGGTGAGTATTCCTTTCTTGATTCTCGTTATGCTAGTATTCATTCTCATTGTTTGGCATTTCGTATTCATCATGTCCATTCAGTCTGGTACTTAGTCATCGTTTTGCATTCATGGGTCTGATGTGGGTCCTTTAGAGATGCTACTTGGACGGTGCAGGTGTGTCATTTACACCAATCACAGTAGTCTCTAGTAGGCCTTCGATCAAGAGGATTCATTGTTTTGTATTCACTTTGGGGAGGGCGGTTCCCCGGCATAGAGTATCTGTTGATATCATTCTTCGTCTGTGGTTATCATTTCATTTGCGTTCTGGGAAACGTTACTTGGGTTAGGTCGACACTCATTACTGTCGAAGAGTGAATCTCGGGGCGAGATTCCTTTCAACATGGGGATGATGTGACGATCGGGAAAATTTTTCTTTCTATCACTTCGTTCTCTTTGACTTCGGGAAATTTTCGGGACGAAAATTCTTTCAACAGGGGGATGATGTGACACCCGGCATGTTTAGGTCAACAATTCATAAACACATAAAGTCTACCATAGCAAGAAACGATTATTAAACATACTTGACAGGGTCAGTAGAGTCGAAACATAGTCCGTATTGTCCAGGGTTCAATTATTTGGAGGATCATTGGACTAATCACACACGCACACGTTATGAGTCCCGTTGTTGGTGAATTACATAAACTATATTAAGTGTTACGCGTAGATTTATTCTTATGTGGTGGATTATATGCAAATACGTGTTTAAACAATGGTTAGATGATTATCCGTGCTTATATATGTTAAACACATATTAGGATTACATGTTCATGTGTTAAGATGCGTTAAAATGCGTTAAACAAGACAAACTGGAAAAACTAGAAAACATAGGTCCAGGTTCGACCCATAGCGTGGGGGCGAACATGGGAAAAGATCTTGGTTTGACCCACAATGTAGGGGCGAACCTGGGATGAGAAAACCACATAAGTTTATTCGACTAGCATAGACACATTCGACCATGAATAAGGAGCGAATGTGGACTGGGTATAAATACCACACTTTGTCATTTTTCACCATTTCACAAACCCTAAACGCCTCTAAACACTCTCTAGCATCTTTAATCATTGAGGAAGGAGTTTTTGCTCTTGTTTTCCATAATCTAACCTACAAACATCTTCTAAACAAAGATCTAACGTGTGTTCTTCATCCTAAATCCTTTTTAAAGCATTTTGATTCGTTTTCATTAAACCCCAAGAGTCCAGATCTGATTCAAACATGTTTTCATGGTTAAAAACCTTCTTAACATCTTTCTAAACAAAACCTATTCATAAACAATGAGTTTTCATACAAATTAACATGTGTTAAAGGTGTTTTATGTGGTGTAATGTATTGTTTTATGATTGATTGTTGTATAGATGTTATAACAATGATCTAGGACTGTTATTGATGATGATTTATGATTGAGATAGGTCACAATTGATTATTGATGATGTTTTGCTCATTTTGGGGATTTGGGTCAGATCTAGAGCTTGTTCATGATGATAGTGATAAGGAAATGATTGGGGGTTTCTTTTTCATGTTAATATGAGAATATTAAGTTGATTATTGATTGATTTCAGAAAGTTTCCCAATTGGGTAAAGAATGCATGCGTATGATGTCACATCTCCATAATTTGCCATTTCGGGTAACTTGTAAAACGGACGGATTTCGGGATAAAATTGGTATGGTTTTGTAGGAATATGTTAATGATAGTTGACTGCTATGATTGGCGATGTTTCGTGATGTTTTTCGGACCGTTTAGATGCGTTTTGGTGCGTTTTATGAAGTTTTGCAGCAAAGGGTCGAACGTGGAACTCATTTGACCCTTCGTGGGGTCGAATGTCGCTCAAATGGGTCGAAGGTAGCTCAAATGGGTCGAATGTGGCTAAAATGGGTCGAATGTGGCTCAAATGGGTCGAAGGTGGTTCAAATGGGTCGAATGTGGCTCAAATGGGTCGAACGTGGCTCAAATGGGTCGAACGTGGCTCAAATGGGTCGAACGTGGCTCCTAGGGGTTGAATGTAGCACCATCGGGTTGAATGTGGGTGTCTGGGGTCGAATGTGGGTGCCTGGGGTCGAATCTGGGTGCCCGGGGGCGAATTAACACGTGTTAGGGTCGAATTAACATACTTTAAGGTCGAATAAACATATGTTAGGGTCAAATAAACATGTGTTAGGTCAAATGAACTTGTGAATGAGTTGAATGAACATCATGAGGGTCGAACCAGAAGCCCTTAGGGGCGAACCAAACACAGGAAAATTCTGATTCGACCTTACGACTTCGTATATGCGATTTTTGATGCAAACTAAGTGCTTTATGCTTGAAACTTATGTGTTAACCTTATGTGCATGACTAATTGATGTAATGGGTCACCAACGGGATGTCGGGTCTGTCTGGTATGTCCGGTTAACGTTTAAACACACTTTTTAACACACGTAGTCAAGATCTGGACAATCGGGGACTAGTTAGCATTTGGGTTAGTAGTCATCACACTTATGTAAACTCATTGATAGGTTGTCATTAGTTGGGATTATCATACACATGTTGGATTCCTAGTTATCAGAAGACGCACTCTAAGGTGAGTTTTACGACCCCACTCTTTTACTGGTTCTACATTTTCGGGGGAGAAAACATGTTGTGTTCTTTAAACGTGTGTCAATTGTGTTCGCAAGTTCATTACGTTTGGGAGGGTTCATTTGGGTTCAAAGTATTCATTTATGTTCCGTATTATATGGCCTATGTTGTGGCAGTTCGTTAGCCGCGATGCGGTAGTTCGTTAGCTATGATATAGTAGTTCGTTGGCCATGGAATGGTAGTTCGTTAATCGCGGTGGGCGATAGTTCGTTTGGGAGGTTCGTTATGGAGTTCAAACGTTTAACGAGTGTTTTCATCGGTCGGTTGTATCCTAATAGTCTTTCAAAAGCTCATGAAACGTTTTACTTAAAAACCTGTGAACTCACCGGCATTATTTGCTGACGTTCTTTAGCATGTTTTTCTCAGGTCACTAAGGTAGCAGCTATTGGTAGGCGCACGGAGTCTCACAACATCTAGGATTCACTTGCACATCTTTTAGTACTTTTGGACTTTTATGTTTTACGTTCGGTTGTAATAAAGTTTACGCTTCCGCAACGATGATTAGATTTTTGAAAACTTAATGGGCAATCATACCATCCACAAACGAGTGGACAAGTTGAAGTGTCCAACCGTCAAATTAAAGAAATTCTCATGAAGAAGGTTCGAACGGATAGGAAGGATTGGTCAGGCAAATTGGATGATGCGTTGTGGGCATACCGGACGGCCTACAAAACTCCAATTGGCACAACACCTTACCGGATGGTGTATGGAAAGGGTTGTCACTTGCCAATGGAGTTAGCACATCAGGCACATTGGGCAACTACAACGGTGAATGCGGATTATGATGAAGCGCGTAAGATGCGAAAGTTGCAAGTGAGTGAGATAGAAGAAATTCGAGACGAAGCGTATGAATGTGCATCGGTGTGACATCCGTCACCCTCGTCTTACATCTAATTAACAATAATAGTCCTTCAAATATTTCCATTATAGTCCCTGTAAGTTTCGTCGTTTTCAAATTTAATTTTAGAGCGAGCAAAAAAAAATTATCATTTATATTTATTATGGATCGGGTATAAGTTTTAATCAAATACGTATCTTGAAACGTTATTCGGAATGGATTTTATAAAAACTGCAAGTTTTATAAAGTTTTAGAAATATTTTAAGTTTAGTTAGTTAACCTGGTTAGTTTTTATAAAGGAAAAACTAATTGAAAACCTTAAAAACTAACCTAAGTTAAAATAGAGGGCCAGTTGTGTCAAATTATCAAAGTTCAAATTCTGAATTGTTTCCCCCTTGTTCTTTTCTCGTGTCCGGCAACAGGAATTCGCCGCTGGTGACGTTCCGGCGAACCTCCGATACGTTTATTAAACCGTTTTAACGTTTACAATCAAAAGCTTTACGTTACTCCAACTTGGTCCAACGTATAACTACCATTTAATCGAAGAAATAAACTGCTTTTATGAACCTTTAATCGGGTTAAAGTGTGAAACCGCCGGAATTTAAGAAACGCGTCAAACGCTCTGTTTCTTGAACAAAATTATAAATTCTTCTTACCATAACGTTTCTGCACTTACACACTTGATAAACCCACAAAAAAATCACCAAATCGTGTGCAATTTGACTGTGTTTGTCCTTGAAGTTACGATTCATTCATCACCTTTTTCACTCCTTAATCGTTGCTGTAAGTATTCATTAATCATGACATTTTGATTGTTTTTTATGGCCGATCAGTTACCCCATATAATCGATGTCTAATTGTTGCTGAATCGTTTGATTAAATTTAGGGGTTAGGGTTCTTGTTTATTTGGGGAAGAAGGTGATATAACATGTGGAAATTATAAACATTTACTTTTTGATTTTGAAAACAAAAGAAGCTTGTAGTATAGTGGTTTAGTGTATGGTTGTGTTGGAAAAGGGCCCGGGTTTCGAGTCCCCCTTAATGCAAATCTACATTTTTTGTTCTTGTTATGTCCTTTCCATTTTATATATAATATATAGAATTTGAAATATTCATAGTAAATTCATTTTTACTCCAAAAATTATGAAAATTTAGGGGAAGCATCTTGACACCCTAAAGAAAATTATCATATTTTTATTTTCTGGAAAAAACATTATTCATATTTTTCTTGAATTAAATTTTTTTAATCATAATTAAATGATTAAAAATTCATTTTAACTGATTTTAACCTCAAATTTTCTGGATATTTATTTTTATGTATAATAAACTGAAATAAAATGTAATTTCTCAGAAAATGATTATTTTTGTTATTTTTACTATTTTTAATCATTAAAACACTATTTAAACTCATTAAATATGATTTATATACAAATAAATTGAGAGAAATTATGGAAATATTATTTTTAGTATTTCACACCAGAAAATAATTATTTTCATAAAAATATCATTTTTGGATCATGTCTTGTATTATTAAGCTTTATTTATGTTTAATTAGACATAATTAAACATTTATTTATTTGTACCATTGAACATCTATTTTATAAATACTTTTCTTATAAAATATAAATAATCTTATGTTTGAAAGTTTTTATTATTATTTGTGGATCATTGAGTAACTCATAATTAATTGTTTCAATATTTATGATTATTGTAATTATTTACAATAATTAGTTAAATTATTTTGTCTTAATTATTCAAACATATTTATATATATATATATATATTCAATTCTAGATTGCTAGTTTTAATTGTTGTATTCTCGTCCAACGTAATAAATTATTCAATTCAATGTATCAAAATTTACAATTCTAGTCAATGAGCTATTTAACAATCGTCACTACGTGACACCTCGATGTTTCCGCCAACGGTTGGGGTGTTACAGATTGGTATCAGAGCCATGGTTATAGGGAATTAGGTTATTAGAATCCCTTTTAGTCTAGTCTATGACTAAGCTTACTTTCATGAGTCCTCTCATGTATATTTCTTATATTTTCTTTCGAGATATTTTCGCTATCATTCTTTCTCATTATTATTTCGGTGTTTAGAGAAGAAGACACTTGTATTTCACAAACGAAACGATATCACCAAGTTAGGAGTGATATCCATACCTTGGTGATTAGTTTCACTCCTCTATATGTTATTTATCTTAGGAATATATCATTGAGATAGGAGTGACATCCACACCTCAAAGAGTATTTCCTTCAAAAAGAAACTTAACCACTAAGCTAGGAGTGATATCCTTAACTTAGTGATTGGTTTCATTCCAAAATAGTTTTCAATTTTGAAATACATCTTTGAGTTAGGAGTGAAATACACATCTCAATGATCTATTTCTACATCTCGTATTTAATATCGCTAAAGTTTTGGAATTTACTAGTGATGGGGCACGTGCAATCTGGAAGGGTGAGCGCCTGTATCCTGAGTTTTCTGTCTAGGGCTGGCATTTCGCATAAATCCCAATCAGACACGGGACCCGTATACCTACCTGGGAACTCTTGGGATATTCATTCACTTATAGGCTAAAGTACGCCCCCACAAGTCACTAGGAAAATTCAAATACTTGAGTTAGTCAAAGTTTCCTATGGAAACAATTCCAATATTTTATATCATCGATATTTATATTTGTTTATCATTTGAAGACTCAATTTAATCACTTGATGTTTCATATGCCATTATTCATTGATCATTCGCTTTTGAATTCCTTATCGTCATTATTAAAACTTTTTTGTTCGATATAATATCGCATTAAAGCTTACACTATTTCATTTATGCTTTGTGACTTTTACACTATAAAGCATCACTTCTCTTTTGCTAAAACATTTTTCCCATGATTCAGATTTTAAACTTCATGTTTAAATTTGAACGCATCCTAATTTTGGTACGTTAAGTCTTCACACACAGTTAAATAAACATGGTTTCAAAATTTATTAATCAACTTGTTTATATTACTGTATTTATAAACTCATTTGATAGATGTCACAGGATATCCCTAAACTATGACCTTTTATATCCGCTTGTGCATCCACAATACTCTAAACACAAAATATCCTCATTTACACAATATTAATTTACACTCAGTTTAGGGAAGCCTATTCACTAGATTAATATACACCCTACATACACCACGTGTCCTGAAACAAATAGCACGCTATGAGCCCAAAGAGATACCTTAACGATCTTTATAAACAAACAATCTTTCAATGTATAAAATTCGTAAAAGCTTGATAATTAAAAGGTTTCTAGTTTACCTAGTCCTAACGGGTAAGACTTAGATTTTTCAAACATTTCATAACAATTCAAAATTTTTGAATTTTCAACCCACAAGTTAAAGAAATGTTTAAATACAGAAAATTCTATTGACCAAAATTTGTCAAGGCATCTGGGATCATTCACAGACTTCACGCCATTTTAAATCTTGGTCTTTTGAAACACATTAGAATTTCACATACTTCTTGAAATGGTTTCGTTTTGCATTTTACAAACTTGTATGGCATATTTTAAAGGTTAAATGTAAACCTTTTGTTTTCATATGACGTATCCAATATATGTTTTCGGGAGAAACTTGCAACTAATAATACGCCTTATAACACTTTTCAATTTTGACATCTCGTAAACACATGAAAATGTATATTTATGAAGATTTTTCAAATAAACCTGTTTTGAACTTAAAACATTCTTCGGTTTCTAAAAAGTTACCCTCGTGCTAGTAGACTATACGTCTGTTCTGCGCACTTTAATTTACAGTAAGTTTCATTATTACACCATTATATTTATAGTCACGTTCACACATTATCTTATTATTCTGGTATTATTCTTTTATTGGTGGTTATTTTCACGCGTTATTCACAACTATTCTCAAACTAGTTATTAGTAATTATTCTTACAACACTGGTTTTGAGCATTAATTTAACTGGTTTACTTTCATTTTGTGCAAATTGTGCGATTTACTCGATTTATGTTATACTATTTTTTCAATCGAAATTTTATGCTATACTTATATACTTACATGAACACATATTTGGTATGCATATTTTTTTTTCTATTATGAGCAAAATCCTGTTATACTTTACATTATTTTGTTTATCATCATGGCCAACGAACATACTAGTTGATAACTCTTATGAGATCTAAGCCAGTGCCCACGTACGACTCGGATTAGAGTATTTCTTCAATCCGAGGGGAACGGTGTAAACCTCAGAGTCTATCAATACGAGTGTTTAGAGCCAATGATGTGAACAGAAGTTACTGGTTAAGGGTAAACCCGAAAGGGAAGAACCTCTAACCATGTCTATTACTTACATGTTACTCTCATTACGGTTAAAGGGTAAACCCGAAAGGGAAGGACCTCTAACCATGTCATTGTTTCATTGAAGTATCAATTACTTAGCATATCCTGATGGCAAGCATTTGTTTCTGGTATTAGTTAGGATAGGGTTATGGAAAAGCATAACACCCTAGTGTAAGGTAAATCGATGATTACGGGCCGGAACGCAATCATGGGTTTACAGGTACATAAGGGTGGTGTGTAATTCTATTTAGGCTGTTGGTAGACAATCGGTACGAGTCCAAAGTATCGGGAGTGTGGTGGGTCAGCTGCGGTACACCCTATATATAGGCTTAAACGATACTGCGGGAACGGACTAGGAGTCTAACCAAGAACCTACCCGTTACCCATTACTACCTCTTCATTAGATAGTTGACTAATAGCTAGTATTTTCGATAAGAACGTTCTTACATGAGCTTCAATTCGTCTTCCTAGAGTCTTTCTCTTGACCACCTCTACAGAAAACTAAAACGTTGTGTACTCATATATCCTTGGTTGTTTGGATTTTTGTTGCATATCCTAATAAAGTTCAGTTAGAAACCTTTCTAAATTAGAGGAGACTGCTTCATTAGTACCTCTGCCCCTCACCCGTTACACTTTCCCAAAACTTTTCTCATTTAAACTCTTAACTTCCTAACTTTAGGTTAACTGTCAAAAATTTTGAAATTTTTACTATGGATATTATTAGACAACTATTTTAAATCATAACCGATGTAATTTATAAAATCTAGTTGACTTTTACGACGCCGTTGTTTCATAGAAACCTCCACTTGAAAGAAATTTTGAGACGAAATTTTCTAAAGTAGGGGAGAGTGTGACATCCGTCACCCTCGTCTTACATCTAATTGACAATAATAGTCCTTCAAATATTTCCATTATAGTCCCTGTAAGTTTCGTCGTTTTCAAATTTAATTTTAGAGCGAGCAAAATTTTTTTTATCATTTATATTTATTATGGATCGGGTATAAGTTTTAATCAAATACGTATCTTGAAACGTTATTCGGAATGGATTTTATAAAAATTGCAAGTTTTATAAAGTTTTAGAAACATTTTAAGTTTAGTTAGTTAACCTGGTTAGTTTTTATAAAGGAAAAAACCAACTGTTAAAATAGAGGGGCCAGTTGTGTCAAATTATCAAAGTTCAAATTCTGAATTATTTCCCCCTTGTTCTTTTCTCTTGTCCGGCAACAGGAACTCGCCGCCGGCAACGTTCCAGCGAATCACCGATTCGTTTATTAAACCGTTTTAACCTTTACAATCAAAAGCTTTACGTTACTCCAACTTGGTCCAACGTATAACTACCACTTAATCGAAGAAATAAACTGCTTTTATGAACGTTTAATCGGGTTAAAGTGTGAAACCGCCGGAATTTAAGAAACGCATCAAACGCTCTGTTTCTTGAACAAAATTATAAATTCTTCTTACCAAAACGTTTCTGCACTCACACACTTGATAAACCCACAAAAAAAATCACCAAATCGTGTGCAATTTGACTGTGTTTGTCCTTGAAGTAGCGATTCTTCATCACCTTTTTCACTCCTAAATCGTTGCTGTAAGTGTTCATTAGTCATGCCATTTTGATTGTTTTTCATGGCCGATCAGTTACCCCATATAATCGATGTCTAATTGTTGCTGAATCGTTTGATTAAATTTAGGGGTTAGGGTTCTCGTTTATTTGGGGAAGAAGATGATATAACTTGTGGAAATTATAAACAATTACTTTTTGATTTTGAAAACAAAAGAAGCTTATAGTCTAGTGGTTTAGTGTATGGTTGTGTTGGAAAAGGGCCCCGGTTTGAGTCCCCCTGAATGCAAATCTGCATTTTTTGTTCTTGTTATGTCCTTTCCATTTCCATTTTTTTATTTTTTTTAAATATATATAATATATAGAATTTGAAATATTCATAGAAAATTCATTTTTACTCCAAAAATTATGAAAATTTAGGGGAAGCATCTTGACACCCTAAAGAAAATTATCATATTTTTATTTTCTAGAAAGAACATTATTTGCATATTTTTCTTGAATTAAATTTCTTTAATCATAATTAAATGATTAAAATTTCATTTTAAGTGATTTTAACCTCAAATTTTCTAGATATTTATTTTTATGTATAATAAATAGAAATAAAATGTATTTTCTAACAAAATGAGTATTTTTGTTATTTTTACTATTTTTAATAATTAAAACACTATTTAAACTCATTAAATATGTTTTAAATACAAATAAATTGAGAGAAATTATGGAATTATTATTTTTAGCATTTCACATCAGAAAATAATTGTTTTCAAAAAAATAGCATTTTTGGATCATGTCTTTTATTATTAAACTTTATTTATGTTTAATTAGACATAATTAAACATTTATTTGTACCATTTAACATCTATTTTATAAATACTTTTCTTATAAAATAGAAATAATCTTACGTTTGAAAGTCATTATTATTTACAATAATTAGTTAAATTATTTTGTCGTAATCATTCAAACATATTTTTATCAAAATATCCAATTGGTAATAATTATATTACCTAGACCACTTTTGCAAACTTTCATATATTATTTGTGACACACGACCTTTACATTAATGTGATTTATCATAAAAACTCTAATTCCCCAAATCAACATAGCAAACCCTAATGCCTTTCGTTGCTTCCGTTGTGCAAGTCTGTTACCAAACTGTCGTAACGTCCAGCCCCTCCTGGTCGGGTTGTTACAGTACAGACCCTAGATACCTTAGACTTTGTAGACTTTTCCTTACTAGTATTCATATACGTTATTGGTTGAATTCCCCGGAATTCCCATTACTTAGCTCACGACCGCTTAAGTTGGATTCTGATCGCTTTCGCAAACTGTGAGTATATCTTTTCCCCTTTTTACTGTTTTACTATTTTGGGGTGACTCATGTACCTACTATCAAGTTTCTATTTCCTTTTACTAAAATAGCAATTCTTATGTGTGTTTGCTTGTGTCATTTCGTGTATCTATGACTTGTCAAATCATTAACCATTGCGGCCTAGCATTTCAATGAATAGATCTATCGTATTTACCTTTGTGACTCTGTTGAGAGTCCTTGTCATTGCTTTGTGTTTCATTAGTACTGTTACTAGCGCATACTATATATATTTAATTTCATTTTAGGGTTGATTTGACCCGGATACCACTTATTACATTTTGCAAAATAACACATGAATTGCTAAATTTTCCTTATTATATGTATCAAACGGGTATGCTCACCAATACATTTTTGTATTGACCAAATTATTTTCGTACATTTTTCAGGTTCTTATGAGATCACTTCTAAGCTTTTGGAACCTAGACTTAGATTGAGATTTACTGTATTTTAGTTTTATATTGCTAGTTTTAATTGTTGTATTCCTTCCAATGTAATAAATTATTCAATTCAATATATCAAAATTTACAATTCTAGTCTATGAGCTATTGAACAATCGTCACTATGTGATACCTCGATGTTTCCGCCAACGGTTGGGGTGTTACAATCGGCATACAAAGACAAGCTTAAAAAGGTCCATGATGCAAAGTTGAGAAAGAAGACCTTTGAAATGGGTCAAAAGGTTTGGTTGTACAACTCGCGGTTGAAGATGTTTGCGGGCAAGTTGAAAAGCAAGTGGATGGGCCCGTATGTTATTAGGCGAGTTGGGAAGTTCGGTAATGTGGATGTCCAAGATGAGCAAAACCGACAAGCAACAAACGGTGAATGGACATCGATTAAAACCATACTTGGAAGGAAACGATATCAACAACTTGGAGCTTGACAAAGCGGGCTACGTATTACGCCCGGTTGATGATGAACAACTGTGAGAAGCCCAAGTTTGGTAGTGTACATAGTTTTTGTTTATTTTTTTTTGTTGCACAATTTTCGTTTTTGGTAGAAATCCGTGTTTGAAACAAGTGTGAGGACGTTCGAGTCACGAAAACGTTCTAGCATTGTGTTGAGGACAACACGAGATTTTCAAGGGGGTAGAGTAAATTCTATGTTTTTGAATTTCCATATTTCCATATCTTCGTTTAAAATTTCCAGGTTTTTGGTTTAAAAAAATAATAATTTTGAAAGCTGATGTGCAGGTCCCACCGTAACTTACGGTGGGGACCGTAAATTACGGTGGAAAGGAAAACAAAGACACAATACGGTAGTAAGGCTCTGCCTTACGGTGGAAAATTGGGCCAGGAGTCCACCGTAACTTACGGTGGCCACCGTAAGTTACGGTAGCCCCGGGGTCTGCAATCATCGGCCGGGTCACAACATTTGTATAATTTTTTTTTAAGTTTCTCTTTCAAGCAAACGTGTATAATCCCTGGCCACTTATCTCTTTTCACACTTTTTCATCTCACACATCTTTCATTAAACCCCACAAGATCCACAACAACCCCACAACCTTCAACCCTTCAACCCTTCAAATCTTCATATCTTCTTCAATACTTAGCCAAATCGAGTTATTTTCGGATCTATCTAGACTAGAATTTCACGTACTTTCTGATTTTAAGGAGATATTTGCAAGAAAAACACGTTTTTTTGATTGATTACCAAACCCTAAGTCCGAAAAATTTAGGGATTTTTGAAGTTTTTTTTTTCTTGGATTCTAGCATCATCAATCAAAGGTATGTGATACTATTTTGTTATTTTTGATGGTGCATTGTGAAGATTAAGGTTGTTGTGATTATTTGTTCATACACACTTGCTTGTTCTAAGTTTTTGTCATGTAGAATGGTTATTTCAGTATCATTATGGTAGTAGATGTAAGATTGAGATTCAAGTTGTGAAATTTTGGGAATCTTTACTTTGTAGAGGCACCATGCCAAATTTTTTTTGTAAAAAAAAATATGTGAAAATGTTATCATTAGCATCTACTACTGTCACACCCTCGAATTCCACATGCGGGTTTTTACCGCGAGGCGCGTGACACACCAGGATCCAAGTCAACGGTCACAATAAACGACATCTATATGATATGAAAACAATGTAAATTGCCCATGAAGTTTCAAAAATTCAACCATCGCTTGCGGAAGCGTAAAACTTTATTACAACTCAAAAGTAAAAAATGAAAGTCTGATAATACTCAAAATGAAATGCAAATGGATCCTAGACGCCGTGAGACTCCGTGCGCCTAAACTCAATGCTGCTACCTTAGCGACCTGAGAAAACATGCCAAAAAGACGTCAACATATAATGCTGGTTAGTTCATAGGTTTTAAGTTCACAAAGCGTTTCAAGCGTAAAGAGTTTCATCTCAAAAGTACCAAGTACGCAAAACCGTTAAGTACATAACAAACATTTCCTTACTACTACGACTGTGTTGCCGAAACCATTACTGACAAGCGTTGCGTGTGTTGCCGCCCGTGTTTGAGTTGCCGAAAATAGAGACAATATGCACCCGCCCGGCTCCCAGCCGTCGGGTGGGGTTCGTCAAGCCCAATAGATCTATCCACATTTCCCCCGTTGTGCCCCGCATATTCATGGTTTCCCAGGGACTTAGCGTTGCGTTGCGTTGCGTCGTATAGTACTTTAAAACAAGCGTTGTGTTTCATAAGCGTTGCGTTTCAAAAGTGTTGCGTTTCATAAGCGTTGCGTTTCAAAAGTGTTGCGTTTCATAAGCGTTGCGTTTCAAAAAGTGTTGCGTTTCATAAGCATTGAGTTTCAAAAAGTGTTGCGTTTCAAAACATAAATGTTGTATTTGTTAAAACGTGTGGCATGCTTCTCCCCCGAAAAAAAGTTTATAAAAGAGGGGCCGTGAAACTCACCTTAGAGTGCGTCCTCAGTAAAATAGAAATCTGATACGTGTGTAATAGTCCCTACTAGTGGCGACCTATCAATGAGTTTACATAAGTGTGATGACTACTAACCCGAAGGCTAATCAGTCCCCAAATTGTCCAGACCATGACTGTGTATGTTGAAAACATGTTTGAACGGTAAACCGACCAAACCAGACAATACCCGACATCCCATTGGTGACCCGACATCCCACGTGTTAGCCACATACAAGATATCATGCAACTTATGCAATTAAACACTTAGCATGCACAAACATTCACCCTATCTAGCATAACGCCCAATTAACGCATAAACAAGTCTCAACATGTGTTACCAAGTTATTAGACATGTCACGGGGTTCCTAACATGTTCCTAGGTGTCAAACCGTGTTTCGGGATGTCAAAATACGCTTGCAACAGCAACACACGCGATTAGGCTATCATACATGCATTTAGGAAAGTCAACTAGTGATTAGGATGGTCAAACTAGCAATTGGGAGTGTAATCACATGCAGTATAGGCGATTAGGTGCCCAATCGCCTCTAATGTCAGGCGATTGGCCCAATCGCCGGTTCCTTCAGGCGATTGGAGCTCCCCAATCGCCCCTTGCAGCCTGGTTTCGCTTTTTCGCGCGTTTAACCTTCCAAATCAGATCCGAAACATGTGGAAACACCCAATATCAAACCCAAAACATTAATCCAACTATTTCAAGCAAAAACCCCTAATTTATTATCATTCTAGCCGTCCCGAATGCAAGCGTTTTCCCAAAATAGTATAACTTAGCATGGAAACATGACATCAACATGCAAACCTTACCCTAAATGGAAAATATCCAGATTTCATCACATAATGACGTTGTCTGACACTATCCTACTATTCTAGCATCATCCTAGAGTAAACCCTAACCTCGAAAAATCAATAAAATACAACATATCATCATTAATCCTTCATAATCATTCAAACGGGTCAAAACGCCTAATATCAATAATACACATCTATGAACCTTCAAATTCCTAGGTTAACATCATATCAACTCATTTAGATCAGAAACATATCAATAATACAAGAACAACGATGTTTAAATGATAAAAATCCTATCTTGCATGAATATATAACCTATAACAAGCATAGAGGTTTGGGTTTGTTTAGAAACCGATTTTAATGAGTTTTCAAAGACACAAATGTTTAGAAACCAGGTTAGGACCTTTAGGGATCAAAACAATATCATTACGAAGGTTTGGGATGAAGAACACACCTTGAAATTGTAAGATTATGAGGTGTAAAGCTTGGAAATGTGATTTCTTGATCAAAAACGTGTTGTAGAGGTTGAATAAGGTGTGGGGTGGCTTTGGGGTGTATTAGGGTTTCACAAATGATGTTTAAAACATAAGGGTGGTATTTATAGGCGTTTCTAGTCGTTTAGTACGCGTCAGACGATTGGGCAGCAGCTACAGGCGATTAGAGTGTCTAATCGCGTGTAACTACTGGCGATTAGACCAATCGCCTATAATTACTCCTCCAATCGCCCCTATTATTGGCGATTAGGCTAATCACCAATTATTTACATGCAATTACATCAATCACCCCCTATTTACATGCAATTACGCGTAATCACCTATAATGTCATGCAATTACGCGTAATCACCTATAATGTCATGCAATTACGCGTAATCACCTATAATGTCTTGCAATTACACGTAATCACTATTTTAACACATATAAACACGTATTCACATACCGACAAGTCACATAATGAATGTAAGCATAAAATGCATGATAACTAACACGTACCCATCCGTTAACCAATTCCCGGGACTCGATATTTACGTGTGTGTTAAACCCGACGATTCTACAAATCGCCAATCCGTGTTCACATGGTTATGGACCGACTCCCAATGATCCCGTGGATCATTGTAACGACTTCCGATGATTCCCGGAACCATCATAACGACTCAACTGACCTAGTTAAGTATGTTTGAAAACGTTTTTCGCTAAGGTAAACTTATGTGTTTTATAAAGTGTTAACCTAAACGTGCCGGGTGTCACAACTACCATGGTAACAAGCAAGTGTGGGGATTTGTTAAGAAAATGGGGCTGGTTTTGTTTATGTGTTTGGTTGTGTTGCTTGTTTTTGTGATTTGTGTAGGAAGATGGTAAGGACTAGTGGGATGTCAGATCGCCAATGGGATGTCGGGTCTTGTCTTGTATGGTCTGGTCTTCAGTGAAACACGTTTTCAAACGTATAATGGTTATGGTGTGGACACTTAGGGACTGGTTGACATGCGGGTCAATAGTTCGGGTACTCATATACATTTAATGATAGGTTGCCGATACTAGGAACTGTCATTTGCATTGTCTGTGATTTATTAAGAAGAACGCAATCTAAGGTGAGTTCACGGCCCCACTCTTTACTGGTTTTGCTTTCGGGGGAGAAAACATGTTGTAGTCTTTAAACGTGTGTCAACTTATGTTTTCATAAAAGTTGTGTCAAACTACATTTTGGTATTCGTAAAAACTATGATTTGCTAGGTACTCGTATTGGTAAAACTTACAAGGTAGTCGTTGGTTACTATATGATTTTACTTACTTGTATTCTTGAATTCTTTATGTATTGGGGGTATTCTTTTGGGTTGCTATACGATTTGTTAAAGTCCTAGGGGAAACCATGAATGTGCGTGTGGTGGTTGCACAACAGAGGAAATGTGGATAGATCTATTTGGGCGTGACCGGTTCCACTCATCGGCTGAAGGTCGGACAGGTGCATGTTGTCTCTTTAGGTAGTCTTGTATACCTGCATTCATGTATTCGGGCAGGTGTATTCATGTATTCGAGTCCAGTAATGGTTTTCCAATCGTAGTAGTGACAGGTAATCATCTGGTTAGTATACATATGGACTGGTTTGGTCAGGGGTATTCTTTGGAACTTTTGGAGTCGTTTTTTCACAAAAACTTGTGAACTCACTGCCATTATTTGCTGACGTTTTTAGCATGTTTGTCTTAGGTCGCTGAGGTAGCAGCAGTCGATAGGCGCACGGAGTCTCACGACGTCTAGGATTCACTTGCATGTTTATTGAGCATTATCAAACTTTTAAGATTTACTTTTGGATTGTAATAACGTTTTATGCTTCCGCTGTGGTGGATATATTTTGAAAACTTAATGGGCAGTTTACGTTGTTTTCACATCATTTAGTTGTTGTTTATTGTGACCGTTGACTTGGATCCTGGTGTGTCACGCGCCTCGCGGTAAAACACCGCACGTGGAATTTGAGGGTGTGACACCTATTACATCGCGCGGGCACGCTATTATGAATATATAAATGGTTCTGTCTGACTGATTTCGGTTAACTAAGGGTACAAAAAGAAAAATAAAACGATAACTGATTTAAAGTTTAATCGAATGTTGGTTAATTCAGTTTTCAATTAATTTTTGTTGTCTGTATTTTGGTTTGGCTTAAGTGAACAGTTTAAGTATTGCTCACTCCTAGATATTGTTAATCACGTAACATATAAAAAATTTTAAATTATAAAAATAGCAATACTATTCTCAAATTAAAGATAATAAAATGCTCATTATTATGATGTAATTTTTTTATAAAGTATCAATGTATGAAATAAGTATGACTATTAAAAAATCAAGGGGGATAGTTTACTTAAAATAAGGAAAATAAGTTTAAATAAACAAAAGTTAAGTAAAGTTTAAGGGATTAAAGTGTAACTAAGATGGGGTATTAAAGTGTAAAAGTGTTTGAATGACTATATTATCCCCATTTTAGGGTTGTTAATGAAAATAAAGTTCTTAACTTTGGGTATCTTAATAGTCCCTTGCCTCATGCATCTATACTATATTATAATACATGAGGGAGAGGTAGTTTAAGATACCCAAAAGTTAATAACTTTATTTTTATTAACAACCATAAAATGAGGGTAAATTAGTCATTGAAACACTTTTACACTTTAGTACCTCATTTTAGTTACTTTAATTCCCTAAATTTTAGTTAGTAGTTACACTTTTCTCCAATACACTTGTTAGGACAAAGAGGATTGGTGAAACCACTTTTGGAAACCTTAGTCTAATTCACTTCTGTCATTTTGGCTAAGTATAGAAGTACTGAAAAGAAAACAAAGAACTGCTGAAGAGAAGATAAGAGAAGTGCTGAAGAAGAAACTTCATCAGAAGTTCTGAAGTCCAAACCAGACAAGTTCACTTCAGAAGTACTGAAGACAAACTACTCATCAGTAGTTTGTCATTCATCAGCACTTAGCATCAGATATTTTCCACCGCCTTTTGCATCAGTAGTTTATTGTTTATTATTACTTTTAGCTGTATTTGTTTGTTTCAATGTTGCAACTTGTGCAACTTGTTTCTGTTGTTTCTGTACTTGCTTTTTGGGCAAGATACATGTATGTAAACGTCTATAAATAGGAGGCTTCAACCTTCTATTTTAGACATTGATTTTAATAGAAAAATCCTTCAAACACTATCACTGTTCTATTCCATTTCTGTATTTATTGTGAATCTGTCTAAGTATCTAATTCTCATTTACTGCTTAGATTCATAATAAATACTTGTCATTTATTAGTTTCAATCATCAAGGGGGAGTAATAACTCTTCCTTAGTATAAAAAGTGTTGCTTTAACTTATACATTCCGCTGTGCTTATAATCTGATTTACAAGGGCTTGCTAAACACTTAAGTGTCAAGATAGCAAGTTCTTACTTAGCAAAAAGAGCAAACTGATCCCAACAATTGGTATCAGAGCTTTGGTTTATCTGATCACATATCAATCTAACAAATTGAGATTCAGACACAAAGCTCTTATTGATACTCAATAAAAAGATCAAAAGTTCACTTTTTATCAACATCCATCACTTAAAAGAGTCATCTGACAAATCTATACTCTTTAAAATGGATCCACATAATACTGGTTCTGCCACTAAACCTGCCATGCTTGTGAGAAATGAGTACAACATATGGCAAAAGAGGATGGCACATACCTTGTCACAAACCAACACAGGTTGTTGGAGATCTGTGATATATGGTCCTCACAAACCAGTAAATGTTAATCTTGAAACTAATGTTAAGGTCCCTAAGGACCCTAAAGAATATACAGATGATGATTTCCTAAAACTTGAGCTAGATGCAAAAGCATTCTCTATGTTGGCAATGGCTCTCCCAAATGAGATATACTCTGGCCTTTTACATTGTGAAAGTGCCAAAGAACTCTGGGATTGTCTTAAAGAACAGTTTGGAGGAACTGAAGAGGTGATTGCCAACACCAGAGAGATTTTAGCTCAACAATATGAAACATTTGCTCATATTAATGGGGAAACTTTAACTCAACAATTTGAAAGATTCTCCTCATTAATATCTGAGCTAAAGTTAAATGGTCAGACCTATACAACAGTGTCTATGCTACATAGATTTTTAAGGTCTTTACCTGACAAATGGGAAACATACTCCATTGTTTTAAGATCCTCACCAGATTTTAGCTCCCTCACTCTTACAAAACTCCATGGGAGATTACTTACTTTTGAGAGAGAAATTGATCAAAAGAAGAAATTACAATCATCTGGTAAAACTGCTGATGACTACCTACCAGGTAGTACAGCACTTTTGGGACAAGATTCACCAACTTGTTCCTATGGATCTTATGACAATATTGACATAACCACTGGGATCTCATTAGAAAGATCTTTCCCAGGTTATGACAATAATGACCAAAGTCAAACTGCTGATAATCTATGTTTTATCATGGATGATTTGAAAAACTTTAGCAGTGATGACTTAGAAGAAATGGACATATTACACCAACTGGCCATGCTAAGCATTAAAACTAACAAGTTTTATAAAAGGTCAGGAAGGAAATTTCCAGGATTGACCAGTAATACAAAAATTGGTTTTGACAAATCACAATCTGGAAATAACTATAACCCCAATTATAATAGGAATAATGGAACTCAAGGGAGTGCTCATTTTGTACAGGCACAAGCTCCTCAACAGCAATACATGCCACAAGTACAATATGTTCAAGTGCCTGCTCAACAGATGCAGAGCCAACAATCAATCCCTCCCTTTCCAGCTGCTCAACATCCTCCACAGCCTCAACAACCCTCTCAACAAAGTCTTTTCACCTCAGGGTATGTTGACTGGAGCAGTCTCCCTTTTGACACCACAGAGTGCAATCCTGATGCAGACAACAAAATGTTTGACATCAACTGGGGAGAACCAGACAATGGCAGAAAGAACTTTGCCTTAATGGCATTTGAAGGCTGTACTTCAAAATCTGCATTGTCACAGGTATCAAAAGAATCTTTGACAAAACTTTGCTCAAATTCTTGCAAAGAAACTTTTGCTCTCATAAGAGAGACAAATCTGCACTTACAAGGTAAAGCCAATGATTTAGAAAGAAAATACACACAGATAAAATGTGATTTAGAAAGAAAACTGTGTGCTAAAACAAAAGAAGTTTCTAAATTAACTGACTCAGCTATTGAAACCCAAGCACAAATTAAAATCATGCTAAATGACCTGGGAGATGTCAGACAAGAGCTTGCTGACACCAGGATCACATGTGAAAAATGGGTGGAATCTTGTAAGGGGTATCAATTATTGCTAAACAAACAAAGTGCTTCAAATGTTAAGTTTGGCATAGGATACCATCATGTTGAAACACCAACAGATTTCTCTCCCAAAACTACTGAAGATGGGAGAAGAATTTTTTCAAGTGAAACTTCTGAAGGGAAAGACTGCACATCTTTCCATGAAAACTTTCTAAACAGAAATCTTGGCATTTTTAAAGAAAGTACTTCAGAAGTATTAACAAAATCTGACAACAAGCCATCAGTAGTTTCATCTACATCAGGAGTTGAGATCCTGAAAACTACTGATGAGCAAAATCTTTACACTAATGTCAGAAATTTGCCTTTAGACCAAAAACAAAAGGCAAAAGAGTGTGAAATTTGTGGTCTGTTCAACCACAAAACTGAATTTTGTAGATACAGAAAAGGAATTCAGTTCAATCAAAAAATTAAACAACAGGTTGTGGGAAATCAAATCAGAAATGATTATGAAAGAATCTTTAAACCCAAGAAACAACAACCTGAAAACACCTTTTCTCAGAAAAAGATAAAATCTCAACCAAAATCTTTTTCTCAAAATTCCTTGTCAGTAGTTAGACCAGAATCATCAGCAGTTTCACAAACTGCTGAGATACAAAATCTAATGAACATGGTACAACTACTGATGACCAAGGTTGATGGTGGTCCTGAAAAGGATACCACCATGGTTCTTAATGAAAAATCCATTGCCAAAAAGACATGGATTTCTCAACCTAGTCAAGAACAAACTGTAACTGTTCTCAAGAGCAAACCCAAAGCCAAACAGGCTTGGGTTCCTAGATCTAACTAATTTGCTTTTATGTGCAGAGAGTTTCCAGGGGCTTAAACAGCATATGGTATGTTGATAGCGGAGGCTCTATGCACATGACTGGATGCAGATACCTGATAAACAACTTTATCAGCCAAAGAGAATGATCTGTATCCTTTGGGAACAATGCTAAGGGATATGTGCTAGGACATGGCAATGTCTCCTCTGGCAAAATACAGTTTGACAAGGTCAATCTGGTGGAAAACCTTGAATACAACTTGCTGAGTGTGTCACAAATGTGTGATAAAGGATATTCTTCCTTTTTCACAAAGACAGCATGCAAGATCATCTCACCAGAAGGCCAGAAGTTGATAGAGAAGATCATTGAAGATCATACTTTGCTGATTGCCAAAAGATGTGGCAATGTCTATGCAGTGGACATTGAGAAAGACAAAGTATTGAACAACACTGCCTGTTTCTTCTCAAGGGCATCAACTTCAGAAACAGATCTCTGGCACAGGAGACTTGGCCATGTGAACTTTAAAACCATAAATAAAGTCACAAAATGGGCTTGATCAGAGGTCTACCTTTGAAAGTATACCAGTGTCAAGAACACTGTGTATCCTGTTTAAAGGGAAAACAGCATAAGTCCTCCTATAAGTCTATTGAAGAATAAAAAACAACTGCATGTCTTCAACTACTCCATATGGACTTATTTGGACCTGTCAAGATTATGAGCCTTGGTAAGAAGAAGTACTGCTTAGTCATCATTGATGACTACTCAAGATTCACATGGGTATTCTTCTTATTCTCCAAGGATGAGGCTGCTGAAATCATCAAGTTCTTCATTCTACAAGTAGAGAAACAATATTCTCTATCTGTTAAAACCATTAGAAGTGACAATGGGACAGAGTTCAGGAACAAAACTCTGGATGAATTTTGTTTGTCTAAAGGGATTATTAGACAATACAGTGTTCCCAGAACTCCTGAACAAAATGGTGTAGTAGAAAGGAAGAATAGAACATTAATAGAAGGAGCAAGAACAATGTTAGCTGATTCTGGACTGCCCTTGTACTTTTGGGCAGAAGCAGTTAACACATCATGTTATGTTCAGAATAGAGTTCTTGTGGTCAAGAGACATTCCAAGACTGCCTATGAAGTTCTTCATGGCATGAAGCCCCTTATCTCCTTTTTCAGGGCTTTTGGGTGTCAATGTTTCATCTTGAACATCAAGGAATCTATTTCAAAGTTTGCTGCCAAAGTTGACTCAGGTTACTTTCTTGGTTACTCTTCAACTAGAAAAGCCTACAAGGTTTTTAATTCTCACACCAGGATAGTAGAAGAAACATTGAATGTCAAGTTCAATGAGTCAAAACACACTCTTATTCCAGCACATCTTGCTGAACTCTTTGACCTTGACAACTTCCACTTTGGACCTGAAAAGACTGTTACTCCTTCCAAACCTACTTATTATGGTGATCAAAGGTTTGAAGATGAGGATCCTACACCATGGACTCCTCAAACAGTCATTAAGTCAACTTCAACACCATCAGAAGTTTCACAAACTTCTGATCCAACAAATACTGAAGGCCAAACTCAAACATCTGGTTCAGCACCTGCAACTACTGAAGAAGCTAAAACTGCTGAACCAGATATTATAGACCTCAGTAGTTTGTTTGAAGAACAAGAGCCACCTACACCTGTCAGTGGTTTACAACAACTGATTGAACACATAGATCATCCACTTGATCAAGTCATGGGTGATATAGCTTCAGGTGTTCTTACCAGAAACCAGCTCTCCAACTTTTGCCTATTTTCAGCCTTTATTTCACAGTTGGAACCAAAGAAGTACCAGGAAGCCCTCAAAGACAATAATTGGGTGCAAGCTATGCAAGATGAACTGCTTCAGTTCAACAAGCAACAGGTCTGGGAAATCTGTCCCTTACCTCCAAACAAGCAACCAATTGGCACAAGATGGGTTTTCAGGAACAAACAAGATGAAGCTGGTATGATAATCAAGAACAAGGCAAGACTGGTAGTTCAAGGGTACTCTCAAGAAGAGGGAATTTACTATGATGAAACCTTTGCTCCAGTTGCAAGGCTTGAGGCCATCAGGTTATTTCTGGCCTATGCCATTTCCAATAAAATTAAAGTTTATCAAATGGATGTGAAAAGTGCATTTTTGTATGGAAAAATAAAAGAGGAGGTGTATGTTTTTCAGCCACCTGGGTTTGAGGATCCTTCTCATCCTGAGTGGGTGTACAGACTGGACAAAGCTCTTTATGGGCTCAAACAGGCTCCAAGAGCCTGGTATGATACACTCTCCACCTTTTTACTCAAAAATAACTTTACAAGAGGTGCCATTGATAAAACTCTTTTCATTAAACATGTTGGAAATCATGTCTTACTTGTTCAAATTTATGTTGATGATATCATTTTTGGTTCAACAAACACAAAACTGTGTGATGATTTTAAGAAACTCATGCAATCAAAATTTAAGATGAGTACCATGGGAGAACTGCAGTACTTTCTAGGACTGCAGATCAAGCAACAAACAAATGGAACTTTTATACATCAATCAAAATATGTTAAAGAATTATTGAACAAATTTTCTTTAAATGACTGTAAATCATGTTCCACTCCCATGACACCAATCACACAAGTTGAACCTGATGATCAAGGAAAACAGGTTGATCAAACCATGTACAGATGCATGATAGGTTCCCTTCTATACTTAACTGCTTCTAGACCAGATATTATGTTTTCAACATGTGTCTGTGCTAGATATCAATCATCACCAAGGGAATCACACCTTATAGCAGTCAAAAGAATTTTCAGATATCTGAAAGGAACTCCAACACTTGGAATTTGGTATCCTGCTTCAAGCAATACCAAGTTATCAGCTTTTTCAGATAGTGACTATGCAGGGTGTAAGATGACAAGAAAGTCAACATCTGGTGGTTGTCAATTCCTGGGTAACTGTCTAGTGTCATGGCAATCAAAGAAGCAAACATCTGTTGCAACTTCAACTGCTGAAGCTGAATACATTGCAGCTGCAAGTTGTACATCACAGATACAATGGCTCCAATATCAACTTCTTGATTATGGAATCAAAGAGACCAAGACACCTTTGTTTGTAGACAGCAAATCTGCCATTAGCATCATTCAAAATCCGGTACAGTTCTCAAAAACCAAACACATTGAGATCAGGTATCATTTCATAAGAGATTGCTATGAGAAAGGCAAGATTGAGGTGAAGCATGTAGCAACAGCTAATCAAATAGCTGACATCTTCACAAAACCCCTTGACACATCAACATTTCAGAAGTTAGTATCCATGCTTGGGATGCTAAATTTGTAAGTGTTTATTTTATTATTCTGCAATTTTTCATTTTTCACTTACAAAACAGACAAAAAGTCTGAAATAAAACTTCTGAAAAGAGAGAACTACTGATGAACAAACATCAGTATGGGGATAATTTCTGAAAAGTGTGTAACTTCTGATAAAATAAACTTCAGAAGTTATGAATAAAAGTATTTATAAAAACATTTCTCATCAGCTGTTAAAACTACTGAAGAGGAAATGGGAACTACTGATGAAGTAATCCTTCATCAGCAGTTTTAGTCAAAAGGGCAAATCTGACTTTTACCATCATCAGAGGTTTGACCTAATCAGTTTAAAACCTCTGATAAAAAGATTTTTAACCAAAGGCGGTCTAAAAACTTCTAATAAAGAAGATTCAAGCGGTTAAAACTTCTGATAAATACCTTTTTCTCCACACTTATCCTTTCAAACTCAAAATATCCCTCCTTCTCTCTCAAAAACTCTCTCAATAACCTAAACCTGCAAATCAACTGTTCGATAAAAACCCAAACCACATGGCTCTAGTTCTAAAGCAGGGACACAATCAACGGGCCTTTATTGAAAAACAAGAAGGCTGGTCCCAATACGATGAGATCATTGATCTTGTCGTAAAATCCCAATATTTTACTGCTCTCACAATAAACCCACCAATTCACACTGAAACTCTGAATGAGTTCTGGGCAAATGCTGAGACGGTGACGGCGGATGATGAAGTAATTTCCCTCAACTCAAGAATAAAAGGGAAACCACTGACCATCACACCGGCCACACTGGCAACAAGACTGGGTCTGGATGATGTAACTGCCCCTGACCATGTTGCTAATTCTGATATTCACCTAACCATGACTGAGTGTGGTTATCAAGGTACTCTCTCCCATGCTACAATCTTCAAAAAATATTTTGAACCAAAATACAAGCTTTTGTTTCATTATATTATTATGTGTTTGAATCCTAAAACAGGGTCTTATGACCAGATGCCCTCCACTTTTCAACCAATATTTCATTCCATTGTGAATGAAACTAAATTCAGGGCATCAAAACTATTTTTCAATGAGTTGGTGTTACATCACAATAATACCAAGAAAAAGTTTTTGTTGTACCCAAGGTTCATTATGCAATGCATAATAGGGGAACTGGGTAATGAGGTGCTTGTGGGAAAAATTTCAACTTTAAATCCTTTAACATCACAAGCATACTCAAGGCATAACAAACCGGCTGCCTGGCCAGAAGATGATCAGGGAGAACAACAACAAGTCCCCCTGAAGCCCACATCTTCCAAACTCACACCACCAAAAGCCAAAAAGCCCAAGCTAACAAAGACAAAAACCCACCAACCCAAAAGAAAAGCTGTTCAGGAGGTTGAGATGCCTGAACATGCTCATGAGCAGTCTGCTCTTCAAATAGGTGAGACTGAAACACCCTCTCAGTCTCATCCATCTCAAACCCCACCAAGAGCACCCATAACCATTTTATTCAAAAGAAAAAGACTTAGAAAAACTATTGAAACACACTCTTCTTTTGAAACTGCTGAACAACAAATTTCACCTATTGCCCAAACTACTGAACCAACCCCACAAATTTCTGAACAAGAGGCAATAGAAATTGCCAAACTTCTCTCTGGGCTAAAAGAGAAGGTCCCATCTGATTATGTCAGTCCCCTACAACCACAACAAACAGGGGACATAACCACTACATCAGACATGGATGTGGACATCTCTAGCCCTATCCCAAGAGATGAGGGTGGACCAGAGTCTTTAAGCCCAATTTTAGAGACTCTTGGGGCATCTGAGGCTGCTACTACTCAGTTACCACCCAGTGGTGGATCTGAGGATAGAAGTAACATAGCTAAGACCTCAGATGTGGCAACTACTGATGAAGGCTTAATGCTTGAAGTAGGAAATCCTCAGAACCAAGAACAAGAGGTTAATGAGAGAACTGAGTTGGGCTCAGCTCATGATTTAACTGAGACAGTCCTCATTGAGGGCAACATCAGGGATTCAGATGATTCCATTAATTTGGATGATGTTTCAAAAACACAAACTACTGAATTGACGGCACATTATGAAGGTCCTGTTTCAGGGGTATCCAGGCTCAAGAAGCCAGTCACCCCTGCACAGGTTAAAGCCCACTCAATCCCTAAAACCCCTAGAGTGGCATCCTCTGTACAACATGAGGATCTCCCAAAAACACCCCCTTCACAACAAATGCCTACCCAATTCCCTGGGCAAACAAGCATAGACCTGAACCAGCTATGCAGCCCAGAGGGTCCCCTGTACCACATGATGAATACTCTCATCAGAAATCACTTCCAAACATACACAACTAACTTGGAGCTGTCTATCAAGAATCAATTTGGAGTGATCAAGACCAAGATGAATGATCTGTCCAACAAAATAGACTTCAACAGCAAACAGATTGCTCATCTTCAAGGACAATTCTCCCAACCCTCAACTTCAAAAGTTAAAATTGATGAATCCAAAAAGGGGGAGAAGATCAGGGAACCTAAAGAGTCATTCCAAGCCAGGATAAGGGCAAGAGTGGCCATCCTTGAAAGAGATAAAAAAGATCAGGCCAGGAAAGAAAAACAGGCCAAACAGTTTGGTGTCTCAATAGAAGAGATTGAAGCGGCAGAAAAAGAAGATGAGACCCAAACATCTGAAGAATCCCTAAGGCACAATGAAGAAACTTCTGATGGCAAAAGTTCTGATGAAGAATCAGAAAGTACTGAAGACAATCCTTCAGTAGTTGACAAACCATCAGCAGTTGTCAACCCATCAGAGGTTAACACTTCCAAACCTCAAACAGCTGACCCTTCCAGAACCACTGCTCCCATTCAACCAACATCTGATCCCATCAGGCCTACAACTGTTACAACAATGACTGTACTAAACCCTTCTCCTATCTCTCAATCAGCTGAATTATTAGAGAAGAGCTTAGTTGCAGCCAACAAGAAGGCCAGAGAAGATCTGATTTGGAAAACTCTGGAAGAAAGGGATGATCTAGATTTAAGCCATGAAGAAAAACTTCAGGCTTATGAAGCTGAACTACAAAGGCAGGCTAGCCTTGATGAGATTGCTGAACAAGATAAAAGACAACAACTGGTGTCTTACATTACTAAGAACAGCAAGACTAAAGCCTATACACTCAAAGGACTCTCCATGCAAAAGCTGACAAGAAGAGCACAACTGCTTGCAGACAAAATGGCCACAAGCAAAGAAGGAAAGGCCAAGAGAGCCCAAATAATAGAAGAGTTAGTAGCAGAGGGCTATGGTTCAAAAGCCTCAGTATCCAGATGGAAAGAAGAAAGACTAATGGATACTTACAAGAAATACTTGGCTGCCAAGGCTGCAAATCCAGAGAAGTTTCAAACTGCTGATCCTTCAAGATCAGTAGTTAGAACTTCTGGTGTATCAACTAGAAGACCTGCTACTCAGAGAAAGAAGGCAGAGGACAATGTCAAAACTGACTTCAAAATGGTACTACTTGAAGGAAGTTCAATAGTCCATTCAGATTTTGACATTGAGGAGAAACCTCTGTTAACACAATTCAGGGATCCTTCCACTTTTGCCTACCAAATCCAAAAGACCATCAAAGAAAAGCTGCATACCAGAGTAGTGACTGAACACCATCTCCCAACTGTTCAGATGCCTGATATGCAACAACAACAAGGAAGAGACTCCCACCTGAGGCTAACTGAAACTGAAAGCATCCAGCACTCAGGACCATCAACCCAAGGGACAAGTCTGGTTCCCTATTCTTCTGACTTTAACAAGTCAAAGATACCTATCATCAGATGGTCACTTACTGATAACAACTCAGTATTGTTGACAAGAAGAGACCTCTCAAGCAGGGCTTACAAGAAGATCAGTGATCTGAAGAAACTGTCAACACAAGACCTGCTCACAATTCAACATCTAGAACCACAGAGAGGATCTCTATCTGATGGTCAGTTAAACCAGCTCAAGAACACCATGTACAAAGAGATATGGAAGATTGTTCAAGACAGAAGAAAAACATAAGGAATTAGTAAGGTTTTGGCTTCATCAATCCAGGGGAGATTGTTAGGACAAAGAGGATTGGTGAAACCACTTTTGGAAACCTTAGTCTAATTCACTTCTGTCATTTTGGCTAAGTATAGAAGTACTGAAAAGAAAACAAAGAACTGCTGAAGAGAAGATAAGAGAAGTGCTGAAGAAGAAACTTCATCAGAAGTTCTGAAGTCCAAACCAGACAAGTTCACTTCAGAAGTACTGAAGACAAACTACTCATCAGTAGTTTGTCATTCATCAGCACTTAGCATCAGATATTTTCCACCGCCTTTTGCATCACTAGTTTATTGTTTATTATTACTTTTAGCTGTATTTGTTTGTTTCAATGTTGCAACTTGTCTAACTTGTTTCTGTTGTTTCTGTACTTGCTTTTTGGGCAAGATACATGTATGTAAACGTCTATAAATAGGAGGCTTCAACCTTCTATTTTAGACATTGATTTTAATAGAAAAATCCTTCAAACACTATCACTGTTCTATTCCATTTCTGTATTTATTGTGAATCTGTCTAAGTATCTAATTCTCATTTACTGCTTAGATTCATAATAAATACTTGTCATTTATTAGTTTCAATCATCAAGGGGGAGTAATAACTCTTCCTTAGTATAAAAAGTGTTGCTTTAACTTATACATTCCGCTGTGCTTATAATCTGATTTACAAGGGCTTGCTAAACACTTAAGTGTCAAGATAGCAAGTTCTTACTTAGCAAAAAGAGCAAACTGATCCCAACAACACTATAAAGTTATAATTCTTTTTTTTAATCATATCATAACTTTTAAACTATTATGTTTTAAAAACATTCAAAAATATTGTTACGCCATGCTCATTTTTGTCGACATTCTGATGTTTGTCTTAGTCAATATAAACCTGCAGATTGAAATGTACAAGAAAGAAATGTGTTATGTACAAGTGATAATTATATTGCATATTTAACCAAAAGAATCTAAAAGAAACGAATATTTATTAATTAACTTAAGGAATCCAACTTTCACCACAACAAAATGTTTTATAGCTAAAACTTTAAAAGATGTAACTAATATTGTTATAAGGTATATTCCATTAATGTAGAAGGAAACATAAACCAGCTAACACTTTATTTTAGAAGAAAATATTATAAAACTTGAATAGACATTAAATTAAAAACTAAAATATAGGTGAAATTTGGAATACACTATACACATCAGCATAATTTGGACGCAATAAAAGAACTTAGACATGTTTATTATTAATATGATTTTTGAATCATAATACCATTTCATGACGATGTAAAACTCAAAATTGGAAAATTGAACTTGGTTTTAAATACTGTTCTGCCCAGTATGAAAAATTCACATCAATTAAATACAACGATTCAAAAAACTAAACTGGGCACTCGAAATCTACATATCAGCTCTGGTGATTCTTAATATATGATAGTGTTATGAGACATTATGGTTCATCTTTGCTTTGACGGACAAATAAATTGTTATATGGTAACAAATCTACAACACAAGCCTGGGCTCTAAGAATGCTTTATCACATTTGTTACTCATAGCTTCAATTGTAGTACCCTATTTAAATAATCAACATTAGCAATATATGCATATGTATACATATGTGTATGTATGCACATATTAATAGGTATACACATAATATAATTAACTAAAAGAAATCTCATTAAACTTTAAAATATACATAATTAGCTAAATATATAAAACTGTAAAGTAATTAAGTTTAGAAAATATAAAAATGCATTGTTGATATTAATTGTAGGTAAATTTCTTTTAAAACTTAAGTTGCATCAATTTGGCAGAAAACACATGATGCATATTATATATCCATGTGATACAAACATCTTTGTTAATAACAACAAAACTCCCTAATTTGAAGGGTTTCTTTTTAACAAAGTTTAAAAAAATAAAAGATAAAAGCATTGAATTCGGTATTCAGAAAACACAATAATTTTCTTACTCTTTAGTCAAAGCTAAACAAAATTTCCTAATTTAAAGGGGTGGGAAAATCATGAATTTCAAAATTTAAACCATGCGCTAACCTACTAAAGTTTATCCTATAAATACATAGTAATGCACATCTATTTCACTTGCTAAAATACGTAGGCATGGATCTAAATCTGAATCCAAAGGTTGAAGCTTCAATGTGGGTTATTTGTTAGTTTATGGTTTTCATTTGTCCCATGATACTAATTATACCTTTTTATACATATCTTAATCATTTATGTGTTAACTTCTTGGTTTTGCAGATTCATTTAAATGAAAAACATACGGAAATGAACAAATCAATAGCCATATAATCGTCTAAAGTAGCGTTTAAGATTGTATTTATTAATGTTTACTTTTTAATATTAACATGGTTGTTATTTTATGTGGTATAGTGTACGTGTTTTATTGCAGGATAATGGTGATAATAATGTTGAGATTATTTGCTATGGTGCAATGTTTAGTCCCTACAAATTTGATCTTCAATGTGAATTTAGTGAAGAGGTAATATCAATATTTATTTCATCTTCTATTAACTGTGTATTAATATTTTTATAAGTACCGAAATGAAAAGTGTAACGCTTATGACGTATATCCACCGCAATGATGCTACAATAAATACTATACAAATTTAAAATAAGTACTGAAATGAAAAGTGTCACTCCCGCCGCATCGCGCAGGTTTCCTACTAGTTATAATATAGTATAGATAGATTCTTGTAATTAACTCTATTTGATCACAATGATATTTTTTGCAATTTATTGAAACTAGAATTATCTCTTAATTTTATTAAAACATAAATATTCGTAGTTTTAAAAATATATTAAATTAAATAATGATACTTTTTGCGTTTTAGTATGTATCTTTTATAAAACAATAATTTTTTCTCTATAAACCAATGTCTATAAGCGTAACTTGTATCTGTCATCAAGGACCACGTCACCTCTCATCTCCACTGCTATCACCATGTTGGGGGTTGCGATGAGTTTCGGTGTAATCGTTGTCAACGAGTCAATTACTTGGCTAAGGATTGTAGGGTCAGTATTCAGCCAAAACAGACCCAAGCGGTTGTCCCCGCTCCTGCTCCTCGGGGAAACCATGGGAGTTTTAACTGTGGGGAGACTGGGCACTTCAAACGGGACTGTCCTAAGCTGAAGCAAAGGTGCTCATGCTTACGTCATTGGTGCAAGGGAGAACCAGGAGGATCTTAATACTGTTACTCGTGAGTATTCTTTTCTTGATTCTCGTTATGCTTGCATTCATTCTTATTCACATTGTTTGGCGTTTCGTATTCATTATGTGTATTCAGTTTGGTACTTGGTCATCGTTTTGCATCCATGGGTCTGATGTGGGTCCTTTGGAGATGCTACTTGGACGGTACCGGTGTGTCGTTTATACCGATCATAGTAGTCTTCGGTAGGTCTTCCATCAGGAGGAGTCACTTGTCTTGCATCCACTTTGGGGAGGGCGGTTCCCCGGCATAGAGTATATGTTGCTATCATTCTTCGTTCACGGTTATCCTTTCGTTTGCATTATGGGAAACGTTACTTGGATTAGGTCGACACTCATTACCGTCGAAGAGTGAATCTCGGGGCGTGATTCCTTTCAACAGGGGGATGATGTGACGACAAGGAAATTTTTTCTTTTTATCGCTTCATTCTCTTTGACTTCGGGAAATTTTTGGGACGAAAATTCTTTCAACAGGGGGGTGATGTGACACCCGGCATGTTTAGGTTAACATTTTTCAAAAACATAAGTCTACCTTAGTGAAAAACGTTTATTAAACATACTTAACGGGGTCAGTAGAGTCGGAACACAGTCCGTATTGTCCAGGGTTCAATGATTTGGAGGATCATTGGGTTAATCACACACTGTGACAACGGGCAATTTCCGACCTACACTGACGTGATTTTTTTTATGATTAAGAATAAATATTTATTACAAATATTGTTAATTATTAAGTTTCGGAAGTTTACTGATTGTTTTAACAATGGAAAGTGCGACCGATTTAATTATCACGATGTAAACGCGTGCATCGAATGCACGTGCCAGGCGACGGAAGTATTTATATTTTTGCTCGGTTTATTTTTATTTTTAATTTCGAACACAACCGACTAACTTTTGTAATTTATTATTGAACCAAAACACGAACCGAGGCACCATACGTTTAGAACGGGTTCGATACGCGGTAATAACCCACCTAACCTAACCCTAACTATAAAAGGGCCACTTATCTTCTTCCTCCTTTAATTAACACCCGCAGACAACCCCCCCAACTCTCTGCTACCTCTCTCTACTTTCTCTCTCTCCTCGCGTCTCTCTTCCTCCTCCCTCTGTGCAGCGGCGGCCGGCCACCACCCTTCTTAAGGTGGTGGCGGCGCAGGTTACCAAGCCAAAATCGGGCAGTGGTCTTGGTCGGGTTATAGTGGTTAGGTGGCGGCGGTGGAATGGAGCCGAGATGGTAGGGGTTTGAGGGTCTTGGCTGTGGGGTTTTCGGTGGAGGTTTTTATGGTGGTTGCGTGGGTGGGTGACAGCCGAGTAATGGTGGTTGTGGGTGAGGGGTTGGTGGTTAGAGGGTGGTGACGGGTTTGTTTAGTCATGGATCCTCCGGATCTGGGTAGGTTCGAGCTGTGGAAGAGGTTGTTGTTCGTGGTTGATGGTCACGGTGGTGGTCGAGTGGTGCGGTGGTTCAAGGAAGAAGATGGCGGTGGTTTCGGGTCTGGTTAGTGGCTCGGGTCAAGGTCTGGTCAGCTTCGGTTCAAGTTTGGTTGTGCTCGGGTTTCGGGTCTCGGGTCATTTTGAGCTCGTTTTGGTTATTTTTATGTCATGGTGCCCGGGTTAGGTCCGAATCGTGTTTGGTTTAAGTTCGGGTTAAAGTTTGGTGGTTTTGGTCTTCCAATCAGATTCGGTGCGAGATCGGGTTCGGTTTGGGTCTTGTTCGGGTCAGATCTGGATGGTCAACTCAGTCAAGCCTCGGTCAAACCTGGTCAACGGGTTAGATCTGATTCAGTTCGAGGTGGCTCCGGGTCACGCGCGTACGAATCGGTATACTTTAATTCGTATTTGTTATTATTGTTGTGGATATTATGTATATTTATAAATATATTGATATTCATAAAATAGTTTTGACTCGCGAACGAATCGAATAATAATAATAAACGATGACTATATATTAAATCGGACGATTGGTAATAGTGGCTAGAAGGCGTGACTTATAAAATTGATATCGGACTAAATTGGCTGGACTATAATATATATATTGTTTTGTGTATTTATATAAATAAGTGTAGTTTATATAAAAGCGTCGAAACGTATAAGTCTCGTTTGATTTGGAATTGCGGATAAACAAATTGAAGTCTTGTATTGGATATTGATTTTTGGGAAAATTGTAGGCGACTTGTGTTGCCTGGTTTGTACAAAAACAGAGGAGACTCTGCCGAAATTTTATAAAATTTATAAGCATAAACGAAGGCGATATTTCTTGTATATTTCATTATAAACAACTTTCAAGTATTTTGACAAATGTAGTTTTCTACAATATCGCAAAAGGTTTTCGACAAATGATTTCTTGCAACATTTAAAGAAAAACGTTGAACACTATTTCCAAAACAAATACATATTATTTATTGAGCGTCAATTCTGTCAATCTTTAAAGATTTTAGTAACTAAGACATTTCTATTTTAACGGTTTGAATTACAAAAACGCTCGACGTATTGGAGAAAGAATTATACAAAATTTAATATTTTTGAAACCTTTAAGTTTTGGAAAATGAAATGGGTGCGTAAGTTCACGGCCCCACACTTTACTAGTTTTGTTTTCGGGGGAGAAACATGCTTATACATTTTGATCACACATTTACATGTTATACATTATAAACACACGTTTTCATGATTATACTATGGCTCACACTTTATTACTATACGGTTCATCTAAGTCCCTTAGAAACCACTAATACGGGGATGTAGCGGGGAAATGCGGATAGCGCTATTGGGCCTGACAAACCCCACTCGACGGTTGGAGGCTGGGCGGGTGCATATTGTCTCAATCACACTAGGCTTACCGAAGAGGAGGTAGTCTGTAACAAGGGTATCACACAGTCAGCAATGGTTTTGCCCGTATGAGTAACACACTTGACGCCTAGCTAGCGTTCACACAAGCATAGTATGAACAGTAACAATAACAGTAACAGTAACGGTAACAGTTTTTTTTAAAGGATTAACGAAACATTTTATAAAAAAAAAACCTGTGAACTCACCAGCATTATATGTTGACTTTTTAAGTATGTCTTTCAGGTATAAACTTTGGTAACGACACGGATGGAGTAGGCGACGTCTTGGGATCGGGGATCCTAGAGGGTTAGCAATGGCGTTCAGGAAACATAAGAGTCTTAGATGCAACTTTCCACTGCGTGGCGATGCTACCAAACGTCACAACCGACGGGGGAAAAGTCGGGGTGTGACAGTTGGGTATCAGAGCCATAGGTTTTAATGAATTAGGTGTATGTGTAGATATCTAGGCTTTAAGCTGAGTTTGTTTTGAAGTATGGGCCAAAATCTCTAAGACATAATATTTAGCACGATCGCCTAGGAACTGGAATTCCAGCCATTGCCAAGTATGTTATATGACGATTAGTGTGATAAATCACACTAGCTCAGCGTACATTCCTTCGGCGCAAGGAACATTTATTTTTCTTATGTGAATAGGAAGTCAGTATTTTTCTATAATTGTATATAGAAAGGGTAATAGCACGTGATGGCTAGGTGTACCTCACTGGTGACTGGTGAGTCATCACTTTAGATATTAGAGTGGTTATTCACATAGAGTTTAGCTGAGTCATTGTTTCTTGGTATAAGGAACAATTTACTTGTTTATATACTATGTGTATTTATGTAAAGTATATATAATATGTATTGCCAATGGTTGTCGACTCAAGCTTGGACGTATATACAACGCTCACACGTGTCACGTTAGTTGGACGAGTTGGCAAAGGGATTGTTGTAGCATTTGCGGTCTCGCATCCCGGGTATGGAGTATGCTACGTCGTCAAGGTCGGTTTGGGTCGAAGGCGTCTTGATGGGGCACCTCGTTTTCCCAATGATACTGCGAAGCTGGAATGCGGACGGGAAGAGCACTGGGAAAAGTGATGCACACGACGAACATTATATTATCTTATATATACGCGTTATTATATGAATGTAACGAGTGCTCGTGATATAACTTATGATGGAGGTTAATAGGATGATCTGGTGAGGTAAATTTTCGATAACGCAGACGTCACGTTATTTCAAATTTACAGGCACTTGATAGTTCTAGGAAATTCTATCGTGAGGGTATCCTATATGTTGTTGTACATATATTTATATATATAAAAATAATGGATATGGGTTATTCAATTTTTGTTGTTGCGGACGTAATTGCCAATTCTCCCCTATTCGTGTCATTTGTGACTTTGCTTTTCTTAGACCAGTTTAAGATCTTGATGATCTTGTTTCTTGAGCTTCTAAGGTTCCTGTTTTAGAACCTAGTTATATCTTTGGACACGATTTACATCTCTCTTCTTTTGTATTCGTGGCCTTCAACATTCAATCATAAAGGAATTTAATTTTTGTTGATTCCTTATTCTTTTCACCAAATTAGACACGCATTTTGTACACGTGTCAACTGTTATATGTTTGGATTCTTTAAACCTGTGAAGGTCCATTGTAGGGCTTCGCATCAAAAAAAAATGTTCATTAGTGATTTGTTTTATCATTACGTTGCTCGTAATGCTTGTTTTCTAATCTTGATGTGTCAGGCCATTGTGGGCAATGAATCCTTTGATACTTCGTCGATGAGTTTCTTTAAAGTTGACACTTCGGTTGAAACGAATTATTCGGAACTGATACAACACCTTGCGGTGAATATTCAATCGACTTGGAATAATGAATGATTTTTATTGACATGTCTCACTTTCATCAACTTGTTTGTTATTGCCTTAAATCCAAACACACCTTGTGGTGTGTAATGAAAAGTTGGTGCACTAGTTGCTTCATTTGAGGTGCTCCAATAGTATTTGTTGACAAAGTTATTGTCTACACTTCGGATTCAGTTGATTCTGAAACCTTATCTCGTGCCATTTGTACCGGAAAGTCCGTTGACTATTTTTATTGTACTACCATTCGTTCTTGGATGATATCCTACCTCAAACTTTGAGGACAAAATTCTTGTAACATGGGGAGGATGTGACAACCGGCAATATCCGATCTACACTGACGTGATTTTTTTTACGATTAAGAATAAATATTTATTACAAATATTGTTAATTATTAAGTTTCAGAAGTTTACTGATCGTTTTAACAATGGAAACTGCGACCGATTTAATTAACGCGATGTAAACGCATGCATCGAACGCACGTGCCAGGCGACGGAAGTATTTATATTTTTGCTCTGTTTATTTTTATTTTTAATTTCGAACACAACCGACTAACTTTTGTAATTTATTATTGAACCAAAACACGAACCGAGGCACGATACGTTTAGAACGGGTTCGATACGCGGTAATAACCCACCTAACCTAACCCTAACTATAAAAGGGCCACTTATCTTCTTCCTCCTTCAATTAACACCCGCAGACAACCCCCCCCATAACTCTCTGCTACCTCTCTCTACTCTCTTTCTCTCCTCGCGTCTCTCTTCCTCCTCCCTCTGTGCAGCGGCAGCCGGCCACCACCCTTCTTATGGTGGTGGCGGCGCAGGTTGCCAAGCCAAAATCGGATTGTGGTCTTGGTCGGGTTATGGTGGATAGGTGGCGGCGGTGGAATGGAGCCGAGATGGTAGGGGTTTGAGGGTCTTGGCTGTGCGGTTTTCGGTGGAGGTTGTTATGGTGGTTGCGTGGGTGGGTGACAGCCGAGTAATGGTGGTTGTGGGTGACGGGTTGGTGGTTAGAGGGTGGTGACGGGTTTGTTTGGTCACGAATCCTCCGGATCTGGGTAGGTTCGGGCTGTGGAAGAGGTTGTTGTTCGTGGTTAATGGTCACGATGGTGGTCGAGTGGTGCGATGGTTCAAGGAAGAAGATGGCGGTGGTTTCGGGTCTGGTTAGTGGCTCGGGTCAAGGTCTGGTCAGCTTCGGTTCAGGTTTGGTTGTGCTTGGGTTTCGGGTCTCGGGTCATTATGAGCTCGTTTTGGTTATTTTCGAGTAATGGAGCCCGGGTTAGGTCCGAATCGTGTTTGGTTTATGTTCGGTTCAAAGATTGGCGGTTTTGGTCTTCGGGTCTGATTTGGTGCGAGATCGGGTTCGGTTCGGGTCTTGTTCGGGTCAGATCTGGATGGTCAACTCAGTCAAGCCTCGGTCAAACCTGGTCAACGGTTCAGATCTGATTCGGTTCGAGGTGGCTCCGGGTCACGCGCGTACGAATCGGTATACTTTAATTCGTATTTGTTATTATTGTTGTGGATATTATGTATATTTATAAATATATTGATATTCATAAAATAGATTTGACTTGCGAACGGACCGAATAATAATAATAAACGATGACTATATATTAAATCGGACGATTGGTAATAGTGGCTAGAAGGCGTGACTTATAAAATCGATATCGGACTAAATTGGTTTGATTATAATATATATATTGTTTTATGTATTTATATAAATAAGTGTAGTTTATATAAAAGCGTTGAAACGTATATGTCTCGTTTGATTTGGAATTGCGGATAAACAAATTGAAGCCTTGTGTTGGATATTGATTTTTGGGAAAATTGTAGGCTTGCCTGGTTTGTACAAAAATAGAGGAGACTCTGCCGAATTTTTTTAAAATTTATAAGCACAAACGAAGGCGATATTTCTTGTATATTTCATTATAAACAACTTTCAAGTATTTTGACAAGTGTAGCTTTCTACAATATCCCAAAAGGTTTTCGACAAATGATTTCTTGCAACATTTAAAGAAAAACGTCGAACATTATTTCCAAAACAAATACATATTCTTTATTGAGCGTCAATTGTGTCAATCTTTAAAGATTTTAGTAACTAAAACATTTCTATTTTAACGGTTTGAATTACAAAAACGCTCGACGTATTGGAGAAAGAATTATACAAAATTTAATATTTTGAAATCTTTAAGGGCTTGAGGATTTAGGAAGAGAAGCAACACTTGTGATGGATCGGTTTTAAATAACTATACTTATATTTTTATGAAAGAGTATTTTCCTAAAATATAATTATAAGATGAGTTTTGACTCAGGATAAGTTATACGTTTCATAGTATTGGTCTAACATGGTTTACACACAAATAGTAACAAGTGAGTTACTTGGGTTCTAGGTCGTAGGAAAACATATATAAGTCACGATCGGTTCGTCGAGTTTGATAATTCGTTTTAGGATCGTAATCACGAACCGTGATCTTACGAATACCAACCGTAGGGTGTGGAATCCCCTCCGATCGTGCAAAATGATTCAGAAATAAACGTAAACGATCATGTTGAAACAGATAACAAATCACCGAGCAATTTCCATAACTTTACTCATGTATTAGATCAAAAATGTCAATGATTACACATGAAATCCTAGACCTAATACAAAGAATATCACACACTCAAACTAGGGAAAAATTCCAAATAATAACTCTCTTCAAAATAACTAACTTTTCCCTATTTATAGACTTCCCACCTTTGCCCCTTTCATGAGGTCGAAGGTGTTCATTCGACCCTTTAAGGGTTCGAATGAAGCCTTCTTCAACAAACAATCTACATTCGACCAGTAATAAACTACATTCGACCATCCGACAGGTCGAATGTAACTTCAAGCTAAATTCTTGGTCGTTTTCTGATTATCTGAACCTTCGACATTCAGTACTCGATCACTAGCTGGGGACATACATGAATAATGCACTTACAATCTCCCCTTTGGACCTAGCTAGTGATGTACCAAATCAGAAAGTTTTCAATTCTTCAAGTCTTGATCTCATCGTCTTGAACGACTTGAAAACTTCCCATCTTTATGCATGTTTGTGTCGAAGTTCTTGTCTATCTCTGCAGTAAGCTTTGAAATCTTAGACAGACTCAAGAAATCTTGGCTTTGTCTTTTGTTGCTCCAGAGATGAAGACAGAAATCAATCTTGAATTCTTAGATCTTCAATCTTTTCTTTAACAATCTCTGACTAGTTTTCTGTTGTTCTGGTGATCTTGATGTTCAGGTTTGGGTCTTGTACAGTTACACGCTTTGTCGATGAGTCTTGAGCAGTGCACCTGTTGTGTTTGATTCTGCAGAAAAATTTACTAAAAACTGCACAAACTACAACCAGCGTTAGACACGAAAAAAATCTCGGAAGTACTCTTCACATTCCTTTTGACCCTCAATAGTTCTCCCCCTGAACTATTAAACATTTTTCATTTGCACCAGAAACATGAAAATTTGCAATTTGATTTCCTTTTTACAACTCTCAAGCATCTAAGCTTTCATATTAAGTATCCCAACATCAGTTATCGAAACTAAAATTGAAACAAACATTTTGATTTTTCAAAGTTTATGTTAAAACACACCAAAAATCTTTTTGAATTTTCAAATAGATTTTATGAAAGTAAACTAAACATATTTTCGCGAATTTCCCGGTCAGAGGATCATATCAGTATTGGAATAGCCAGTCCAACTCTATTTGATCAATTTTCTGCTTTTTTACAATGAGCATCCTACAACCATTACTAGTATGTTTGTCCACTTAAACCTGCAATCATCATTCATTGTTCAGCACTTTAGATACATTATGGTAATATTAGATACTAAAAAATCTATGGTCCCTGCGCACTCGACACATTCCCGTATCAAGAATTGCACAAAGTTTCATCGTAACGAGTGATTATACTGTAGTTATCTGTAAGTTACAAGGTACGAGGCACAACGGTGACAGGTCAGCAAATTAATGCTTCAAAGAGACTTATGCACTCAACCAGGTTGAAGACTAATATCATACATGATTTTCATCATGGTACTGATACGATGCATTAGATAATCTTTGATTATCATCACACATGTTAAGTTCCTCATTCAGTAACTTAAGGTTTTGTGATTAAAGATCTTTTGTTAAGATACTCTGACTGATCTAGGTCCGTAAATTAATACGAAAAAAGATCAGTTAGGCTATCCCCAGATAACTTTCAATATAACGACCCGAAACCTCTGATTTTAGCAATCTATCAAACGAAATTTCGGTACTAAGACCATATGCCAACGAGACATTGATCCACATGATTATCGATTAATGTTTTTAGGTTTATATCACCATGCTGAACTTTAACCTTTGATTTCAAACCTACCAATATATAATTGTAGTTGCTACTCAATGTTTATCAATTCATTTTGTTTTCAGAGTAATCTGACAGTCCACTAATGTACTATCATCTCCGCTTTTTCACCAGGAAAAACTCATTTTTGATTTTCTAATTTTTTTTTAATTTTGATTTTCTGAAATTTTCTCCCCCTAAAAATCTAAAAATAAGTATATTTTTGGATTTTTCAACTTTTGAAGAAAAACAAAATAAAATGATATCCGATGAGATTTACTCATTGAGTTTCAAAAACCATTTTCCCACTCAGATTACTTTACTCACAAAGATCTTTCAAATTAGTAAAATCATTAACAAAGATAAGAGAGTTTAGAATAAACCATTTTGTCTCATATGTTGTAGAAATCCAAAACCTGAGAGCAATTGCATGAGATTGCAACGTTTTCCGGCTTCACAGGTAGGAAACAGACAACAAACACTCTCCTCTCTGTTAAAATCATGTTTTCCTTTTTCAATATCTCTTCTTTTGACCTTCACCTCTCCAATAAATAGCTTGTATACAGATGCTCCACTATCAACTATTAAAAATAGCTAATAGGTTTGTCTGGAACAATCTGCACACTTGTTAAACAATTAGCACGAGAGAGGCACCCATCCCTTCACAATGATGAGTCGTCGAAGGTCATCAATCCTCGGAACATCAATCCATTCTCCTTTTGAAAAATCAATTGGTTTTTCAATGGATTGATTTGAAGTAGAAATTGCTATTGATTTAGAAAGTGATTTGGGTTTCCAAACACGTTCAGAGTTTATTTTAGACTTTGTTGAAATTGTTTTGATTGTTGACTTTTTAGATTTCTTATTTGAAACCTGCTTCTAAACTTTGTTTGGAATCTTCTCAGACTTAACTCATGAAAATCCAGGTTTAGAGTTATTCTTAGGCTTAGCCTTAGAACTCTGCCTTACCTTAGCAACCCTATCACAATCTCCATTTTTATTCAAGGCAATTTTGTTACGATTGTCATACACAACCTGTTTCCCTTTTGTTTATTGATTGGTTTTGGGGATACAAGCTTTTTGACATTGCCTGAATTTTTAGCAAATTTCACTTCGGTCTTTTTCTGTTTAACATACGGACAGGCAGCAACTAAATGCTCACACTCTCTGCAATTTATACAAGACCTATATTCCACAAAATCACATGCATACCCTTCATCCCAATACCAGTAGGGACAATGAGCAGCAATATGACCAACTTCACCACATTCAAAACAGCTTCTCCATTCAACATAACCATGAGAATACTGTGATGAGTTGTTTCTCCAATAACCATCAAATCGAGAGGTATATGAATAATCATAAGAGTCATATGATCTATATGAAAATTTTCTTGAACTCTTTTGATGAGAATTTTTCATCTGATCATTGCCTTTCGACTTGTTGGGTTTTGGTTCTTTTGCCCTAGGATTTTTTTCTTTATTCCCAGGCTGATCCTTTTTATTCTTATGTTGGTTAGGACTGAGTTCAAAATGAAGATGACCAAATTGATTTCTAAATTGATTTATCAAATCATTGTTATCGACAAAGATACATTTAAGTAAAGATTGTTTGATATTATCAATTGGAAAATCTTTGTTGAAAATCAATTTGTCCTGTCCTACCAACATATAGGATCCTTCAACTCCTTCAGGAAACTTGAATATGGGTATCTCTTCAGATTCAGGTTCTGAAGTTACTACCTCATTTTCAGTTTTCTCTTCAAACACAGATTTCACCTCAGAATCAGGATCAACAACACAAGGTGTTGTGATTTCCAACTCTGATGTGGAATTATTCTTTGAAATAGTGTTATGATGTTCTGAAATCTCTTTCTTAAAAGATTCAATTTAATTCATAAAATGTCTTTCATTATTTGCCAAAATTTTATTTTCAATTTGAAATCTTTCAAGTTTATTTGTTAAGTTCTGTTTCTCCTCATGATGTTTCAGCACTTCATTTTTCAATTTGACACACTCAGAACATTTAGCACATTCAGATTTTGAAGTTACCTCATCATCTGCATTATTACCATTTTCAGATCCATTCTCAGAAATTACATCAACATTTGATGTATCACTTTCTCTTGATTCACTCTGTTCTGAACTCGTATCAGAACTCAAATCACTCTTTAACAATTCTCTTGAATCATCATTACCCATTTGTTTGACAAGACACACAACATTACTTTTAACACTTTCTTTGTTAACACACTCATTCACATTAACCATTTTATCAGTTGGTTGCACAGCTGGTTGTGTAACAGATTGTTGAATCATTGATGCAACAACTTGTTCCCATGTTAGCTTTTGTTGCATTGCAGCTTTTATCTGATCATCAGTTCTTGACATAGCCAAGTAATTTATCATTTTTCAACAAAAATTATTTCAAAAATTACACCTTAAAATTTGAAAAATATTGTCCAAAAAATCGTAGGTTCGAATGTGGAAATAACCAGTCTTATTCGACCTTTTACAAGGGTCGAATGTGTCTCAGTCTAAGTTCGACCTCAAGAATGAAAATCTTTGACAATCAGATTCTACGTTCGACCTTTTCCAAAAGATCGTGTGGGCGAATGTGGAATTTAGTCCAGATTCGACCGTTTCTACAGACTCGAATGTAGAAAGTAACAAACTCGTTTCACTTTCGACCAAGTTAATCCACTTTCGACCACCCGATTGGTCGAATGTAACACAGATGGTCGAATAAACAACGACACACTAAAAATTTCTAGATTCGACCAAAATACACTCGACATTCGACCAGTAAAGGCTAGGTTGGACCCTCAAATCTCACATTCGACCGTTTCAGGTCTGTTCATCATCTTCAACCTCAAGAACACGAATCTGATCGGTTTTTGACAAAATTTTCACCAAATGTAATGAAATTTGATAGGTTTTCTTCGGATTTGAATTTAGACAAACATTTGTGAAAGGATTTTTGAAAACAACATCAAATTCAACTCCAATTTAATCAAAAACCATGTTTTTATGAAAAGCTTCAAAATTTTTTGGGTTTTGATCTATAAACCAGAATTCTAATCTGTTTTCATCAATTCAGATCAATTTGCAATCATGAAATCGAGCCTATGCTCTGATACCAACTGAGAATTCGTTTTAGGATCGTAATCACGAACCGTGATCTCACGAATACCAACCGTAGGGTGCGGAATCCACTCCGATCGTGCAAAATGATTCAGAAATAAACGTAAACGATCGTGATGAAAACAGATAATAAATCACTGAGCAATTTCCATAACTTTACTCGTGTATTAGATCAAAAATGTCGATGATTACACATGAAATCCTAGACCTAATACAGAGAATATCACACACTCAAACTAGGGAAAAACTCCAAATGATAACTCTCTTCAAAATAACTAACTTTTCCCTATTTATAGACTTCCCACCTTCGCCCCTTTCGTGAGATCGAAGGTGTTCATTCGACCCTTTAAGGGTTCGAATGAAGCCTTCTTCAACAAACAATCTACATTCGACCAGTAATAAACTACATTCGACCATCCGAAAGGTCGAATGTAACTTCAAGCTAAATTCTTGGTCGTTTTCTGATTATCTGAACCTTCGACATTCAGTATTGGATCACTAGCTGGGGACATACATGAATAATGCACTTATAGAGTTAAGACGCTTAAGACTCGGGTTAATACCCACGAGTCTAGATAGTTGAATAAACTATCTTTTGGCCGGATAATAGGCTAGGTTTATATGTGTTAGACTTTAAGGTGTCCTTTGTTGTAATAGGGCACGAGGAAGTCGGTCAAAGCTTCGGGCTTTGTTTGCTAGCTAAGCAAGGAAATTAAGGTGAGTTCATGACCCCACTTTTTACTGTTTTATAAATGTTTTCTGGGGGAAGACATGCTTCTTTTATGAAAACCTAAGGAATTTAAAACGAAACAAGTTTTGGAAAATGAAATGGGTGCGTGAGTTCACGGCCCCACACTTTACTAGTTTTGTTTTCGGGGGAGAAACATGCTTATACATTTTGATCACACATTTACATGTTATACATTATAAACACACGTTTTCATGATTATACTATTGCTCACACTTTATTACTATACGGTTCATCTAAGTCACTTAGACACCACTAATACGGGGATGTAGCGGGGAGGCCGGGAGGGTGCATATTGTCTTAATCACACTAGGCTTACCGAAGATGAGGTAGTCTGTAACAAGGGTATCACACAGTCAGCAATGGTTTCACCCGTATGAGTAACACACTTGACGCCTAGCTAGCGTTCACACAAGCATAGTATGAACAGTAACAATAACAGTAACAGTAACGGTAACAATTTTTTTTAAAGGATTAACGAAACATTTTATAAAAAAAAACCTGTGAACTCACCAGCATTATATGTTGACTTTTTAAGTATGTCTTTCAGGTATAAACTTTGGTAACTGCACAGTTGGAGTATGCGACGTCTTGGGATCGGGGATCCTAGAGGGTTAGCAATGGCGTTCAGAAAACATAAGAGTCTTAGATGCAACTTTCTGCTGCGTGGCGAAGCTACCAAACGTCACAACCGACGGGGGAAAAGTCGGGGTCTGACACACACTCACACGTTACGAGTCCTGTTGTTGGTGAATTACATAAACTAAATTAAGTGTTATGCGTAGATTGATTCTTATGTGGTGGATTATATGCAAATACGTGTTTAAACGATGTTTAGATGATTATCCATGCTTATATATGTTAAACATAGATTAGGATTACATGTTCATGTGTTAGGATGCGTTAAAATGCGTTAAACATGACAAACTGGAAAATCTAGAAAACATAAGTCTTGGTTCGAACCATAGCGTGGGGGAAAACCTGGCATCGGCCTTGGTTCGACCCAGCGTGGGGGCGAACCTGGAAAGGGAGAACAACATAGAGGTTCATTCGACCTTGTACAGGGGGCGGACGTGGGTACCTTCGACCTTGTACAAGGGGCGAACGTGGACCAGTATATATACCACACTTTGTCATTTTTCACCATTTCACAAACCCTAAACGTCTCTAAACACTCTCTAGCAACTTTAATCATTGGGGAAGGAGGTTTTGCCCTTGTTTTCCATAATCTAACCTACAAACATCTTCTAAACAAAGATCTAAGGTATGTTCTTCATCCTAAATCCTTTTTAAAGCATTTTGATTCGTTTTCATTAAACCCCAAGAGTCCAGATCTGATTCAAACATGTTTTCATGGATAAAAACCTTCCTAATATCTTTCTAAACAAAACCTATTCATAAACAATGAGTTTTCATACAAATTAACATGTGTTAATGGTGGTTTATGTGGTGTTATGTATTGTTTGATGATTGATTGCTGTATAGATGTTATAACAATGATCTAGGACTGTTATTGATGATGATTTATGATTGAGATAGGTTACAATTGATTATTGATGATGTTTTGCTTATTTTGGGGATTTTGGGTTAGATCTAGGGCTTGTTCATGATGATAGTGATAGGGATATGATTGGGGGTTTCTTGTTCATGATAATCTGGGTATATTAAGTTGATTATTGATTGATTTCAGAAAGTTTCCTATTTGGGTAAAGATTGCATGCGTTTGATGTGACATCTCCATAATTTGCTATTTCGGGTAACTTGTAAAACGGACGGATTTCGGGATAAAATTGGTAGGGTTTTGTGGGAATATGTTAATGATAGTTGACTGCTATGATTGGTGATGTTTTGTAATGTTTTCGGACCGGTTAGATGCGTTTTGGTGCGTTTTATGAAGTTCTGCAGCAAAGGGTCGAACGTGGCATCTGGGGGTCGAACGTGGCTTCTGGGGGTCGAACGTGGCTCCTAGGGGTCGAATGTAGCACCATAGGGTCGAATGTGGGTGCCTGGGGTCGAATCTGGGTCCCTAGGGTCGAATCTGGGTGTCTGGGGTTGAATTAACACGTGTTAGGGTCAAATTAACATACGCTAAGGTCGAATAAACATATGTTAGGGTCAATAAATATGTGTTAGGTCGAATGAACTTGTGAATAGGTTGAATGAACATCATGGGGGTTGAACCAAGGGTCCATTGGTCAAACCAGAAGCCCTTGGGGTCGGACCAAACCCAAAAATCTTCTGGTTCGACCTTACGACTTCGTAAATGTGATTTTTGATGCAAACTAAGTGTTTTATGCTTGAAACTTATGTGTTAACCTTATGTGCATAACTAATTGATGTAATGGGTCACCAACGGGATGTCGGGTCTGTCTGGTATGTCCAGTTAACGTTTAAACACACGTAGTCAAGATCTGGACAATCGGGGACTAGTTAACCTTCGGGTTGAGAGTCAAAACACTTATTTGAATTCATTGATAGGTTGCCATTAGTCGGGGTTATTATACACGTACTGGATTTCTAGTTATCAGGAGACGCACTCTCAGGTGAGTTCACGGCCCCTCTTTTATACTCTTTTCTCTCGGGGGAGAAGCATGCCACACGTTTTAACAACGCAACGTTTATGATTTGAAAACGTAACTCTTATGGAACATACAACTTTTGGAAACATAACACTTTTAGAAACATGACCCTTTTTAGGAATGCAACTCTTTTAAAGAATGTGACACTTTTGGCACTTGGCATTTTTAAACATTTGGCACTTGGCATTTTTAAACATCCGCACTTGACATTTGGCACTTGGTGCTTGGCACTTATTTACTATACGATGAAACCTAAAGTCCCTTATCAAAACCATGAATGTGCGGGGCACAACGGGGGAAATGTGGATAGATCTATTGGGCGTGACGAACCCCACTCGACGGCTGGGAGCCGGGCGGGTGCATATTGTTTCTACTTTGGCACTTACACATGGGCAGCAACTTTGAGCACGTTTGTCAGTAATGGTTTTGGCCACATAATCATAGTAGTAAGGGAACGTTTGTTATTTACTTGGAGCTTTTGCACACTTGACACTTTGTGAGGAATCGCTTTACACATGAAAACGTTTTACGAACTTAAAACCTGTGAACTCACCAGCATTATATGTTGACATCTTTTTGGCATGTTTTCTCAGGTCGCTAAGGTAGCAGCATTGAGTTTAGGCGCACGGAGTTGCACTCGCGTCTAGGATCATGTTTCGCGTCTTGGATTGTTTAAACTTTAAACTTATCTTTCATCGTTATACGTTTTGTAAAACCTATTTTGCTTCCGCTGTGTTTTGAATCATCATTTTCAAACTATTGCACGGTTTGGTTTACGTATCTTATCACATATAGTTGTCGTTCGTTGTGACCGTTGACCTGGATCTTGGTGTGTCATGGGCCTCGCGGTAAAACCCCGCACGTGGAATTTGAGGGTGTGACATTATTGTATATGTTTTTTCTTCTTTCGACCGATCCTTCTTTCGGTTTCTATTGTGGTGTTTTGGCTGTATTTTTTATTTTCTTTTTTGTTTTATAGATTAGATTTGTTATTTGGTATTACTGCACTTTTGTAGCGATATCAGAGTTTTTGTAACAACACTTCTTTGTTGTATTTTTTGTAACCAGCTTTCGTTTGTGGTGTTTTGGCTGTATTTTGTATGTTTTGCTTTTGTTTATCTGCTTATTGTAAGTAAAATTATGCAATTCCAATGATGAGTTTTATTGCTATAATTTTTTTCAGTATTGTATTGTAGATTATATTCAAGATACGGTTAAACAATAACCTTTTTCGTTAAACAGATTGTTTGGTAAACAAAAAAGTAAACCTTACTTTACGAATTAAAAATCACATTAGAACTTATAGTTCTGTAAAGAGGTAAATTTGTGTTTTAAAATTTTAATTTTCTGAAAGTCAAATAATGATCTTTTAATTTATATATGTAAATTGTTGATTTATTTTAAGAAAAAAAAAATAAAAAAAAATCAACTTCTCATTAGGTCATTATATAACATCTCTTGAGAGGTTAACTTACGTTGTGATATTTATTTTTAAATATTGTTAAAATATATGAGAAAATTTTTAAGTATAATTTATAAATATAAAAGTTAAATTGAAGATTAAATGTGCTCAGTAGTAAATAATAAATACAATCTGGAATGCTTCGGTTAAAAATTATTTTAAAATTTAATTTCAAATCTTTTTCAATCTAAATTGTATATTTATTCTATTCATTGATAGTTGTTTGATAACCGCTGTTTATGATTCAACAGATGTTGGAAAATAGACTGTATACTATAAAATGAGTAAACTTTTATCTAAAAAAAGTTAGGATTTGAAAGTTAATCAAATGAAAGAAGCATGAAAGTAGTTAGAAATATTGTTTTCTAGAGAATTTGTTTTTTTTGTTATGAAATATATATATATATATATATATATATATATTTAATGTCTAAGTTTTTTTTAAAGTTATACGAACAATAAAAAAGTTTAGATTAATTTTCTAAAGTTAAATAAGTTTGTTTTTTTTTATTTTAATTTCAAATCTTTTTCAATCTGAATTGTATATTTTTTTAATCTTCAATTGTAAAATTGGATTCATTGACAGTTGTTTGATAACCGCTATTTATCATTCAACAGATGGTGTTAAACAGACTATATACTATTATATACATTTATATAAAATGAAGTTAGAATTTCAAAGTTAATCAGTTAAATGAAGTATAAAAGGTAGTTACAACATTTGATGTCTAAAGAAATTAGATTTTGGTGATCTTACATATTTTATTAGAAGTTTAATAGTTATGAATTATATATACATATTAAAAAGTTATAGGAACATTAAAAGAATTCAGATTAATTGTTTAAAAGTAAATAACTTTATTTGTTTAATTTAAAATAAAAATGTTAATTTATGGTATCCTTTTTTAATTGTTTTATAATAGTTAAAATAATTACTGCTATCATTAATTACCGTCGTATTTTTCAAGTTTCCATCTACATTGTTTAACTGTATATTGATCATCATAGAGTTTAGGCCTATTCCCTGGCAGCAATAATCATTACATTGATACTCGATTTTTTAAGTGAGTCCATATTTTTTGCGTATATTTATTTATCGAAAATTAATATATACATATTTCTATTGATTAAAAAATAATAATAAATTAAGTTAAATATGAGTATTTTAATAGTTATCACTATTTGTTTATAAAATGTATGCTGTAAAATAAATGTTTTCATCATCTATTTAATTTCATTTTTATTTCGATCTATGTTTGTGTAAAATGAAATATGATTTAAAAACTATAATATTATAAATAAGTTTGTTTTTTATTTTAATTTCAAATATTTTTCAATCTGAATTGTATATTTATTTTAATCTTCAATTGTAAAATTGGATTCATTGACAGTTGTTTGATAACCGATGTTTATCATTCAACAGATGTTGTTAAACAGACTATATACTATAAAATGAGTATATAGTTTTATAAAAAATGAAGTTAGAATTTCAAAGTTAATCAGTTGAATGAAGTATAAAAGGTAGTTACAACATTTGGTGTCTAAAGAAATTAGATTTTGGTGATCTTACATATTTTATTAGAAGTTTAACTATTATGACTTATATATACATATTAAAAAGTTATACGAACATTAAAAGAATTCACATTCATTTTCTAAAACTAAATAACGTTATTTGTTTAATTTAAAATAAAAATGTTAATTTAAGGTATGTTTTTTTAATTGTTTTTAATAGTTAAAATAATTACCAGTATCATTAATTACCGTCGTATTTTTCAGGTTTCCATCTACATTGTTTAACTGTATATTGATCATCATAGTGTTTAGGCCTATTCCCTGGCAGCAATAATCATTACATTGATACTCGATTTTTTAAGTGAGTCCATATCATTTGCGTATATTTATTTATCGAAAATTAATATATACATATTTCTATTGATTGAAAATAATAATAAATTAAGTTAAATATGAGTATTTTAAAAGTAACACTATTTGTTTATAAAATGTATTTTGTAAAATAAATGTTTTCATCATCTATTTAATTTCATTTTTATTTCGATCTATGTTTGTGTAAAATGTAATATAATTTAAAAACCATAATATTATAAATTTACATTTATGAAGGATTTTTAATCCAAAATTACATATTTTTCGAAATTACAGTTACTGCTGATTCTTTATAATTTCTTCAGGACGCTGCTTCATTTTCTTATTGATGGAAATAATGTTTTCAGTAGGAGCTTTCATCTTCGTCGAAATATCGTCGTTTACTTCGATTTGATCTGCCAGGTACTGTAAAGCCATGTTTCGTTCACTTGATTCTGGAATTTCAACCATATCATACATGGTTTTGCCGTTTTTCCTTAGATCCGTAACCGCTAGAGATGTAAGCATTCCACATGAGTTTCTTATTGTTTCTTCTTCAAAAGCTTCTTTTTTGAAAGCCTTAATCAGAAGTTCATCAACTGTTTGTTGGAGTCTGCTTTGGTAATTTTGGGAGGATGACATGTTTTTGTGTTCTGTAATATAAGTTTTTTATTATTGTAAGGTGAGATGTACATTGTAATACAGTGTTTTGTATATATACATATGGTGTGAATACAAAATAAATTTAAGCACGCTATGGTACACGTGTTTTACACCTTATGCAGTGACGTTTAAGTTGCAACTCTTTAGATTTTACATTTTGCACTTGTAAAGATACTTTTTCATCTACCGCATTTATAGCATTCAATTTCCGTAATTAATACGAAATGGGTAACTTTGGTTATTATTTGAACTATCGGCTTATAAATATGTATATGTTTTACTTAAAATTCTTCTCTATACTCATATATACTATACAGGATTCTTTTATTGCTTTTTTCAAGTTATGGCCTCATCATCTTCACTAGCAATACTCGCAGTGGATTTCAAGATGGATTTAATTAGACAAGTTCTTATGCAGTATGATAAGGATGCATTGTATAAAGATGTGTTGAAGCAGACTTTTACGCGTATTTCAAACTGTTTTGATAAAAAGCAAAGTTAGTCGAAAAATTGAAGGGTTTGCCACCATCAACAATTCGTGACGTTAGTGTAGTGTTTTATATCGATGCGATGAAAAGTGATTTGGAGCAGTTAGAAATGATTTCTGATATTGTAAAGTCACTTAAGTGTTCTATGGAGTTGAAGATTAAGTTTTTAAATTCATTTTAAATGTTATGTTTATTTATGTTATTTTTATATATATTTTTGTAATTTAGTAGATCTTGATGTAATAACATAATATTTAAATAAAATATTAGTTTTTTATTTATCTTATTTGTATAACAGGTACATTGAAGACAAATTAATGCAACCATATTTTAAATATACTGAATAACACATTCCTATTTTTAAAAAAAGATCATTTTTACAAGTAATACTGATTATAAAAGTTATCATATATTTAAACTACAGTCGTATCATTTGATGATACATAATAGTCTTTAGTGTGTTTTCAGATGTTTGTAAAATCTGTTAGAAAATATATACGTATGTTATCAGATGTTTTGTAAAATTTAACCACAGATTCTTAGAAAAGATATAAAACTTACGATTAAGAAAATTTTGACATATTTTTGGACTGTAATGATTAACATGGACAATGATTACACTAACGTGGAAACTATTAAGTAGAAGAAAGAAGACTAACATCACCAATCCTCATTATCATTAGTTCGATAATTTCAACATGGTTATAGAGGTTAAAATCCCCTAGCTTGGTAAACATTTGAACTTAGTAACTATCGAATTGTGTAGTGTATGGGTACTTTGAGCCCATATCATATATTTAATGCATCTGAGACACAGAAGATACTAAAGTTGATCAACATGTACCCTTATGATTTTTGTAAAATAAGTTACGTGAAATACTGTTGGAGTCAACAGACATTTAAGGCAAAATAGATGATAAACCTCATCAGATATTTAATCTACTGTAGAATGATTTGACCACATTGCAACAATATTTAGGATTTTAATAGATGTTTGTAAAATCCTTTTATTGTAACAAATGATTATAAAATACATAAAAGATAAAATTAATAAATGTTTTCGTAACTTTTATATTGATATAATAGTAGTTAAGTGAATTTATGGTTGTGATTTAAATTACTAAAATATGTGAAATAAATTTTTCGTTTAAGTAATAAGTTTATTATGAAAGGTATTTAAGAAAAAATTAATATAATATTGAATGTTTAAGAGCATTATTATAATACAATATATCAAATACAAATAATTATAGTGTAAAATACCTCAGTGTCGCCACTGAATATATAAGCTATGTGTTATCAGTTTTTAACTTTTCTAACAATGTTGTGAACAAATTAAAAGACTTCCAACTGAATATGTAATCTACATATCAATTATTTACAATTACTAAAGTTAAGTTCCCAAACATTGAATAAGGAAAAAACATTTCTGAATGAAGTTATCTTATGTTTATATTTATTGTGGTTATATTTTAACATTCTTCTGAAATAAAATACTTGTGACACCCGGTATGTTTAGGTTAACACTTTATAAAACACATAAGTCTACCTTAGCGAAAAACGTTTTCAAACATACTTAACTAGGTCAGTTGAGTCATTATGATGGTTCCGGGAATCATCGGGAGTCGTTACAGTGATCCACGGGATCATTAGGAGTCGGTCCATAACCATGTGAACACGGATTGGTGATTTGTAGAATCGTCGGGTTTAACGCACACACGCAAGTCTCGAGTCCCGGGAATTGGTGAACGGATGTGAATGTGTTCGTAATCATGCATTATGTGTTTGTAATAATTACGTGACTTGTCGGTATGTGAATACGTCTTTATATGTGTTAAATTAGTGATTACGTGTAATCACATGACATTATAGGTGATTACGTGTAATCACGTGACATTGTAGGTGATTACATGTAATTGCATGTAAATAGGGGGTGATTGGCCCAATTGCATGTAAATAGGGGGTGATTGTGTCACACTCTCAAATTTCACATTCGGGGTTTTTCCGCGAGGCACGTGACACACCAAGATCCAAGTCAACGCTCACAATAAATGACATCTATATGATATGAAAACAACGTAAATTGCAAATTAAGTTTCAAAAATCCAACCATCGTTTGCGGAAGTGTAAAAATTTATTACAACTCAAAAGTAAAACATGAAAGTCTGATAATACTCAAAATGAAATGCAAATGGATCCTAGACGCCATCAGACTCCATGCGCCTAAACTCAATGCTGCTACCTTAGCAACCTGAGAAAACATGCCAAAAAGACGTCAACATATATAATGCTGGTGAGTTCACAGGTTTTAAGTTCACAAAGCGTTTCAAGCGTAAAGAGTTTCATCTCAAAAGTACCAAGTATGCAAAACCTTTAAGTAAATAACAAACGTTCCCTTACTACTACGATTGTGTTGCTGAAACCATTATTGACAAGTGTTGCATGTGTTGCTGCCCGTGTTTGAGTTGCCAAAGATAGAGACAATATGCACCCGCTCGGCTCCCAGTCGTCGGGTGGGGTTCGTCAAGCCCAATAGATCTATCCACATTTCCCCGTTGTGCCCCGCACATTCATGGTTTGTAAGACCCGAAAAACCGGTGTCAAACAGTTGGGTAAAAGTTATTAAATATGCAAAAACATAAGTAAAATTTTCTTCGAAAGAGTATGTATACGCAGCGGAAAATCATTTAGAATAGAATCTATATAACACATGAAAATTATTTATTCATTTGTAACTCGAATTTAAATTTATCATGTGTAAACAAAAGTCATCTTCGACTAGAAATGCCTTCTTATGCCGGGTAGCTTCTTGCATCACCAAGCAGTCATCCATCCATCTCTCTTTTAACCTGCAATCAATCTAACGTGTATGCAAAAGTCAGCTACGCTGAGTGAGTTCAAATTTTTATAAATTTATATAAACAAGTAATTTGTCAAAATAAGATTTAACAAAGTACCTCAACCTCAGAGTTAACAATAAATGCAATTCGCTAATTTGTTTTTCCCGAAGCAAAACAAAAATCAAAGTCTAGGATAGGCATAATATGCCTATTTACCTCAAGACTTCACCTACCAATTATATATAATAAGCGCATCCCGCTTATCAACACAAAGTACAACCCAATCTATGTAAGCCAAACCAAAGCTAGAGATTTCAAGCAGGCATTTCCCACCTCTGTCATAGCTCAGTTTATATATAAAAAACACATAATATAAACTATGTAACAACCCTGACTCAAAACCAAGACCAGAGATCAGAGCAGGCATGTCCCACTTCCGTCATAGCTTAGTTCGACATATCAGGTAGCCATCAAACGTAGTCTATTATATTTAATAACAGGTATAACATAAACTAAGCAACAACCATGACATAAAACCAATACGATAGATCAGAGCAAGCATATCACACTTCCATCATAGCCCAGTTTATAAGGTCATGTAGTCGCCAAATACAGTTTACGAAAATATATAAATATATAATCCATATAACCTAAACAGGTAGCAAGTCAAAACAATACCCGATCTAACAAGTAAGGTTTCGAATACGTGGCCAAGACATTAAGCGCATTCCGCTTATTAACTAAAAACTCAAGCCACACTTTAATCAAGACAACAGTCTATTCATATATATATATATATATATATATATATATATATATATATATATATATATATATATATAATAACACGTATAACTCAAACCATATAATAACACATTAGGCATAAACTATGTGACAACCATAGTAAAAACTATACCATAAATCAGAGCAGGCCTATCCCACTTCTAATAACACATAAGACAAACTATGTGACAACCGAGACAAAAACTATGCCATAAATCAGAGCAGGTCTATCCCACTTCTAATGACATATATACTCAACCCATATAATAACGCATTAGGCGCATTCCGCCGATTCACGTTTCATGCGAAAATAATATATATGAGTTAATATGGATTTCTTTCGTACACAAAAATATTTATAACTTCATAAAAATATTTTGTGACTTGATAAAAATAATCATATTGGTTAAGAATGCACGTCAGCCCAAAATATTTAGAAAAATAATAACTAAAAGAGTGGGCGCAAGAAGTCACTAGTTGTAAAGCTTCCATGTCCACATGCTAACCGTCACGAACAATGTCCTCAAGCGAACTCCATAACCCAATAAGCCGTGGTTGCTATCTAATATTATAACCTGACTACTCCAAACCATCCAACAATTTGCATGCATGTTCTATTATTACATGATATGCAAAATAATAAATAAGGCTCTTAATAGAAAGATGGTGATCACAAAACGCCTTCCACGTACCTTCTGGCATCCATGCAACAATTACTCACCTTTCTCTCATAAACAATCCCACAACATTTAGTGCAAGTTGCTTCACCTGCATAAGAAAGAACAATCCTACGTCACATTTACTATTATCTTCATGCACACATCATCATGAAGTTGCAAGACCCACACTCTATCTTCATGTAATGCGACACACACACCTTCTTACCTAATACAACCTACACACACATGCCATCAATCCTCATCCATACACCACTATCTCCATCTTTGATCATAAGCATCATCACCACAGTCGTGGCCAAAAACCCATGCCATAGGTCACCACCACGTCCAAACCCGAGTCGAAATTCAAGAGGTCATATAGTTCCCATGTATACAAGTAGCCCCTGTCGCGAAATCGATCGATACCATCATTGTGACCATTGTGAGTCACCACCGGACCAAGCCGAAAACCGACCTCGTCAACGTCTTCTCATCATTAGCCAACCACAACCACCGAACCCCATCGCCTTCTTCATTGCCATTGTCACTGTACCATTAACCGACGACTACCGTCGTTACCGAACATCGCAACCTCCGTTGTCCATCACCACGGCCACCACTACCGGAACTCATTGGCACACCTTCAATGTCCCGCGATCACATCAAGACCCGTACCCAAACCGATCCCTAACAAGAGACCGTGCAAAACAGATCTGAAACATGATAAAAAACCACATTAGCATTAGAAGGTCGTGGAACAAGTGTCCATGTTTGATTCCGAATTAAAGCATCATACTCAGTCTGCATGGCACAAACCCACTTTTTGTCTTTGGAAGCGGAAGTAAAGGTCGATGGATCGGTGGAGGTAAAGAGAGCTTGATGAAGAGGAATATGAGTGGTGTGAGTCAAATCGAGTTGATGACGAGGCTTGAATATACCAGCCTTCGCACGAGTGATCATAGGATGAGTTGGTAAAGGTGGGGGTTGAGGAGGTGTTACCGAGGCAGTAGGTGACCCGATAGAATTAGGAGGAGAAGAGGAGATAGGTGTGGATGGAGGTGTAGAGGCTGGGGTATGTGAAGGTGTGGTGTCAGGAGATAATGTGGTAGGAGTATTAGATGATGGGTTGATGGGATTGTGAGTGGGAAAATATGGAATGGTGATAGGTTCGGTTTGTAGTATTGGTGATTGGAGTAGGTGTAGTTAGACTTTCAGTTTGTGACATGGAAGTTTTAAAAAAAAATAGGTGACATATTTTTGGTGTGGGGGCAAAGGACATGTAAACATGGCTTTATTAATGATAGAATTATTGTGGTTGTTTGCATTGTTATTTGTGGAAGTAGTATGAAAATTTGGAATTAAAGATGGTGGCATCCGATCGGTCGAATGATTAATGGTGGGTAATTGGTCAGTTGAATAATTAAAGGTGGGATTTAATTTGGAATTGAAAGGTGGTGCCGTTGGACAATGTGAATTATTGAAAGGTATGTTACAATTTGTAGGACTTGATGATGGAGTAGTTATTGGACTTGATGTGGGTTTTAATGATTGAGTAATGGGAGTAAAGGTTGGTGCCGTTGGGCAATGTGAAGTGGAGCATTTTCGGTTATGAAATGGAGTAATAGTGGGATTTAATGAGTTATTCATTTGAGGAGTTAAAGGATTAAATGGGACATCCGATGGGTCCAAAAAAGTGGTGATGTCAAGATCTTTTATTAACTTGGATGAGGTGGTGGTGGCACTTGGAAAACATGTTTCATCAAAACGCGCATGACGGGTCACATACGTGCGATTAGTAGCCGGATCTAAGCAACAAAACCCTTTGTATTTAAAACAATACCCAAGAAAAACACATGGTATGCTTCTTGGACAAAGTTTACTATCCGCATAATCACGCAAACAAGGAAATACCCGACAACCAAATGATCGAAAAATGGAATAATCAGGAGGTCGATTATATAAAAGTTCAAATGGAGATTTACCACCTAGGAGAGTAGTTGGTAAACGATTAATAATATACACCACCGAAGAGAACGCATCAACCCAAAATGTAGTGGATAATTTAGCATGAAATAACATTGCCAAGCCTCTCTCAACAATGTGGCGATGTTTGCGTTCAACGCGTCCGTTTTGTTGCGGGGTGTATGGGCATGACATACGATGAAAAATCCCATTTTGTTCAAACAAGTGACGGACTTTATGATTGGTAAACTCCGGTACCTCCATCACTTTGAAACGTCTTGATTTGTGATGAGAATTGATTTTGAACAAAAGGTATAAATATAGATAACACATCAACAAATTCAGATTTCGCTTTCAACGGATATAACCAAGTAAAGCGAGAAAAATCATCCACAAAGGCCACATAATAACGATAATTTCCAACTGATCTAACTAGGGAAGGACCCCACAAATCACAATGTACTAATTCAAGAGGAAATGATGAACGTTTATTATTCAAAGTAAATGGAAGCCGTTTAGATTTGGCAAGTTCACACGGGGTACAAACACCCGGTTTAGGCAATACAGATGTAAAGGAAATTAAACCATTATTTTTCAACATTGTAATAACATCAAAACCAACATGTCCTAAACGAGAATGCCAGGACTCAAAAGACGCTGAAGGACACTTGAACGAAGCAACAAACGATTGGGGGGTGCTATGGAGGATGTAAAGGCCATCTTCACGGTACCCGCGAGCTATAATTTTCTTGTTGTGGCGGTCCTGAATAAAAAAATGAGGATAAGAAAACACAACATCAACAGGATTGTCCTCTGTTAACTTACTGATGGACAAAAGATTTTTTGTAAGATTAGGGACAACCAAAACATTTTTATGATCAAGAGAACCGAAAAGTTTGGTGTTACCCGTATGTGTGATAGGTAACGATTGACCATTTCCAAAAAAACACGCGGATTACCTTGAGTAGGAGTGGAACCCGGTAGAGAATTGTTATTTGGAACCATATGATCAGACGCACCCATGTCACCTGTCCAGTCAGGAATAGTGCATTGCGCATGAAAAGCTTGCGCTAGGTTTGCTTCAGACAAATTGCCTAAGGTAGCAAAAGATTGCAACTAATAGCACTGAGTGGCATAATGACCCTGCTTGCGACAAAGCTGACAAGTAGGAGGCCGTTTAGGCCTAAACTGTCCAGAATCACGACTTGACCAGGAACCTGATTGCGCAGGCCTGTTGGACCGATACTGACCCGAACGGCCTGGCCTAGTTTGTGGCCGAAAATGACCAGACCTTGAAGTGTTAGTTTGAGCCAAAAAAGCCACTGAATGCGAGGAGGGACCATGTAAAGCTTTAACAAATAATTCTTGACTTTCAGTCTTGGCTATGAGATCTTGAAGAGTTGGTATAGGACGCACAGTACGCATATAAGTAGAGAACCCCTCAAATGCCGGTCCAAGACCACATAGAAACCAATGTAACTGATCCATAGGATCAACGGGGTGACCAACAGCAAGAAGTTGATCACAGACACCTTTGAAGAGATGACCATAATCAGAGACAGACTTGTCCCCTTTCTGAATGAGACGAAGATTATCACGCAGATTTTGAACACGTTCAACAGAGGTGTTACAAAATGCATTTTCAAGTGCAACCCATATGTTGCAAGCGGTAGGCAAACCAACAGTAACCGCAAGAGCTTCTTCAGTTAAGGACGCATGAAGAAAAATAATGGCTTGTTGTTCATGGCGTAACCATGTACCATATTCTGGATTAGGCGACTCCTTAGAATCGACTGTTACAGTGGGAGAAGGAGCCGAGAGAGACCCATCAACGTGGGATTCAATTTCTTGGTAGGCAAACAAGGGTAGCATTTGAGCCCTCCAATAAATATAATTTGAGGCATTAAGCTTGATGGCAATCATAGGTGCAAGACCATTTAAAGGAGAAGAATTTGTGGAGGAAGAAGCCATTGAAATCACAAACAAGGATAAAGAGGAAGAAGAAAAGATTGGAAAGCCAAAGAGGAAGAAAAGATGAAAGGGAAACTCAATTTCTAGGTGAGATGGCTGATACCATGATAATGTTGAGATTGGATAATTACAATGAAAAGAGAGTTACAATATATAGGAGAACAAACTACACTTAACTACCTAAATACTAAATAAATTACAAAAGTACACCCTAATATGTTATAGTATAACAGGTGAATGTATAGACTACCTGGTTGCGAACAAGGAAGCCACCACGAACAGCGCCCAAGACCTCATTGACTTTCTCCTCCCTGATATCTCTCTCGCTTGTTTTCTTTCACGACTCCAGCCAAGACCTCATCGATGAGGTGGCAGGGGTGATCCTTGCAAGGATTTGGAGATGGAAGCGAGGAGGAGAGTCGTGGCCGGAGGGAATACGATACCGGTGACTTCAATTTACACAGGTAGCTAGGTTGGTTTAAAGGGATGTTATGAATGGGTGAGTGATTGCTCCCAAGTTTATGAGTTGGGTAGGTATACCATATAAAGAAAACACAGAACACGCGTATCACCTTCTCATTCTCGGTGTTAAAGGCCGTAACTTGTGGATTGATTTGCGTAAATTTCAGGTTAAAACGAGGACAAGTTGGTGCTTAATTAAGGTTTAATTCGAGGCATTAACTCAAGATTTAAACATGATAGGGAGGTTTCCATATTTGTCGGTGTTGACCGGATTTATTGTCGGATCACAAGGCGGGATTTGGTTTGGGTTTGAGTTTGTTTGAGTTTTATTATTTTTTTCTCTAGTTGTTATAAAACCACAAAGCTTCATAAAACCTGACGTGTGCGGATATACACATAATTTTATAATGGATTTTAACACACGTTTTGCTTTAATATTTATAAAATGGTTTAGACCTTAATATTAAAACACACACAATAGGGCAAGTGTACCCTGTCATATATGTAGTAACGTACAGATAAGAACCAGATATCGATCCATGGACGCGCGCGGAGCAATTGTACTAAAACTCTGTCCCCGATCTACCAGTAGGAAAAGATAAGTTTGAGTTTTGTTTAAAACTAAATTAATTCTAAAACATGTAAATAACTTAACTACGACTCCAAATAGAAAATATAACTATATAAACTATATTTTTGCCAATCCTAGCATGTTATCTAAATATAATAAGTAATATAGGCGCGTGATCAACATTCCCATTTTCCGACAGTTAGTGTCCCTTTCGGGCATCCTAACATGACAACTATACAGAAAGCTAACACGAATACACACGTTAACCGCCTCAAGTCGTTCATTAGCGAGCAGCTGATATGATCTCACGCAGATCTTCTAAAGATAAGTTAGTCATCCGTTAAGAGTATTCTAACCTCACTAATTTAGGGAAGCGATACCGAATACACAACACAGCCACCTAAACTAGCATAAAGTAGAGCATTTCACAACCTATTCCATTTTACCAACTTTGACCCCAGATCTACTAAGATTGCCATTTTTACCAAAATAACTTCCAAAGATCATTAACCGTGTCAAAGACTAGTAACGGCACCATTAGGCTTTTTAAACCCTTTTACGTGCCGGTAAGCATTTTTAACCGTTATTCGACTGACTTTAACCAAACCAATACCCGGTTACAGTTTCATGGCATAAACTATTTAACAAGTTAACTAGTCTACTACCGGACGATTAAACGGACGGTTTTTCAACATGTATCTGCCTAACACATTCGACAATCGCTAAAGTCATTCAAATACAGCTACAAATCCATCAACAACGAAACAAGGTTGCGCTATGATCATCAAGATCTAATACGTGAAAAACGCCAAATTTATACAAAACATGATTACATACTAAACAATTGTTTTACGTACTAAATACTATTGTTCTTGCCCGTAGGCGTACAAATAACTATAATAACATCAAAATAGCATACACAAATCAGATTTGAATCATAAAAAGCTTCAAGGATCAAACCATAAGAATGCTAAATAGATGGATCAGATGATGAAGGATGGAACGGATGGACTTCCGAGCTTGTTCAACGGCTTTCCAGCAGCTTGGATCGTCCAAAAATCGCCCAGAAAAGCTTCCCTCAAGATCCAACCTTGATCAGTGAGCTGAAATGGGGATTTTATAGCAGAGCAGAGGGTTCGAGCGGCCGCTCGGCCTCTTGGAGCGGCCGCTCGCTTTATCAACAAGTGGACCAATTGCTGCTGACGTGACGTAGGCCTTCGGGAAGGTCCCCAGAAATATCTGGGAGGGGCGCGCGGCCGCTCGAAGCCTTGGAGCGGCCGCTCGAAGGGCCTGATGGCCTGTTTTCGCGCCGAACTCTTCGTTTTTTCCTTCCTTGTGTTTCCGGGACATCGTTTAAGACCTGAAATCGTAAAGATACCCAAATAAGTACCAATTCCTATGTATGAGGTCAAAAACGTATGAAAAAGGGAGTTAAACAAGGACTTTTATATGTGTAATTTAACGTATATCAAACCTCCCCACACTTGAACTTTGCTTGTCCTCAAGCAAACACTTAAACAGAAAATAACCTGAAAAACTCGCCAAGTGGCAACAAAGGCAAAATATAGCCTGTACAGACGATAATAGACAAGCCAACAAAGATTTATAAACAGGTGATAAGATAACTAAAAAGCAACGACTCACTTCCGATCTTACAAGCATGCTAACCCGTACACGACTCACAATGTTCACACGCACTCGATTTTATTTATGATACATACGTGTAATGTGTATGTGTAAATCGCTCCATAGCCAAGACAATGAATCGTGCAATATCATAAGCTTGTCAAAAGATCTAGTCTTCACCAACTAACGTGTGAAAAAACACAAATCAAGAGGTCTTTTACGGGTTGTAATGTTAGGCAAAGGTAAGGGTGCGGAATGGATATTTAAAGAGACAAATCGGCTAAAACTCGACGGTTATGTCTAAATAATATCAACTAACACAACTGTACAAAACAAACGCGAATATAGGCGATTTTTATTTTAAATCGAGCTAACTTATAATTCTTAACTTTAAAGCTCTAAAAACTGCTCGAATACTGCTAATTCACCCTATTTTAGGGTGTTCTATTTTTCTGGATTTTTTTTAACATATATATATATATCTATGATATATATAATGAACTGAAACTGATTATATAATCAACAAACGGGTTGTAAACATATAAACCCGAACACGAACTATTTACAACACATAAACTAGTAGAACAATAACCTAAACCGAGTTTTAACACAAAAGGTTTAAAAGAAAAAGGTTATTTGGTTTAGTGGTGAAATGGTGTGGTAAATAAGAAAAAACACGGGATTAGGTTCAACATGGTTAACTAGTGGATAATATATTGGTGCGGGAAACAGATAGAACGAAAAGAAAAGGCTAAATCAAAAGGGTATCCTAATTGCCTCAATCATGTTTGTACAATCTCACACGTATCTGGTCTAAACAAGTATACTAGTGACAAGTTCTAAACTGCACAAAACATCCGGCTCACTCGCAAGCATGTCAAAGAAATATAATATACTCTAAGTCTCAAACGCTCACGTAACCGGAAGGAAATGGGTGCAAGTGTACGAATATAACACGCTCGTATCTCATCTGTTTGTCGCGCCTCGAGTTGTCTTTATCAAAATTTAGTTAGGCTTGATGTTTATATGAGAATATATACATATATGTACTTTTTAAAGGTTTTTTTTTTTAACATATATATATATATACATATACACGAGGACAAACACGATTATAATCCCTCCCCACACTTGAACTTCACGTTGTCCCCAATGTGACAATAGAAAGCGATTATTAATTAGCTATCTATAGTGGGAAAAAGGAGAATAATACTCCCCTGGTATCGAAGAAACGCCCGGGTAAATGGACGGCATGAGCCCCGATAACGGTGCTCGCCAGTTCCCTGCAACATGAACATTCTTGACAAAACAAACTCATCAAATACACCCATTCATCGTCACACTTATTCAAACAAACCAAACATTACTGAAAATTAAAATGCGGAGAAGTAAATAGTTCAAGTACAAAAAACAAAATAAATCCATGGGTGCTTGCACCCATATACAGTACCAACAGGAATAACATAAACAAAATAGTACCAACTTACCAGCAATTCCTCAATCCTCATCATCATGGCGAGTCCCTGATGATCCCGCTGCATCACCACCTCGCCTCCGCTTGTCCCCCGGATGTCCCCTCTGTGGGGGATTCCCAAAATGGTTTGGGAAACAAGCATGAAATTCAGAGACAAGGTAGTCTAGGGTCGCCCCTTGATGCTGTAGGGACTCGCCATGCTGGTATAAAGTGTCGCGCGTTTCTGTTCTGAAAGCGCCAAACTCATCATAGAAGTCTTGAGGATGCTGGTAGTAATACTGCTGCTGGTGAGGCAGTAGAGGCTCCTGCGGGTGTGGCTGCTGCTCATGTGGCTGCTGTGGCTGCTGTGGCTGCTGTGGCTGCTCGGGAGGTGGCATGTGCACTGCTGGCAGCGGGTCCAGATCGTATTATGTTTACCTTTTAGCCTTATTGCCCCGCTTGCGTACTCGTGGACAATCCTCATGTGTCTGAGGACATCCATGTTCACCCACGAGTCGCCGGGAACCTTGGTCAGTCCCCTTCGCACATTCTTCAAAATGCCCATCCCCTTTGCGATTTTTGTCACGTACTCCCCCCCGTATATCATGCTCCCGGGTCTCATACCTGATGCTGTACTAAGAAAAGAAGCAACAAGTGCAGCAAGGTTAACTTGAACACCACTTACTAGAGCATATAGAAATAACAAATCAGGTGTGGGGCAGCCGGTTGAATCGTCCTTTTTGGCAGCAGCGGTCCCGCATAGGACCTTTTGAAAAACCCGCAGCAGTGGGTCAATGAGTTGGCTTGCCTTGGCACCTTGGGGGTTATACTGTTGCTCCCCCGTTAATTGTGCCCAAAAAGAGTCTCTCAGAACGTTGTCATTCGGGAATTTGTACATCAGTTCGTTGAAGCTCTCATCCTCGACTTCCTCATCCGTGTAGATTCCTAAGTGGACACCAAGCTCAGCGACCGAAATGTCGCGCCACTCCCCGCACAGACGGAACTGTAATCCAAAGCGCTTACCACTACTTTGGAAATTCGGCTGGTCATGTTTGCGCGGCCTTTGGTAGTGCAATGTGGAGAAGAACTCGAGGGTGAGTTCCTCATAAACTGGTTCCTCTATTAGGAGCAGGTTTTCCATATGCCCGTCCATCATTTCACGGAATCTTTCCTCTTGGTTGAGCTCAGCTAATGTATCAAAGCAAATCCTTCGAGGCGTGGCGATAGAACGCCTGCGCTACCACAATTCTGTAAAGGTATCTATGCACCCGCGTTCTCGCGGGTCCGCGGGATTAAACTGAAGGAAGCGGTGCACCATCTGCATTAAAATGCTAAAATATGTCAGTTATAATCGAAGGAATAAGACCCGGACCCAAAACACGCGAAACAAAAAAGTTAAAATTCACATCAGTGAGTTCGAGCGGCCGCTCGAAGCAGTCTGCGCGCCAATTTTCGCTCTGCAGCCCTGTTTTTCGATCCTGTGCATTGGTGTTTGCCCGGTTTCCAGTGTTTTAGCCAAATGCACTCCACAAGCGGCCATTCAAGCACTTGATTTTTGAAAAATTATTAACTTTGGCGCTTGAATGGCCGAACTTGCGCAATTATGAAGTTTTAAAGTGAATTTGGGATTTTAACACCTACGCGCCCTTTACTTTGCAAATCACCATAACTTAAAGTCATTTAGCGCAAGGTGTTTAAAGCCCAAATATTTATGGCATAATCATCGAATTTGGGGCGCGTTTGTTTAGTTATGAAGAACGCCCCAAAACTGATGAATATCCCAACTCTAAACTACAATCTAATAACTAGAATCCTTAAAATTTGGGGATTTGTTAAACATTATGAAGAATCCCCAAAAATTAAGAAAACAATACAATTACATAACCTAAACATGATGAATTTGGGGATTGATTGAACAATTATGAAAGGTCCCCAAAATTCAACAAACCTAACTACATTAACATATATACTAGCATACAATCCTATAATGAAATTAATCTACAAACATACTAAACTATACTAAACTATACTAAACAAGAGGCTACAAAATCATTCAAATCCTTAAAATTTTCGGACCTTATTTAAACATTTTGAAGAAAACCCAAAAACTCAAAGATTTGAACAATAATCAACCACTAATCTACATTATCCACGCAAACAATCCATTCAAGAACACTAGGGTTTGTTAAACATTATGAAAGAACCCTAAAATCATGAAAACATTGCAGAAATTTTAACTAATCTACACTAGAATAAGAGAAATTGCAAGAACACTAAAGAAGATTCATACCTTGTTTGAAGATTAGGATATGGATTAGAGGGTTTTGATGTGGTTGTTCTTGAGAGCAAAACTTGAAAGGTTTGGGTCAAAAATGGGAAGGAGCGGCCGCTTGTATGTATTTAGGGTTATTCTTTTTGATTTTTTTTTTTTTTTTTTTTTTTGATGCTGGGCGTTTGGAGCGGGCCGCTCGGAATATCCGAGCGGCCGCTCGAAGTATCTGATGTGCATTTTTCCTGCATTTTTCACCCAAACATACCTGCACTTATCCGTTTTGACCCGAACAACCAACATACCTGTTTTTAGACGCTTTCTAACATAATACCATGGGTTCGAAGCGACTATCCACACAATCACAAGGCGCGAATCAAACCTGCAAAGACTAAAAACAAACTACAACAACAAGTTAAAATTAACCAACTTAACTACAAATCAAACTACACTATGAACATATATACAATTTGGCGCGCCCATACACGCCGTGCTATATTTATTAACGAGTCGCTAGCTAGACTCACTTCCCCACACTTATTAGGCGCCCGGGTCGTAGAGATCGATCATCTCCACGGATTTGTCAACCGGTCCGTCAATGTAGACTTTCAGGCGATGACCGTTGACTTTGAAAGTCACACCCTCCGAATTTTCAATCCAGACAGTCCCGTAAGGATATACTTCCTTAACAGTGTACGGTCCTGTCCACCGGGATTTCAACTTTCCTGGAAAGAGACGCAGGCGCGAGTTGTAAAGCAGGACCAAGTCGCCTACCTGAAAATCTTCTCGGTGTTTCAGGCGACTGTCGTGCAACTTCTTCGTGCGCTCTTTGTACAATATCGAGCTCTCATAGGCTTGTTTCCTAAGCTCCTCCAGCTCGTGAATCTGTAAGAAACGGGTCTCACCGCCGGTCTTAAGATCCAAATTTGCCGTTTTAAGAGCCCAGAATGCCCTATGCTCCAACTCGACTGGGAGATGACACGCCTTGCCATAGACAAGCCTAAAGGGAGTCGTCCCAATAGGCGTCTTGTAAGCCGTCCTAAAGGCCCACAGCGCGTTATCAAGCTTGTCCGCCCAATCCTTGCGGTTTTGATTAACCGACCGCTCTAGGATTCGCTTCAATCCACGGTTAGTGACCTCCACCTGTCCACTTGTCTGTGGATGATACGGGGTGGATAACCTGTGGTGGACACCATAACGTGCTAACGCGCGATCAAGCTGCGCATTGCAGAAATGCGTGCCACGGTCACTAATCAATGCCTTTAGGGCACCAAACCGTGAGAACAAGCTCCTAACAAACCTCACTACAACTCGGGCATCATTTGTGGGCAAGGCTTGCACCTCGGCCCACTTTGATAATTAATCAACAGCCACGAGTATATATCTATTGCCCCGTGAGGAGGGGAACGGTCCCATGAAGTCTATGCCCCAAATGTCAAAGACCTCACTGTAACACCCCAACCGATGGCGGAAACATCGGGGTGCCACGTATTGATGATTGTTTTCAGTAGCACATGGTATAATATAAATTTTAAATAATTTATTCAAACATAATATCCAAAATGTGACATAATGTCTAAGAATTCAAATACATAACATCAAATAGCAACTTCAAAAGAACTTCAAATAAACTTCAAGAAAATCCTCATGCTAACTCAAGCCTCAGCTTCATTGTTACCTGAAACATGTTAATTTTGAAAGTATTTTGGGTCAACATAAGTTGGTGAGAATTACATAGGTTTTTGATGATAAAATGAATAAAATGTTGTGCAATTCATGTGTCATGTTAATCTAGCCCATATGTGAGAACATATTAGAAATAAATCGAGTGCATAATCAACCCTGCTGACTGTTATAAAATGATACATACCATACACTTATGGTCCCAATGAATATGTTATGCGATAACAAACACCCACGTAACCTTTGTAGGAGGCACGTATCCGGGTGGGATTGTCAGTCCAATAGATCTATCAATGTATACCGTCGGCTGATCAATGTTAATGATTATGCTAGAATGGTGCTTACTCTAATCATGCTCAAGACATAATGCAACATAGAAAACACATAGACACATTGATGATTGAATTGCAATGATAATGTTATAACATGTTTCACCCCAAAAATAGTAAAAATAGAGTAAAGGGGCTATGTAAACTCACCTTAGCAAATGTTAACTTGTTGAAAAGATGTGATAATTGTGTTGCCCAAAAAGATTCCAAATATTACCCTATAATGAGGTAATATATAATAAGTCTAAGTCTAATTAACTTACAAGTGTATCCTAGGGTTTCGATTTGGGGATAATCAATTGTTGAATTAATAAAGGAAAATCTAATAATTAATGGAAGAAAGTCCTTTATAAAATTTGGATTTTTGAATGTGCACATAAAAGTGTTTGAAAAATAATTTTTATAAAATTATTTTATTTAAAATAGATTTTTAAATCTTTTTATTTATAATTAGCCAATAATCAACTTTAATATTCAAAAATACTAAAATTAAAGAATTCTTATTTTAAAAATCATATTTCTGTTCTAAATGATTAAAAATAATTTGTATAAAATTTTGGTGCAAAAATGATGAAAATTGGATTTATTATGAATTAATTATGATTAAATCTAACAAAAATTGTTTAAAAATATAAAATATATGATTTTACTGAATTAAAAATTATTTCAGTAAAGTTTATCTTTATAAAAAGTCAAGATAATTTTTGGGGAATTTAATAAGATTGTTTTGATATATAAATGGATTTTTATAAATATAATGGTATAAAAAATGATTTAATTAATATAAATATTAAATAAATGAATTTCTGAAAAATAAAAATTACAAATAAAACTTTTATTTCAGATTAAACAAATATAAATTTTTTATAATTTATAAAATAGTTTTGGTATTTTAAAAAGAATTTAAAAGATTAAAAGGTTTTAATATATATATATATATTTATAATTTGTTGTTACAAAAAGAAAAGAAAAGAATCAAAAACAATGGTCAGAGCCGGGACTCGAACCCGGGTGACCTCAGTGGGGAACCAGGATCACAACCACTTGGCCTAGGCCGGTGGTTGTGATATCCTCTGTTTTAAAATAAATAAATACAATACACGAATTCAGATTTATCCCCAATTCATATCGACGAACCCTAGAATTTTCAATTGAACGATTCAAACAACTATAGCCCGATTAATATTAGGGCTATTGTTGTTTGATAGCCGATGAATAAAACCCACAAGGTTAATCGTACTCACAGTAATGATTTGATTGCAAACGTCGGGTCAAAGAAAAAGTCAACCAACGAGCACAATAACAATAATCAGAGGGAATTAGAGAGATTGGGAGGTTGAGAGAGAGTTGTGAGCGAGTTGTTAAGCTACGGAATGCATCTATTTATACTGAGGATTAGGGTTAGGGTTAATTGGAAGGTTTGACCTTCGATTGAATGCATACGCGTCCAATTGAATAAAAGGTCAACGATTGATGTGTATATGACGTGTATTCGTGTTGTACAAGGCCGGTTAATACACGAATTTACCAAAAATGGATCAATTATACGTTAATTGGACGGATTGATCAACAAGGCAACCCACAGTTGACTTTCCTTGTCAACTGTGAGGTTTTAATGTGTGTATATATATAATACGCGTCCGGGTTTTATCAAATAAGATGGCTAGCCCAGTTGGTTGTGCATATGTGTGTGTTTGGCCCGGCCTTTGGCGCGGGTTCGATTCCCGGCCAAGGCTTTTAATTTTTTTTTGAGATAATTATACAATCACACACATACATATAATATTATATATAGTATTAGGGTTCCATAATCGCGACAAAAATAATAAATGCGAATATAAAATGAAAACTTGACGTTTTTTTATTAATGTCGATGCGTAACGTACAAGTATTAATGCGTAATGTTACACTCACAGACTTGAATCGGGTTTTGCGGCATTTGGTCGCGTGCCGATATGTTCGTCGCCCTCTGGCACGAATCACAAGCACCAACCAGTATCTGGGCGTCACGAAAGAGTGTGGGCCAATAAAACCCGGAGTCTAACACTTTCTTAGCAGTGTAATTCGCTCCATGGTGACCTCCGGTAGGCCCCTCGTGACAATCGCGCAAGATCTGCGCCGCCTCCACCCCAAACACACAACGGCGAATCAGCTGATCCGCCCCGACCCGGAACAAAAATGGGTCATCCCAGAAGTAATGCTTTAGGTCCGCGAAGAACTTCCTCTTTTGCTGGTCCGACAATCCTTTGATGAGGATCCCGCACGCGAGGTAGTTCGCAAAATCCGCGAACCATGGTGATGCGTCTTCCACCGACTCGACGCTCATCAAGAACTCGTGGGGAAAGTTGTCATTAATGGTATCCCACGCGCAGTTCTCGGCATCATCATGCTCGTGTCTGGACAAATGATCAGCAGCAACATTTAGGGCACCCTTCTTGTCCTGAATCTCTATATCGAACTCTTGCAGCAGCAAGATCCACCTAATCAGGCGCGGTTTCGCGTCCTGTTTGCTGAATAGGTATCGGATCGCTGCATGGTCCGTATAGACAATGGTCTTCGACAGCACCAAATATGATCTAAACTTGTCGAATGCAAATACTACAGCAAGAAGCTCTTTTTCAGTCGTGGTGTAATGCTCCAGAGCATCATGTAGACTCTTACTCGCGTAGTAGATCGGGTGGAAGTGCTTGTCCTTCCGTTGTCCCAAGACCGCCCCTATCGCGAAGTCACTCGCGTCGCACATAATCTCGAATGGCAGCTCCCAGTCGGGTGCTACCAATATAGGGGCCTCAACAAGCAAACGCTTCAGAAGGCCAAATGCCTTCACACACTCTGCACCAAACGCAAACGGTGCATCCTTTTCCAACAAACGGGTCATCGGTCGGGCGATCTTTGAAAAGTCTTTGATAAATCGCCTCTAAAATCCCGCATGACCCAAAAAGCTGCGGATCGCTCTGACAGAGGAGGGTGGAGGGAGCCTAGAAATGATATCTACTTTGGCAGGATCAACCTCAAACCCACTTTGGGAGACCTTATGCCCCAGGACTATTCCTTCCTTCACCATGAAGTGGCATTTTTCCCAGTTTAGCACAAGACTGGTCTCCTCACACCTCTGAAGCATCCGCTCCAGGTTCCCCAGACATTGATCGAACGAACTCCCAAAAACGGAAAAATCATCCATGAACACCTCCATGGAGTCCTCGATCATGTCATGAAAAATGGCAACCATGCAACGCTGGAAGGTCGCCGGCGCATTGCACAGCCCAAATGGCATACGCCTGTAGGCGAATGTGCCAAAAGGGCATGTGAAGGTCGTCTTATCCTGGTCCACAGGATCGATAGGGATATGAAAGTATCCAAAGAAACCATCAAGGAAACAGTAATACAACTTCCCCGACAGTCGTTCCAACATCTGATCGATGAATGGAAGCGGGAAGTGATCCTTGCGGGTGGCGTCATTGAGCTTGCGATAGTCAATGCAAACTCTCCACCCCGTGACGGTCCTCGTAGGAATTAACTCATTCCTATCATTTGTGACCACCGTCATGCCACCCTTCTTGGTCACGACGTGCACAGGACTAACCCAAACAGAGTCCGAGATGGGATATATCAATCCAGCATCAAGCAGTTTAATTACCTCGGATTTAACAACATCTTGCATGTTCGGGTTCAGACGCCTCTGGTGCTGCGCACAAGGCTTGTAGACATCCTCCATCAAGATTTTATGAGTACAGAAAGAGGGATTAATCCCCTTGATGTCTACGATCTTCCAGGCAATTGCCCGTTTATGAAGTTTCAGAACTCTCAACAACTCGCTCTTTTCTTCCACAGTCAATGAAGACGATATGATCACCGGTAGACACCCCTCCTCATCCAGAAATGCATACTCGAGATGCGGTGGGAGCTCCTTCAGCTCTAGAGACGGTGGATCCTCAACAGACGGCTTCGCCTTCTCCTCTTCCTCTCGCTCAATTTCCACAAAAGCTCCGGACTTTGGGAACCATCATCACCGATCTGATAGACCGTTTATGAAGTTTCAGAACTCTCAACAACTCGCTCTTTTCTTCCACAGTCAATGAAGACGATATGATCACCGGTAGACACCCCTCCTCATCCAGAAATGCATACTCGAGATGCGGTGGGAGCTCCTTCAGCTCTAGAGACGGTGGATCCTCAACAGACGGCTTCGCCTTCTCCTCTTCCTCTCGCTCAATTTCCACAAAAGCTCCGGACTTTGGGAACCATCATCACCGATCTGATAGACCGGCTGCTCATCTATATGGCCCTCCTGCATAATGCCATCTAGGCTCCCACACAACAGATGTGTGTCCGAAACATCTCTCTCCCAAGCTCCTCTGACATGAGAGCTGACACACTGGTCTACTATATCAAGATAGTATAGTGTATCGTCTTGGCTCTCAGGATGGCACATTGACCTCTGAATGTCAAAAGTCACGTGCTCATCATTGACTCGGAGTGTGATCTGGCCCGCAGCCACGTCAACAATCGTCCTTGCCGTGTTAAGGAAAGGACGTCCGAGAATCAAAGGGACTTTAGAGTCCTCATCCATATCTAGGATAACAAAGTCCACAGGGAAAACAAATTTGTCAATCTTGACAAGCATATTTTCTACAAACCCCCGTGGATACTTGATCGAACGATCAGCGAGGCGAATACTCATCCTGGTGGGTGAAGGTTCACCCAGATCCAACTTCTCGAAAACCTTATAAGGCATAAGGTTTATGCTGGCCCCCAAGTCTGTGAGAGTGCATTACTGATAGTCATATCACCTATCAGACAAGGGATGGTAAAGCTACCAGGATCGCCCATTTTCATGGGCAGTCTATTCCGCAGAATTGCAGAGCAGTTCTCGTTCAACAGAACGCAGGACAGGTCCTCAAGTTTTTGCTTATTTGTGAGGATGTCCTTCAAGAATTTGGCATACTTAGGCATCTGTGCTAAGGCCTCAACAAACGGGATGTTTATATGTAGCTGCTTGAACAGCTCGAGAAATTTCCCGTATTGCGCCTCGTCTTTATGCTTCCTAAGTCTACCAGGATATGGAACAGGAGGAGTGTAGTCAGTGACTGGCTTTGGCAGCTGTGCTGTACTTGCTGGGACTCGCCTAGCGTGCACCTCGTCCGAAGACTCAGTCTGGACCGTCTCAGTGATCGGTGGTGAGCCCGATGTGTCAGGTCCCGTGGTTTTACCACTCCTCGTCGTTATGGCATTCACATGCCCCCTTGGATTAGGCTCAGTGTTGCCTGGGAGACCACCCTGCTGTCTCTCAGACATCATCTTTGCCATCTGGCCAACCTGGTTCTCTATGGCCTGCATCGACGCCTTTTGGCCCCTCATCTTTCCCTCATAATTCGTGAAGCGCTCCTCATGCTGCTGGTAGCGCTGCTCAGTGATCTGATTGGTATTAGAGGTGTTGGTAAGGAGCTGAGACATCATTTCCTCCAGCTTAGACATACCATGAGGGGCGTGCTGCTGGGAGCTGCTCCCGGCGCCCTGGTTCTGGTATTGGTTCGGTCTCTGCTGGGACGATTGACCACGAGCCTGGTATGGCTGTTGGTTGGACTGGTAGGACTGTTGGTTGGACTGGTAAGGCTGTTGGGACTGGTAGGACTGTTGTGGTGCGGCGGCTCTCTGCTGGAATCCGAGAGGGTTCTGATTGGAAGTACCAGATCTCCACCCGAAGTTCGGGTGATTTCTCCAACCCGGATTATAAGTGTTGCTGTAAGGGTTATTCTGGGGTCTCGTTTGATTACCCATGTAGTCCACTTCCTCGTGGCCTGTATACATCACCCCCTGAGCACACGAGCCAGGCTCGTGAGATACCCCGCACTCCACACACAAACAATCGGACTGCGCTACGTGTTGCTGAGAGTTATCGAATCTCGTAGCCAGAGCCGCTATCTGTGCCGAAATCGCCGTATAGTTATCCACGACATGCACACCAGCCTTGGCAGATGAAGACCTAGATCTATCATTCTGCCGGGATTTAGATTTTAGGGACGCCTTCTCAATAATGCTCCACGCTTCCCTAGGAGACTTTGTTCTGATGTCTCCCCCAGCGTATACATCAAGGCGTTCCTGAGACGCATACCCGAGTCCCTGATAAAAAGTTTGCACCAAATGCCTTTTCGAAAGCTCATGGTGCGGGCAACTCAAGAGTAGGTCTTTAAACCTTTCCCAGGCTATGTATAATGATTCATCGTCATCCTGACGAAATGTCATGATGCGATTCCTCAGTTTTTGTGTCTTTTCAGGAGGAAAATACTGCTGCATGAATTGTTGTGACAACTCTGCCCAAGTCGTGATCGACCCTGCGAGTTGTGACAGAAGCCAAGTCCGGGCTTTGTCCCGCAGTGAGAATGGGAAGAGTCGGAGACGGATAGCATCATCGGAGATGCCCGTCATCTTAAAGGTGGCTAAAACCTCTAAGAATGCAGCAATATGTCGGCCTGGATCCTCGTGCTCCAGTCCACCGAATTGCACCGAGTTTTGTATCATATTCACGATACTAGATTTGATCTCGAAATGGTCCGCCAAAATAGCCGGACGGACAATACTCGGCGCGAGTCCATCTCCTCCTGGACGACCACTATCATTCAGCGGAATGTCGTCATCCGCCATGATAATGTCGTTGTGGGCGTCCGACCCGTTGTCGTCGGCCAGATCGTGCCTCGCCTCCTCAATTGGGACCTCAACAATAGGAGCAGCAATAAGAATATCAGAAACAAGACGCAATTTATGAAGTCTAATCCGCTCGCTTCTCCTCAGGCGCCTTAGCTCCTCGTCAGAAAGATCACCAGAAGACCCTGGGTTTGTGGACATCAACCTGCATGTAAGAATGATACAGTTGCAACAGGCGAATATATGACAAACCCAAAAAGGCGATAAAAGACAGAAAAATAAATAAATGAAATAAAGAATCAATAAATTCATGCGAAAATAACTGAGCGCAAATATATTCAAGCAAATCAAATATAAACAAATAGAATCAATAAAATGAACAGAAATAAGCAGACTAAGCCTAAAACTATACAAAGAATGAAATTAATAATTAGTCCAAATACGAACAAATAAATCTAATTAATCAAATAACGAACAAATCAAATTCATAGACAAACCAATTAATCCAATATTCAATAAATTAAATCTATCAACATCCTAATGAACGAAAAATCAAATCAAACAATCCTATAAGCAGATAAATGAACGAATCTATATGCAACCTATAAATCAATCTAAAATTAATCCAATATATCAACAGACAGATAAATCTAATAAAAATTCAAATAATCATATATGCAAATAAATGAATGAAATAACGAATCAAAGAAGTATAAAAAGTATTCACAAGCATGTACACTGGTAAAAAGTTGACTCGGTTCGTTCCTAAAGCTCGTCGCGTCCCCGGCAACGGCGCCAAAAACTTGACGTGTGCGGATATACACATAATTTTACAATGGATTTTAACACACGTTTTGCTTTAATATTTATAAAAATGGTTTAGACCTTAATATTAAAACACACACAATAGGGCAAGTGTACCCTGTCATATATGTAGTAACGTACAGATAAGAACCAGATATCGATCCATGGACGCGCGCGGAGCAATTGTACTAAAACTCTGTCCCCGATCTACCAGTAGGAAAAGATAAGTTTGAGTTTTGTTTAAAACTAAATTAATTCTAAAACATATAAATAACTTAACTACGACTCCAAATAGAAAATATAACTATATAAACTATATTTTTGCCAATCCTAGCATGTTATCTAAATATAATAAGTAATATAGGCGCGTGATCAACATTCCCATTTTCCGACAGTTAGTGTCCCTTTCGGGCATCCTAACATGACAACTATACAGAAAGCTAACACGAATACACACGTTAACCGCTTCAAGTCGTTCATTAGCGAGCAGCTGATATGATCTCACGCAGATCTTCTAAAGATAAGTTAGTCATCCGTTAAGAGTATTCTAACCTCACTAATTTAGGGAAGCGATACCGAATACACAATACAGCCACCTAAACTAGCATAAAGTAGAGCATTTCACAACCTATTCCATTTTACCAACTTTGACCCCAGATCTACTAAGATCGCCATTTTTACCAAAATAACTACCAAAGATCATTAACCGTGTCAAAGACTAGTAACGGCACCATTAGGCTTTTTAAACCCTTTTACGTGCCGGTAAGCATTTTTAACCGTTATTCGACTGACTTTAACCAAACCAATACCCGGTTACAGTTTCATGGCATAAACTATTTAACAAGTTAACTAGTCTACTACCGGACGATTAAACGGACGGGTTTTCAACATGTATCCGCCTAACACATTCGACAATCGCTAAAGTCATTCAAATACAGCTACAAATCCATCAACAACGAAACAAGGTTGCGCTATGATCATCAAGATCTAATACGTGAAAAACGCCAAATTTATACAAAACATGATTACATACTAAACGATTGTTTTACGTACTAAATACTATTGTTCTTGCCCGTAGGCGTACGAATAACTATAATAACATCAAAATAGCATACACAAATCAGATTTGAATCATAAAAAGCTTCAAGGATCAAACCATAAGAATGCTAAAGAGATGGATCGGATGATGAAGGATGGAACGGATGGACTTCCGAGCTTGTTCAACGGCTTTCCAGCAGCTTGGATCGTCCAAAAATCGCCCAGAAAAGCTTCCCTCAAGATCCAACCTTGATCAGTGAGCTGAAATGGGGATTTTATAGCAGAGCAGAGGGTTCGAGCGGCCGCTCGGCCTCTTGGAGCGGCCGCTCGCTTTATCAACAAGTGGACCAATTGCTGCTGACGTGACGTAGGCCTTCTGGAAGGTCCCCGGAAATATCTGGGAGGGGCGCGCGGCCGCTTGAAGCCTTGGAGCGGCCGCTCGAAGGGCCTGATGGCCTGTTTTCGCGCCGAACTCTTCGTTTTTTCCTTCCTTGTGTTTCCGGGACATTGTTTAAGACCTGAAATCGTAAAGATACCCAAATAACTACCAATTCCTATGTATGAGGTCAAAAACGTATGAAAAAGGGAGTTAAACGGGGACTTTTATATGTGTAATTTAACGTATATCAAACCTCCCCACACTTGAACTTTGCTTGTCCTCAAGCAAACACTTAAACAGAAAATAACCTGAAAAACTCGCCAAGTGGCAACAAAGGCAAAATATAGCCTGTACAGACGATAATAGACAAGCCAACAAAGATTTATAAACAGGTGATAAGATAACTAAAAAGCAACGACTCACTTTCGATCTTACAAGCACGCTAACCCGTACACGACTCACAATGTTCACACGCACTCGGTTTTATTTATGATACATACGTGTAATGTGTATGTGTAAATCGCTCCATTGCCAAGACAATGAATCGTGCAATATCATAAGCTTGTCAAAAGATCTAGTCTTCACCAACTAACGTGTGAAAAAGCACAAATCAAGAGGTCTTTTACGGGTTGTAATGTTAGGCAAAGGTAAGGGTGCGGAATGGATATTTAAAGTGACAAATCGGCTAAAACTCGACGGTTATGTCTAAATAATATCAACTAACACAACTGTACAAAACAAACGCGAATATAGGCGATTTTTATTTTAAATCGAGCTAACTTATAATTCTTAACTCTAAAGCTCTAAAAACTGCTCGAATACTGCTAATTCACCCTATTTTAGGGTGTTCTATTTTTCTGGATTTTTTTTAACATATATATATATCTATGATATATATAATGAACTGAAACTGATTATATAATCAACAAACGGGTTGTAAACATATAAACCCGAACACGAACTATTTACAACACATAAACTAGTAGAACAATAACCTAAACCGAGTTTTAACACAAAAGGTTTAAAAGAAAAAGGTTATTTGGTTTAGTGGTGAAATGGTGTGGTAAATAAGAAAAAACACGGGATTAGGTTCAACATGGTTAACTAGTGGATAATATATTGGTGCGGGAAACAGATAGAACGAAAAGAAAAGGCTAAATCAAAAGGGTATCCTAATTGCCTCAATCATGTTCGTACAATCTCACACGTATCTGGTCTAAACAAGTATACTAGTGACAAGTTCTAAACTGCACAAAACATCCGGCTCACTCGCAAGCATGTCAAAGAAATATAATATACTCTAAGGCTCAAACGCTCACGTAACCGGAAGGAAATGGGTGCAAGTGTACGAATATAACACGCTCGTATCTCATCTGTTTGTCGCGCCTCGAGTTGTCTTTATCAAAATTTAGTTAGGCTTGATGTTTATATGAGAATATATACATATATGTACTTTTTAAAGGTTTTTTTTAACATATATATATATATATATATATATATATACACATATACACGAGGAAAAACACGATTATAATCCCTCCCCACACTTGAACTTCACGTTGTCCCCAATGTGACAATAGAAAGCGATTATTAATTAGCTATCTATAGTGGGAAAAAGGAGAATAATACTCCCCTGGTATCGAAGAAACGCCCGGGTAAATGGACGGCATGAGCCCCGATAACGGTGCTCGCCAGTTCCCTGCAACATGAACATTCTTGACAAAACAAACTCATCAAATACACCCATTCATCGTCACACTTATTCAAACAAACCAAACATTACTGAAAATTAAAATGCGGAAAAGTAAATAGTTCAAGTACAAAAAACAAAATAAATCCATGGGTGCTTGCACCCATATACAGTACCAACAGGAATAACATAAACAAAATAGTACCAACTTACCAGCAATTCCTCAATCCTCATCATCATGGCGAGTCCCTGATGATCCCGCTGCATCACCACCTCGCCTCCGCTTGTCCCCCGGATGTCCCCTCTGTGGGGGATTCCCAAAATGGTTTGGGAAACAAGCATGAAATTCAGAGACAAGGTAGTCTAGGGTCGCCCCTTGATGTTGTAGGGACTCGCCATGCTGGTATAAAGTGTCGCGCGTTTCTGTTCTGAACGCGCCAAACTCATCATAGAAGTCTTGAGGATGCTGGTAGTAATACTGCTGCTGGTGAGGCAGTAGAGGCTCCTGCGGGTGTGGCTGCTGCTCATGTGGCCGTTGTGGCTGCTGTGGCTGCTCGGGAGGTGGCATGTGCACTGCTGGCAGCGGGTCCCAGATCGTATTATGTTTACTTTTTAGCCTTATTGCCCCGCTTGCGTACTCGTGGACAATCCTCATGTGTCTGAGGACATCCATGTTCACCCACGAGTCGCCGGGAACCTTGGTCAGTCCCCTTCGCACATTCTTCAAAATGCCCATCCCCTTTGCGATTTTTGTCACGTACTCCCCCCGTATATCATGCTCCCGGGTCTCATACCTGATGCTGTACTAAGAAAAGAAGCAACAAGTGCAGCAAGGTTAACTTGAACACCACTTACTAGAGCATATAGAAATAACAAATCAGGTGTGGGGCAGCCGGTTGAATCGTCCTTTTTGGCAGCAGCGGTCCCGCATAGGACCTTTTGAAAAACCCGCAGCAGTGGGTCAATGAGTTGGCTTGCCTTGGCACCTTGGGGGTTATACTGTTGCTCCCCCGTTAATTGTGCCCAAAAAGAGTCTCTCAGAACGTTGTCATTCGGGAATTTGTACATCAGTTCGTTGAAGCTCTCATCCTCGACTTCCTCATCCGTGTAGATTCCTAAGTGGACACCAAGCTCAGCGACCGAAATGTCGTGCCACTCCCCGCACAGACGGAACTGTAATCCAAAGCGCTTACCACTACTTTGGAAATTCGGCTGGTCATGTTTGCGCGGCCTTTGGTAGTGCAATGTGGAGAAGAACTCGAGGGTGAGTTCCTCATAAACTGGTTCCTCTATTAGGAGCAGGTTTTCCATATGCCCGTCCATCATTTCACGGAATCTTTCCTCTTGGTTGAGCTCAGCTAATGTATCAAAGCAAATCCTTCGAGGCGTGGCGATAGAACGCCTGCGCTCCCACAATTCTGTAAAGGTATCTATGCACCCGCGTTCTCGCGGGTCCGCGGGATTAAACTGAAGGAAGCGGTGCACCATCTGCATTAAAATGCTAAAATATGTCAGTTATAATCGAAGGAATAAGACCCGGACCCAAAACACGCGAAACAAAAAAGTTAAAATTCACATCAGTGAGTTCGAGCGGCCGCTCGGCCTCTTGGAGCGGCCGCTCGAAGCAGTCTGCGCGCCAATTTTCGCTCTGCAGCCCTGTTTTTCGATCCTGTGCATTGGCGTTTGCCCGGTTTCCAGTGTTTTAGCCAAATGCACTCCACAAGCGGCCATTCAAGCACTTGATTTTTGAAAAATTATTAACTTTGGCGCTTGAATGGCCGAACTTGCGCAATTATGAAGTTTTAAAGTGAATTTGGGATTTTAACACCTACGTGCCCTTTACTTTGCAAGGTGTTTAAAGCCCAAATATTTATGGCATAATCATCGAATTTGGGGCGCGTTTGTTTAGTTATGAAGAACGCCCCAAAACTCATGAATATCCCAACTCTAAACTACAATCTAATAACTAGAATCCTTAAAATTTGGGGATTTGTTAAACATTATGAAGAATCCCCAAAAATTAAGAAAACAATACAATTACATAACCTAAACATGATGAATTTGGGGATTGATTGAACAATTATGAAAGGTCCCCAAAATTCAACAAACCTAACTACATTAACATATATACTAGCATACAATCCTATAATGAAATTAATCTACAAACTATACTAAACTATACTAAACAAGAGGCTACAAAATCATTCAAATCCTTAAAATTTTCGGACCTTATTTAAACATTTTGAAGAAAACCCAAAAACTCAAAGATTTGAACAATAATCAACCAGTAATCTACATTATCCACGCAAACAATCCATTCAAGAACACTAGGGTTTGTTAAACATTATGAAAGAACCCTAAAATCATGAAAACATTGCAGAAATTTTAACTAATCTACACTAGAATAAGAGAAATTGCAAGAACACTAAAGAAGATTCATACCTTGTTTGAAGATTAGGATATGGATTAGAGGGTTTTGATGTGGTTGTTCTTGAGAGCAAAACTTGAAAGGTTTGGGTCAAAAATGGGAAGGAGCGGCCGCTTGTATGTATTTAGGGTTATTCTTTTTGAGTTTTAAGTGTCAAATACCCCTTTTGCCCTTGCAGTTTTTCGTTCAGAAGCTTCACGCGGCCGCTCGATTTTTTTTTTTTTTTTGATGCTGGGCGTTTGGAGCGGCCGCTCGGAATATCCGAGCGGCCGCTCGAAGTATCTGATGTGCATTTTTCCTGCATTTTTCACCCAAACATACCTGCACTTATCCGTTTTGACCCGAACAACCAACATACCTGTTTTTAGACGCTTTCTAACATAATACCATGGGTTCGAAGCGACTATCCACACAATCACAAGGCGCGAATCAAACCTGCAAAGACTAAAAACAAACTACAACAACAAGTTAAAATTAACCAACTTAACTACAAATCAAACTACACTATGAACATATATACAATTTGGCGCGCCCATACACGCCGTGCTATATTTATTAATGAGTCGCTAGCTAGACTCACTTCCCCACACTTATTAGGCGCCCGGGTCGTAGAGATCGATCATCTCCACGGATTTGTCAACCGGTCCGTCAATGTAGACTTTCAGGCGATGACCGTTGACTTTGAAAGTCACACCCTCCGAATTTTCAATCCAGACAGTCCCGTAAGGATATACTTCCTTAACAGTGTACGGTCCTGTCCACCGGGATTTCAACTTTCCTGGAAAGAGACGCAGGCGCGAGTTGTAAAGCAGGACCAAGTCGCCTACCTGAAAATCTTCTCGGTGTTTCAGGCGACTGTCGTGCAACTTCTTCGTGCGCTCTTTGTACAATATCGAGCTCTCATAGGCTTGTTGCCTAAGCTCCTCCAGCTCGTGAATCTGTAAAAAACGGGTCTCACCGCCGGTCTTAAGATCCAAATTTGCCGTTTTAAGAGCCCAGAATACCCTATGCTCCAGCTCGACTGGGAGATGACACGCCTTGCCATAGACAAGCCTAAAGGGAGTCGTCCCAATAGGCGTCTTGTAAGCCGTCCTAAAGGCCCACAGCGCGTCATCAAGCTTGTCCGCCCAATCCTTGCGGTTTTGATTAACCGACCGCTCTAGGATTCGCTTCAATCCACGGTTAGTGACCTCCACCTGTCCACTTGTCTGTGGATGATACGGGGTGGATAACCTGTGGTGGACACCATAACGTGCTAACGCGCGATCAAGCTGCGCATTGCAGAAATGCGTGCCACGGTCACTAATCAATGCCTTTGGGGCACCAAACCGTGAGAACAAGCTCCTACCAAACCTCACTACAACTCGGGCATCATTGTGGGCAAGGATTGCACCTCGGCCCACTTTGATACGTAATCAACAGCCACGAGTATATATCTATTGCCCCGTGAGGAGGGGAACGGTCCCATGAAGTCTATGCCCCAAATGTCAAAGACCTCACAGACTTGAATCGGGTTTTGCGGCATTTGGTCGCGTGCCGATATGTCCGTCGCCCTCTGGCGCGAATCACAAGCACCAACCAATATCTGGGCGTCACGAAAGAGTGTGGGCCAATAAAACCCGGAGTCTAACACTTTCTTAGCAGTGTAATTCGCTCCATGGTGACCTCCAGTAGGCCCCTCGTGACAATCGCGCAAGATCTGCGCCGCCTCCACCCCAAACACACAACGGCGAATCAGCTGATCCGCCCCGACCCGGAACAAAAATGGGTCATCCCAGAAGTAATGCTTTAGGTCCGCGAAGAACTTCCTCTTTTGCTGGTGCGACAATCCTTTGATGAGGATCCCGCACGCGAGGTAGTTCGCAAAATCCGTGAACCATGGTGATGCATCTTCCACCGACTCGACGCTCATCAAGAACTCGTGGGGAAAGTTGTCATTAATGGTATCCCACGCGCAGTTCTCGGCATCATCATGCTCGAGTCTGGACAAATGATCAGCAGCAACATTCAGGGCACCCTTCTTGTCCTGAATCTCTATATCGAACTCTTGCAGCAGCAAGATCCACCTAATCAGGCGCGGTTTCGCGTCCTGTTTTCTGAATAGGTATCGGATCGCTGCATGGTCCGTATAGACAATGGTCTTCGACAGCACCAAATATGATCTAAACTTGTCGAATGCAAATACTACAGCAAGAAGCTCTTTTTCAGTCGTGGTGTAATGCTCTTGAGCATCATGTAGACTCTTACTCGCGTAGTAGATCGGGTGGAAGTGCTTGTCCTTCCGCTGTCCCAAGACCGCCCCTATCGCGAAGTCACTCGCGTCGCACATAATCTCGAATGGCAGCTCCCAGTCGGGTGCCACCAATATAGGGGCCTCAACAAGCAAACGCTTCAGAAGGCCAAATGCCTTCACACACTCTGCACCAAACACAAACGGTGCATCCTTTTCCAACAAACGGGTCATCGGTCGGGCGATCTTTGAAAAGTCTTTGATAAATCGCCTGTAAAATCCCGCATGACCCAAAAAGCTGCGGATCGCTCTGACAGAGGAGGGTGGAGGGAGCCTAGAAATGATATCTACTTTGGCAGGATCAACCTCCAACCCACTTTGGGAGACTTTATGCCCCAGGACTATTCCTTCCTTCACCATGAAGTGGCATTTTTCCCAGTTTAGCACAAGACTGGTCTCCTCACACCTCTGAAGCATCCGCTCCAGGTTCCCCAGACATTGATCGAACGAACTCCCAAAAACGGAAAAATCATCCATGAACACCTCCATGGAGTCCTCGATCATGTCATGAAAAATGGCAACCATGCAACGCTGGAAGGTCGCCGGCGCATTGCACAGCCCAAATGGCATACGCCTGTAGGGGAATGTGCCAAAAGGGCATGTGAAGGTCGTCTTATCCTGGTCCACAGGATCGATAGGGATCTGAAAGTATCCAAAGAAACCATCAAGGAAACAGTAATACAACTTCCCCGAAAGTCGTTCCAACATCTGATCGATGAATGGAAGCGGGAAGTGATCCTTGCGGGTGGCGTCATTGAGCTTGCGATAGTCAATGCAAACTCTCCACCCCGTGACGGTCCTCGTAGGAATTAACTCATTCCTATCATTTGTGACCACCGTCATGCCACCCTTCTTGGGCACGACGTGCACAGGACTAACCCAAACAGAGTCCGAGATGGGATATATCAATCCAGCATCAAGCAGTTTAATTACCTCGGATTTAACAACATCTTGCATGTTCGGGTTCAGACGCCTCTGGTGCTGCGCACAAGGCTTGTAGACATCCTCCATCAAGATTTTATGAGTACAGAAAGAGGGATTAATCCCCTTAATGTCTACGATCTTCCAGGCAATTGCCCGTTTATGAAGTTTCAGAACTCTCAACAACTCGCTCTTTTCTTCCACAGTCAATGAAGACGATATGATCACCGGTAGACGCCCCTCCTCATCCAGAAATGCATACTCGAGATGCGGTGGGAGCTCCTTCAGCTCTAGAGACGGTGGATCCTCAACAGACGGCTTCGCCTTCTCCTCTTCCTCTCGCTCAATTTCCACAAAACGCTCCGGACTTTGGGAACCATCATCACCGATCTGATAGACCGGCTGCTCATCTATATGGCCCTCCTGCATAATGCCATCTAGGCTCCCACACAACAGATGTGTGTCCGAAACATCTCTCTCCCAAGCACCTCTGACATGAGACCTGACACACTGGTCTACTATATCAAGATAGTATAGTGTATCGTCTTGGCTCTCAGGATGGCACATTGACTTCTGAATGTCAAAAGTCACGTGCTCATCATTGACTCGGAGTGTGATCTGGCCCGCAGCCACGTCAACAATCGTCCTTGCCGTGTTAAGGAAAGGACGTCCGAGAATCAAAGGGTCTTTAGAGTCCTCATCCATATCTAGGATAACAAAGTCCACAGGGAAAACAAATTTGTCAATCTTGACAAGCATATTTTCTACAAACCCCCGTGGATACTTGATCGAACGATCAGCGAGGCGAATACTCATCCTGGTGGGTGAAGGTTCACCCAGATCCAACTTCTCGAAAACCTTATAAGGCATAAGGTTTATGCTGGCCCCCAAGTCTGCGAGTGCATTACTGATAGTCATATCACCTATCAGACAAGGGATGGTAAAGCTACCAGGATCGCCCATATTCATGGGCAGTCTATTCTGCAGAATTGCAGAGCAGTTCTCGTTCAACAGAACGCAGGACAGGTCCTCAAGTTTTTGCTTATTTGTGAGGATGTCCTTCAAGAATTTGGCATACTTAGGCATCTGTGCTAAGGCCTCAACAAACGGGATGTTTATATGTAGCTGCTTGAACAGCTCGAGAAATTTCCCGTATTGCGCCTCGTCTTTCTGCTTCCTAAGTCTACCAGGATATGGAACAGGAGGAGTGTAGTCAGTGACTGGCTTCGGCAGCTGTGCTGTACTTGCTGGGACTCGCCTAGAGTGCACCTCGTCCGAAGACTCAGTCTGGACCGTCTCAGTGATCGGTGGTGAGCCCGATGTGTCAGGTCCCGTGGTTTTTGTAACACCCCAACCGATGGCGGAAACATCGGGATGTCACGTATTGATGATTGTTCAGTAGCTCATGGTGAATAATAAATTTCATTAAATGATTTAAATGAGTTACATACAATTGTTCTAGAATTTGTACATCAAAATTTAATAAAACTATACACATATCTCCAAGCATCAATTCAAATCTTCAAGCAATTAGAACCTGAAACATGTTAAGTTGAAAATGTTTTGGGTCAACAAAAGTTGGTGAGAATACATAGGTTTTTGAAAATAATTGATAACAACAGTTTGTACAACATTCAAAGTTGTATGATGATAGAGTATGATACCGACATGTAACAATGCGTCTTTGTACAACCAAACCTTGTGTCGACTGCTGACTAACTCGCAAGTTAGTTAAATGTTATTACTGTTATCGATCATCCCCGAGTCTACGTGGGGGATGGGTTTGTCAGACCTATAGCGCTATAATCTAAACAGGCGGCTTGATCATTGTTAATGATTGTACTGTGTCTTTTTGTTACAGTCAAATGATAGAATGATGATGTAATTGAATCACAAGTAAGTATGAGTAGATGATAGCATAAAATGTTTAAACATGTTTCACCCCAAAAATAGTGAAAATAGAGAAAAGAGGCTATGTAAACTCACCTCGGTATGGTATTAGGTATTGAGAATTTGTATAAGTGTAGCCCAATAGATTGCCAAGTATTACCCTATGTATAAGGTAACAAATAAGTCTAAGTCTAACTAGTTTATAAGTATATCCTAGGGTTTCGATTTGGGGATATCTAATTGTTGAATTTAAAATAAAATGTTAATTAAATAAAAAGGGAAATTAAATAAAAGAAAGTCTTTTTATAAAATTTGAATTTAGGATGTTCACAATAATGTATTTGAAGTATAAAAATAATTTTTATAAAATTATTTCCTTTAAAATAGGTTTTTAAATCTATTTATTACAAATTGCCAAAATTTAACTTTAATATTTAAAAATACAAAAATTAAAGAATTATTATTTTAAAAAATCATATTTCTGTTCTAAATATTTAAAAATAAATTGTATAAAATTTTGGTGCAAAAATAATAAAAATTGAATTTATTATGATTTAATTATGATTAAATCTAACAATAATTGATTAAAAATATAAAATAAATGATTTTTCTGATTTAAAAATCATTTCAGTGAAGTTCAACTTTGTACAAACATAGGATAATTTTTGTAGAAATTAATAAAATTGTTTTGATATTTTAATGGATTTTTATAAATATAATAGTATAAAATTGATTTAATTATTATAAATATTAAATAAATGAATTTCAGAAAAATAAAAATTGTAGATGAAACTTTGACATCAGATTTGTTAAAAATAATTTTTTTTTAGAATTTATAACAAGGTTTTAATAATTAAAAATGAATTTATAAGATTTAAATGTATAATATATATATAATTGGTTTGTTTTAAAAAGAAATGAAATTAAGTGAAAAAGGTGTGTGCAAGCCGGGACTCGAACCCGGGTTGTCTTAGTTATAGGCATCAATCACAACCACTTGGCCTAGGCCTGTGGTTGTGATTTATCTCAGTTTATTAAAAATAAATACAATAAGCAAAACAGTTTCTTCCCCAAATCTATTACCCACGAACCCTAGCTTTTTCAATCGGACAGATTACACAACGATAACCCAATTAACCTTAGGGTTATCATTGTGTGTATTCCGAAGGTCAAAACCCAACAAAAACATTGTCACTTACAAAGCTTAATCGTCACGAATGCACGGTCAAACTGAAGGTCAAAAGACACGATCGTATAACAATAACAGAGTGTTAGGTGAAGAATTAGGGATTGAGAGAGATGAATTGGCGAGTGTAGCAGGTCCGAGAGTGTTCAATTTATAGTGGTATCGTCTGAATCATTGAATTGGTAACTTTGACTCACTATTGAATGTTTACGCGTGAGATTTATCAAATTGGCAACTATTAACTGTTGATAATCAATGTGCCGAGTCATACCAGGCCGGAATCACAAATTCTTACCATAATCGTCTGATTGATTGACGAATTAGAGCCTTAGATCTTGGCTGCGTGCGTTTATAAGTGTAGCGATACAGCAGACATGAAACTCAGATGTATATATATATATTTAGTAGGTTGGTATAGGAACAAAAGGCTCGTGTGGCTCAACTGGTGTGGCGTGTGTGTGTGTCCATGATTGACTCGGGTTCGAAACCCGGCTGAAACAATATTTTTTTTAAAACAGCAAAGAGGGTTTTAAGGTGTTGGGCCGGGTTCTGATCTGGGCTTGGGCCACCTACTCTGGGCTACAGTATGAATAGGAGGAGAGGTGGTTTGGGCTGCAGCTGGGTTGGGTTAAATTAGTTAACTAGTTTTTTTTTTTTTTTGTTTCTATATTTTAGTTATTATTATTATTATTATTTTTATTATTATTATTATATATATATGAATAATTATCATTGTGTAGGGGTTCAGAATATCACCAACAATAATAAGGTTTGTCGTTTTTAATCCGTAACGTATAAATAGTTAAATGCGAAATGTTACAGTCTCCCCTACTTTTAGGAACTTCGTCCCGAAGTTAAGAGAAAATCAGGGTTACAATTGGCCAACTACCGAAAACCTTGATAAAATTTCACACTACCTTAACGTACCTGTAAATTCATGATTACGTTCCGGACCGTAATTACCAATTTACCTTACATTAGGGTTTTGCGTCCTTTTATGTCTTTACCGATTGTTAAGTAGGTCTGATAGTCTCCGCCAGTCGTTGAGCAGGTGGTAGGGCCTCTCCCGACTGTTGGAAAGACATGATGACCTCTACCAATCGTTAAGCTGGTTGTTTGGTAGTTAACTAATTGTTGTACAAGCAAGTATGATTATAGATATAGCAATTAGTTCACATTCAGACAAACATGCACACAGATGTTATGATAATACTTGAATTTTATTACTTGAATCAAATAGCGTCAATACATAGAATAAAAGCAACCAATAGTCAAATGGTGAGACTTGCGGTTAGGTAGCTGGAGGGTCTTGATCTCTGTTTAGTTTAGGGCATCGGTTACGGAAGTGATTTGGGTCTTCACATTCATAGCATTGACCATAGTTGTATTGATTAGGGTTAGCAGCTTGGGCAGGGTTGGTGGGTTGGTTGGCATTTGGATTTGGGGTCTCACGACACGTGTTGACTAGATGGCCATACCTTCCACAATTGGTGCACAAGCGACACGCTGAAGCAGTGGGATGATGTCGGTTGCAGGTATTACATAATGGGTGGTTTCCTGTATAAGGTTTCTTATTAGAAGTTTGTGGAGTGAGGCTTGCATCAGGATCCTTGGCCTTACGCTTCTGATTCTCAGTAGTTACCGCGGCTACAATACTTGTTTTATTGCCTTTCCGAACTAAGGTCCCGTTCTTTACGTGATTATCAGTTAAGGTAGCCGCTAAACGTTTGGCTTCCTCCAAGGTGGCAGGATTCCTTCCCCATACCGTATCCTGGATTTGCATGGGCAGACCACCGATGTACTTCTCGATGGCTACCGGCAGGGGAGTGACTTTGTGGGGTAACAATAAGCTAAGCTCGTGAAAGCGGGTATTGTAGGCAAGGTTTTCCCCACTATCCTGAGCAAGGGTGTGGAACTCGTCTTCTAATTTCTTGACCTCGTTTCGTGGGCAAAATTCATCTTTCATTATCTCCTTGACTTGATCCCACGTCATAGTAAGTGCAACTTCAGCTCCGCGAGTGCGTTTTTCTTCATTCCACCAAGTGAGTGCTCGTTTGTGAAGAACACTCATGGCATAACGGACTTTAAAATTGTTGGGGCACACACTGTTGATGAAGGTATTCTCGATACCCTCCAACCATTGTAGGAGTCCTGTAGCTCCTTCTTCTCCACTGAATTTTGGGGGATTGCAAGAATTAAAGTGCTTAAGGGTACAGGCTGGAAGTCCATTCCCATTGTGGTGTCCATTTCCATTCCCATTGCCGTTGCCGTTCCCGTTGCCGTTCAACTGGATGACTTGAGCTAGTAAGTTGGGAACCAGAGTTGCGATTTGTTGCGCCATTTGTTGAGAAATGATTGTAGCCAGTTGGGCATCGACACCATTGTTGTTGTTGTTGTTGTTGTGATGGTTAGTATCGTGGTTGTGGTTGTGATTGTTACTTCCTTCATCATGATTTTCACCACTGTTAAGACGAGCACTGCGACGTGGAGGCATGATCTGTAAGAGACACAGTGAAATGAGTGAGATTATATAAGGAATGTAATCATTTATTCATTAATTAAAACGAATAAACGAAAACGTTGACTTATCAAAGATTCTAAATTCTAATAACATATGAAGGCGTGCTTTAGCCTATAAGTGAACACTCATCCCGAGAATTCCCAGGTAGGCATCCGGGTCCCTCGTCTGATTGGGATATATGCGCAATGCCAGCCTAGACAGAAGACTCAGAATACAGGCGTTCACCCTTCCAGATTGCACGTGTTCGTTATTAAAATCTAGAACTTCGATGAGATCTCAAGGTGGTTCAGGTTAAACCTGAGGATTTTGCCTTATTAGTCTAAGAGTGAATCCAGTGATGTAGAGCAACTTCTTGTAAGGATGAAAGTAGGGATAAGAAGTAGGAGGGAGATAGAGATTAGTAAGTAAAGAAGCAAGTACTGATTAAGTCCTATGGTTATAGACTAGATTATTTTTCTAATAACCTAATTCCCTATAACCATGGCTCTGATACCAATCTGTAACACCCCAACCGATGGCGGAAACATCGGGATGTCACGTATTGATGATTGTTCAGTAGCTCATGGTGAATAATAAATTTCATTAAATGATTTAAATGAGTTACATACAATTGTTCTAGAATTTGTACATCAAAATTTAATAAAACTATACACATATCTCCAAGCATCAATTCAAATCTTCAAGCAATTAGAACCTGAAACATGTTAAGTTGAAAATGTTTTGGGTCAACAAAAGTTGGTGAGAATACATAGGTTTTTGAAAATAATTGATAACAACAGTTTGTACAACATTCAAAGTTGTATGATGATAGAGTATGATACCGACATGTAACAATGCGTCTTTGTACAACCAAACCTTGTGTCGACTGCTGACTAACTCGCAAGTTAGTTAAATGTTATTACTGTTATCGATCATCCCTGAGTCTACGTGGGGGATGGGTTTGTCAGACCTATAGCGCTATAATCTAAACAGGCGGCTTGATCATTGTTAATGATTGTACTGTGTCTTTTTGTTACAGTCAAATGATAGAATGATGATGTAATTGAATCACAAGTAAGTATGAGTAGATGATAGCATAAAATGTTTAAACACGTTTCACCCCAAAAATAGTGAAAATAGAGAAAAGGGGCTATGTAAACTCACCTCGGTATGGTATTAGGTATTGAGAATTTGTATAAGTGTAGCCCAATAGATTGCCAAGTATTACCCTATGTATAAGGTAACAAATAAGTCTAAGTCTAACTAGTTTATAAGTATATCCTAGGGTTTCGATTTGGGGATATCCAATTGTTGAATTTAAAATAAAATGTTAATTATATAAAAAGGGAAATTAAATAAAAGAAAGTCTTTTTATAAAATTTGAATTTAGGATGTTCACAATAATGTATTTGAAGTATAAAAATAATTTTTATAAAATTATTTCCTTTAAAATAGGTTTTTAAATCTATTTATTACAAATTGCCAAAATTTAACTTTAATATCTAAAAATACAAAAATTAAAGAATTATTATTTTAAAAAATCATATTTCTGTTCTAAATATTTAAAAATAAATTGTGTAAAATTTTGGTGCAAAAATAATAAAAATTGAATTTATTATGATTTAATTATTATTAAATCTAACAAAAATTGATTAAAAATATAAAATAAATGATTTTTCTGATTTAAAAATCATTTCAGTGAAGTTCAACTTTGTACAAACATAGGATAATTTTTGTAGAAATTAATAAAATTTTTTTGATATTTTAATGGATTTTTATAAATATAATAGTATAAAATTGATTTAATTATTATAAATATTAAATAAATGAATTTCAGAAAAATAAAAATTGTAGATGAAACTTTGACATCAGATTTGTTAAAAATAATTTTTTTTAGAATTTATAACAAGGTTTTAATAATTAAAAATGAATTTACAAGATTTAAATGTATAATATATATATAATTGGTTTGTTTTAAAAAGAAATGAAATTAAGTGAAAAAGGTGTGTGCAAGTCGGGACTCGAACCCGGGTTGTCTTAGTTATAGGCATCAGTCACAACCACTTGGCCTAGGCCTGTGGTTGTGATTTATCTCAGTTTATTAAAAATAAATACAATAAGCAAAACAGTTTCTTCCCCAAATCTATTACCCACGAACCCTAGCTTTTTCAATCGGACAGATTACACAACGATAACCCAATTAACCTTAGGGTTATCATTGTGTGTATTCCGAAGGTCAAAACCCAACAAAAACATTGTCACTTACAAAGCTTAATCGTCACGAATGCACGGTCAAACTGAAGGTCAAAAGACACGATCGTATAACAATAACAGAGTGTTAGGTGAAGAATTGGGGATTGAGAGAGATGAATTGGCGAGTGTAGCAGGTCCAAGAGTGTTCAATTTATAGTGGTATCGTCTGAATCATTGAATTGGTAACTTTCACTCACTATTGAATGTTTACGCGTGAGATTTATCAAATTGGCAACTATTAACTGTTGATAATCAATGTGCCGAGTCATACCAGGCCGGAATCACAAATTCTTACCATAATCGTGTGATTGATTGACGAATTCGAGCCTTAGATCTTGGCTGCGTGCGTTTATAAGTGCAGCGATACAGCAGACATGAAACTCAGATGTATATATATATTTAGTAGGTTGGTATAGGAACAAAAGGCTCGTGTGGCTCAACTGGTGTGGTGTGTGTGTGTGTCCATGATTGACTCGGGTTCGAAACCCGGCTGAAACAATATTTTTTTTAAAACAGCAAAGAGGGTTTTAAGGTGTTGGGCCGGGTTCTGATCTGGGCTTGGGCCACCTACTCTGGGCTACAGTATGAATAGGAAGAGAGGTGGTTTGGGCTGCAGCTGGGTTGGGTTAAATTAGTTAACTAGTTTTTTTTTTTTTTGTTTCTATATTTTAGTTATTATTATTATTATTATTATTTTTATTATATATATATATATATATATATGTATGAATAATTATCATTGTGTAGGGGTTCAGAATATCACCAACAATAATAAGGTTTGTCGTTTTTAATCCGTAACGTATAAATAGTTAAATGCGAAATGTTACAGTTTTACCACTCCTCGTCGTTATGGCATTCACATGCCCCCTTGGATTAGGCTCAGTGTTGCCTGGGAGACCACCCTGCTGTCTCTCAGACATCATCTTTGCCATCTGGCCAACCTGGTTCTCTATGGCCTGCATCGACGCCTTTTGGCCCCTCATCTCTCCCTCATAATTCGTGAAGCGCTCCTCATGCTGCTGGTAGCGCTGCTCAGCGATCTGATTGGTATTAGAGGTGTTGGTAAGGAGCTGAGACATCATTTCCTCCAGCTTAGACATACCATGAGGGGCGTGCTGCTGGGAGCTGCTCCCGGCGCCCTGGTTCTGGTATTGGTTCGGTCTCTGCTGGGACGATTGACCACGAGCCTGGTATGGCTGTTGGTTGGACTGGTAGGACTGTTGGTTGGACTGGTAAGGCTGTTGGGACTGGTAGGACTGTTGTGGTGCGGCGGCTCTCTGCTGGAATCCGAGAGGGTTCTGATTGGAAGTACCAGATCTCCACCCGAAGTTCGGGTGATTTCTCCAACCCGGATTATAAGTGTTGCTGTAAGGGTTATTCTGGGGTCTCGTTTGATTACCCATGTAGTCCACTTCCTCGTGGCCTGTATACATCACCCCCTGAGCACACGAGCCAGGCTCGTGAGATACCCCGCACTCCACACACAAACAATCGGACTGCGCTACGTGTTGCTGAGAGTTATCGAATCTCGTAGCTAGAGCCGCTATCTGTGCCGAAATCGCCGTATAGTTATCCACGGCATGCACACCAGCCTTGGCAGATGAAGACCTAGATCTATCATTCTGCCGGGATTTAGATTTTAGGGACGCCTTCTCAATAATGCTCCACGCTTCCCTAGGAGACTTTGTTCTGATGTCTCCCCCAGCGTATACATCAAGGCGTTCCTGAGACGCATACCCAAGTCCCTGATAAAAAGTTTGCACCAAATGCCTTTTCGAAAGGTCATGGTGCGGGCAACTCAAGAGTAGGTCTTTAAACCTTTCCCAGGCTGTGTATAATGATTCATCGTCATCCTGAGGAAATGTCATGATGCGATTCCTCAGTTTTTGTGTCTTTTCAGGAGGAAAATACTGCTGCATGAATTGTTGTGACAACTCTGCCCAAGTCGTGATCGACCCTGCGGGTTGTGACAGAAGCCAAGTCCGGGCTTTGTCCCGCAGTGAGAATGGGAAGAGTCGGAGACGGATAGCATCATCGGAGATGCCCGTCATCTTAAAGGTGGCTAAAACCTCTAAGAATGCAGCAATATGTCGGCCTGGATCCTCGTGCTCCAGTCCACCGAATTGCACCGAGTTTTGTATCATATTCACGATACTAGATTTGATCTCGAAATGGTCCGCCAAAATAGCCGGACGGACAATACTCGGCGCGAGTCCATCTCCTCCTGGACGACCACTATCATTCAGCGGAATGTCGTCATCCGCCATGATAATGTCGCTGTCGGCGTCCGACCCGTTGTCGTCGGCCAGATCGTGCCTCGCCTCCTCAATTGGGACCTCAACAATAGGAGCAGCAATAAGAATATCAGAAACAAGACGCAATTTATGAAGTCTAATCCGCTCGCTTCTCCTCAGGCGCCTTAGCTCCTCATCAGAACGATCACTAGAAGACCCTGGGTTTGTGGACATCAACCTGCATGTAAGAATGATACAGTTGCAACAGGCGAATATATGACAAACCCAAAAAGGCGATAAAAGACAGAAAAATAAATAAATGAAATAAAGAATCAATAAATTCATGCGAAAATAACTGAGCGCAAATATATTCAAGCAAATCAAATATAAACAAATAGAATCAATAAAATGAACAGAAATAAGCAGACTAAGCCTAAACCTATACAAAGAATGAATTTAATAATTAGTCCAAATACGAACAAATAAATCTAATTAATCAAATAACGAACAAATCAAATTCATAGACAAACCAATTAATCCAATATTCAATAAATTAAATCTATCAACATCCTAATGAACGAAAAATCAAATCAAACAATCCTATAAGCAGATAAATGAACGAATCTATATGCAACCTATAAATCAATCTAAAATTAATCCAATATATCAACAGACAGATAAATCTAATAAAAACTCAAATAATCATATATGCAAATAAATGAATGAAATAACGAATCAAAGAAGTATAAACAAGTATTCACAAGCATGTACACTGGTAAAAAGTTGACTCGGTTCGTTTCTAAAGCTCGTCGCGTCCCCGGCAACGGCGCCAAAAACTTGACGTGTGCGGATATACACATAATTTTACAATGGATTTTAACACACGTTTTGCTTTAATATTTATAAAAATGGTTTAGACCTTAATATTAAAACACACACAATAGGGCAAGTGTACCCTGTCATATATGTAGTAACGTACAGATAAGAACCAGATATCGATCCATGGACGCGCGCGGAGCAATTGTACTAAAACTCTGTCCCCGATCTACCAGTAGGAAAAGATAAGTTTGAGTTTTGTTTAAAACTAAATTAATTCTAAAACATGTAAATAACTTAACTACGACTCCAAATAGAAAATATAACTATATAAACTATATTTTTGCCAATCCTAGCATGTTATCTAAATATAATAAGTAATATAGGCGCGTGATCAACATTCCCATTTTCCGACAGTTAGTGTCCCTTTCGGGCATCCTAACATGACAACTATACAGAAAGCTAACACGAATACACACGTTAACCGCTTCAAGTCGTTCATTAGCGAGCAGCTGATATGATCTCACGCAGATCTTCTAAAGATAAGTTAGTCATCCGTTAAGAGTATTCTAACCTCACTAATTTAGGGAAGCGATACCGAATACACAACACAGCCACCTAAACTAGCATAAAGTAGAGCATTTCACAACCTATTCCATTTTACCAACTTTGACCCCAGATCTACTAAGATCGCCATTTTTACCAAAATAACTACCAAAGATCATTAACCGTGTCAAAGACTAGTAACGGCACCATTAGGCTTTTTAAACCCTTTTACGTGCCGGTAAGCATTTTTAACCGTTATTCGACTGACTTTAACCAAACCAATACCCGGTTACAGTTTCATGGCATAAACTATTTAACAAGTTAACTAGTCTACTACCGGACGATTAAACGGACGGTTTTTCAACATGTATCCGCCTAACACATTCGACAATCACTAAAGACATTCAAATACAACTACAAATCCATCAACAACAAAACAAGGTTGCGCTATGATCATCAAGATCTAATACGTGAAAAACGCCAAATTTATACAAAACATGATTACATACTAAACGATTGTTTTACGTACTAAATACTATTGTTCTTGCCCGTAGGCGTACGAATAACTATAATAACATCAAAATAGCATACACAAATCAGATTTGAATCATAAAAAGCTTCAAGGATCAAACCATAAGAATGCTAAAGAGATGGATCGGATGATGAAGGATGGAACGGATGGACTTCCGAGCTTGTTCAACGGCTTTCCAGCAGCTTGGATCGTCCAAAAATCGCCCAGAAAAGCTTCCCTCAAGATCCAACCTTGATCAGTGAGCTGAAATGGGGATTTTATAGCAGAGCAGAGGGTTCGAGCGGCCGCTCGGCCTCTTGGAGCGGCCGCTCACTTTATCAACAAGTGGACCAATTGCTGCTGACGTGACGTAGGCCTTCTGGAAGGTCCCCAGAAATATCTGGGAGGGGCGCGCGGCCGCTCGAAGCCTTGGAGCGGCCGCTCGAAGGGCCTGATGGCCTGTTTTCGCGCCGAACTCTTCGTTTTTTCCTTCCTTGTGTTTCCGGGACATCGTTTAAGACCTGAAATCGTAAAGATACCCAAATATGTACCAATTCCTATGTATGAAGTCAAAAACGTATGAAAAAGGGAGTTAAACGGGGACTTTTATATGTGTAATTTAACGTATATCAAAACCCCTTAAATTCACCCACAATAATATGTACCCAAAGTTAATATTCTATCCCTTAAACAATGACAACTCGGGCCCCTCAAGTTCTTTAAACCAAGATATTGGCGGTATATTCATTTATCGACCTATTAAATAAGGTCCTATGCCCAAAACACGCCAATTGATCCATTAAATAAACATTCGAGTATCTATCTGATAGAATAATAATTAGCGTTGCGTCGTATAGTAATCAAGAACAAACGTTGCGTTTCCAAAAGTGTTGCGTTTCAAAAGCGTTGCGTTTCAAAAGCGATGTGTTTCATAAGCGTTGCATTTCAAAAGCATTGCGTTTCATAAGCGTTGCGTTTCAAAAGTGTTGTGTTTCATAAACGTTGCGTTTCAAAAGTGTTGTGTTTCATAAACGTTGCGTTTCAAAACATAAACGTTGTATTTGTTAAAACGTGTGGCATGCTTCTCCCCCGAGAAAAAGTGTATAAAAGAGGGGGCCGTGAAACTCACCTTAGAGTGCGTCCTCGGTAATATAGAAATCCGATACGTGTGTGATAGTCCCTACTAGTGGCAACCTATCAAGGAGTTTACATAAGTGTGATGACTACTAACCCGAAGGCTAATCAGTCCCCAAATTGTCCAGATCGTGATTGTGTATGTTGAAAACATGTTTGAACGTTAAACCGACCCAACCAGACAAGACCCGACATCCCATTGGTGACCCGACATCCCACGTGTTAGCCACATACAAGATATCATGCAACATGTGCAATTAAACACTTAGCATGCGCAAACATTCACCCTATCTAGCATACCGCCCAACTAACGCATAAACAAGTCCGAACATGTATTACCAAGTTATTAGACATGTCATGGGGTTCCTAACATGTTCCTAGGTGTCAAACCGTGTTCCGGGATGTTAAAATACACATATATGAGCAGTACACGCGATTAGGAATCAAATATGCAATTAGGAAAGTCAACTGGTGATTAGGATGGTCAAACTAGTGATTAGGATTGTAATCACATGTGTTACATGTGATTAGGCTATCATACATGCATTTAGGAAGGTCAACTAGTGATTAGGATCGTAATCACATGTCTTACATATGATTAGGCTATCATACATGCATTTAGGAAGGTCAACTGGTGATTAGGATGGTCAACTAGTGATTAGGATCGTAATCACATGTGTTACATGTGATTAGGCTATCATACATGCATTCATGCGATTGGGACCAATCACATATCCTTCAGGCGATTAGGATGCCCTAATCGCCCCGTGCAGCTTGTTTCCGCCTTTTTGCGCTTTAACCCTCGAAATCAGGTCCGAAACATGTGGAAACACCCAATATCATACCCAAAACATTTATCAAACTATTTCAAGCAAAAACCCCTAATTTATTATCATCCTAACAGTCCCGAATGCAAGCGTTTTCCCAAAATAGCATAATTAGCATGTAAACATCACATCAACATGCAAAACTTTCCCTAAATAGAAAATATCCAGATTTCATCACATAACGACGTTTTCCGACATTATCCTACTGTTCTAGCATCATCCTAGAGTAAACCCTAACCTCAAACAATCGATAAAATACATCATATCATCATCAATCCTTCATAATCGTTCAAACGGGTCAAAACGCCTATTATCAACAATATACAATTATGAGCCTCCAAACTCCTAGGTTAACATCATAATAACTCATTTAAGTCAGAAACATATCAACAATACAAGAACAATCATGTTTTATCAATAAAAATCCAATCTTTGCATGAATACACCACATATAACAACCATAAAGGTTTGGGTTTGTTTAGAAACCGTTTTTAATAAGTTTTCAAAGACACAAATGTTTAGAAACCAGGTCTGGACCTTTAGGGAGCAAAACAATAACATTACAAAGGTTTGGGATGAAGAACACACCTTGAAATTGCAAGATTATGAGGTGTAAGGCTTGGAAAGGAGATTTCTTAAGCAAAAACGTGTTCCAGAGGTTGGATAAGGTGTGCGATGGCTTTGGGGTGTGTTATGTCACACCCTCAAATTCCACGTGCGGGGTTTTACCACGAGGCACGTGACAAACCAGGATCTAAGTCAACGGTCACAATAAACGACACTATATGATACGTAAAATGACATAAACAAACCATCAAGTTTTCATAAATCCATCGCTTCGGAAGAGTAACTTTATTACAACCCAAAATGTAAAAGTACGTAAGTCTGAAAAGATAAGAAAATGCAAATGAATCCTAGACGCCGTGTGACTCCGTGCGCCTATGATAAGCTGCTACCTCAACGACCTGAGACAAACATGCTAAAAACGTCAGCAAATAATGCCGGTGAGTTTACAGGTTTTATATTAAATGTTTAAGTAATGAAAGCCATCATGTTATCTCTATGGCAGAAATGATAGCGTTAGCTAGACGCATGAGTAATACTACTACGACCGGAAACCATTACAGACAACGATATATGATTTTGCCCGAAACGATTATGCACTACCATCCCCGGTAGCGTTATGACCGAGACAATATGCACCCGCCCGGCTCCCAGCCGACGGGTGGGGTCTGTCAGTCCCAATAGATCTATCCACTTTTCCCCCGTTATGCTATCCAGCATATTCATGGTTTCCCTAGGACTTTACGTATCGTATAGTATGTAAATGAATTAACACTAGTATAACATGATAATTTATGAAATAAGTATGAGCATGTGTCTCCCCCGAAATGTAAAACGTAAAGTGGGGCCGTGAAACTCACCTGATGCTGCTCCTCGCACTAAGACAAGTAAACCTGCTCAATAGACGGCACCAAATACCGGTGACCTATCATGACGAGCGTATAAGGTGTTAGACTAACAACCCGTAGGTTGATTAGTCCCTAGCAGTCCAGAACATAACCGTGTACATATGAAATGATGTTTAAACGTTTAACCGACCACACCAGACAAGGCCCGACATCCCATTGGTGACCTGACATCCCACGTGTTAGCCGAAAGCAAGATATCATGCAACATATGCAATTAAACACTTAATGCGCGCAAGAGTTCATCTAATCTAACATAACGGTTAGTTAACGCATAACAAAGTCCGAACACGTGTTACCAAGTCATTAGACATGTCCTGGGGTTCCTAACATGTTCCTAGGTGTCAATCCGTGTTTCGGGATATTAAAATATACATACAGCAGCATTATACGCGATTAGGAATCAAACTAGCATTTAGGATTGTAATCACTAGTAAAAGTAGCATTTAGGATTGTAATCACTAGTAAAAGTAGCATTTAGGAATCAAACTAGCATTTAGGATTGTAATCACTAGTAAAAGTAGCATTTATGATTGTATTTGCTAGTAGTTGAGGTGAATAGGACTGTAATTGCCTATATATAGGCGATTAGGACTTGTAAATGCCTAAGCTTCAGGCGATTAGGAGTCCTATTCGCATGAAGCTTCATGCGAGTAGGATCCTACTCGCCTCTGCATGTCTGTAGCGCATTTTCGCGCGTCAAGCTCTCCAAATCAGATCCGAAACATGTAAAAACACCCAATAATCATCCTAACACATTAATAAACATATTTCAAGCAAAACCCCTAAGTTTTCATCGTTCTAACAGTTCCGAATGCGAGCGTTTTCCCAAAATAGCAACTTAACATGTAAACATCACATCAACATGCAAGAACTTGCCCTAAATAGCAATTATTCAGATTAAATCACATAACCACGTTGTCCGATAGCATCCTACTGTTCTAGCATCATCCTAGAGCAAACCCTAACATCAAACAATCAACAACACACCTCATATCATCCTTAATCATCCAAAATCCTTCAAATGGGTCAAAACATCAAGTATCAACAATACACAACCAAAACCATTCAAACTCCTAGGACATCATCATACTAACTTGTAACAGCCATAAACATCATAATAACACAAAAACAACCATGATTCAATCCTAAAAATTCTACCTTTAATCACATATAACACATGTAAAGGTGTGGGTTTGTTTAAAAACGGTTTTAAATGGATTTTCAAAGACAAAAACATTTATAAGTCAGGCCTGGACTTTTAGGGAGTAAAATATAATCATTTAAAGGTTTGGGTTTGAAGAACACACCTTGTATTTAAGAGGAGATGATGGAATAAGCTTGGAAATGGTTGTTTTGATGTAAAAATAGGTTCCAGAGGGTGTTTGTGGGTTGAGATAGGTTATGGGACGGCTAGGGTAGCATAAATGATGTTTTGGAGGTCAAGGGTGGTATTTATAGGCGTTTTTAATCGTTCGGAGCAGTTCAGGCGAGTACGTAGCAGTTCAGACGAGTAGGACTGCTATTCGCATGAAGCATCATGCGAATAGCACCCTATTCGCTTGAAACTCCTCCCTACTCGCCTATCAAACTGGCGATTAGGCTATCACACATAGCCTAATCGCCTATAGCCTATGTGTCCGGGTTTTTGGCGCGTTAAACCCTATTTTAACATATGTAAACACGTTTTCACATACCGACAAGTCACATAATGATTACAAACATATAATGCACGATAACTAACACGTTCCCACCCGATCACCAATTCCCAGGACCCGAGACTTGCGTGTGTGCGTTAAACCCGGCGATTCCACGAATCACCGATCCTTGTACACATGGTTATGGACCGACACCCAATGGTCCCTCGGACCATTGTAACGACTCCCGATGATTCCCGAATCATCGATACGACTCGACCGACCTGGTCAAGTATGATATTAAGTAGTTGTTTTCAATGTTTTCGTTGAGGTAGACTCGTATGTATGCAAAGTATGAAACGCATGTATGTAAAGTACGAAACGTATGTATGTAAAATATGAAAAGTATTAACCTAAATATGCCGGGTGTCACATGTTAGGGTTTCACAAATGACGTTTTACAACATAGGGGTGGTATTTATAGGCGTTTCTAGTCGTTCAACACATGTCAGGCGATTACGCAGCAGTACAGGCGATTAGGGTGTGTAATTAAAAATCTCCCACTCGCATGTGTTACTGGCGATTAGGCCAATCACCCCCTATTTACATGCAATTAGGACAATCACCCCCTATTTACATGCAATTAGTCCAATCACCCCCTATTTACATGCAATTAGGCCAATCATACCCTATTTACATGCAATTAGACGTAATCACCTATAATGTCATGCAATTACGCGTAATCACCTATAATGTCAAGCAATTACGAGTAATCACCTATAATGTCATGCAATTACGCGTAATCACCTATAATGTCATGCAATTACGCGTAATCACCTATAATGTCCTGCAATTGCGCGTAATCACTATTTTAACACATATAAACACGTATTCACATACCGACAAGTCATATAATGATTGTAAGCACATAATGCATGATAACTAACATGTTCCCATCCGTTCACCAATTCCCGGGACTCGAGATTTACGTGTGTGCGTTAAACCCGACGATTCAACAAATCACCAATCCGTGTTCACATGGTTATGGACCGACTCCCAACAATCCCGTGGATCATTGTAACGACTCCTGATAATTCTCGGAACCATCATAATGACTCAACTGGCCTAGTTAAGTATTTTTGAAAACGTTTTTCGCTAAGGTAGACTTATGTGTTTTATAAAATGTTAACCTAAACGTGCCGGGTGTCACATCATCCCCCTGTTGAAAGAATTTTCGTCCTGAAAATTTCCCAAAGTAAAAGAGAACGAACCGATAAAAAGAGAAAAAAAAAATTTCCCGGTCGTCACAGATTGGCCTAATTGCATGTAAATAGGAGTTGATTGGCCCAATTGCATGTAAATTGCGGGTGATTGCCCTAATCGCCTGTGTTAGGGGCGATTGGGGGATTTTTAATTACACACCCTAATCGCCTGTACTGCACTGTAATCGCCTGACGTGTGTTTAACGACTAGAAACGCCTATAAATACCACCCTTATGTTGCAAAACATCATTTGTGAAACCCTAACACACCCCAAAGCCATCCCACACCTTATCCAACCTCTGGAACACGTTTTTGCTCAAGAAATCACCTTTCCAAGCCCTACACCTCATAATCTAGCAAATTCAAGGTGTGTTCTTCATCCCAAACCTATGTAATGTTATTGTTTTGCTCCCTAAAGGTCCAGACCTGATTTCTAAACATCTGTGTCTTAGAAAACTTATTAAAAACAGTTTCTAAACAAACCCAAACCTTTATGCTTGTTATATGTGGTGTATTCATGCAAAGATAGGATCTTTATTCATAAAACATGACTGATCTTGTGTTATTGATATGTTTCTGACTTAAATGAGTTATTATGATGTTAACCTAGGAGTTTGGAGGCTCAAAGTTGTGTATTGTTGATAATAGGCGTTATGACCCGTTTGAATGATTATGAAGGATTGGTGATGTTATGATGTGTTTTGTTGATTGTTTGAGGTTAGGGTTTGCTCTAGGATGATGCTAGAACAGTAGGATAATGTCGGACAACGTCGTTATGTGATGATATCTGGATATTTGCTATTTAGGGTAAGTTGTGCATGTTGATGTGATGTTTACATGCTAGTTATGCTATTTTGGGAAAACGCCTGCATTAGGGACTGTTAGGATGATGATAATTAGAAGTTTTTGCCTGAAATAGGTTGATAAATGTTTTGGGTTTGATATTGGGTGTTTCCACATGTTTCGGACCTGATTTGGAGGGTCAAACATGCAAAAAAGTGCAAATCTGCTGCAGGGGGCGATTAGGGCTTCCTAATCGCCTGAGGAACAGGTGATTAGCCCCAATCGCATGCAGCTAGGGGCGATTGGGAGCCCAATCGCGTGTACATCTGGTGATTACAATCCTAATCACTAGTTGACCATCCTAATCACTAGTTGACCTTCCTAAATGCATGTGTGATAGCCTAATTGCACGCAACACATGTGATTACGATCCTAATCACTAGTTGACCATCCTAATCACTAGTTGACCTTCCTAAATGCATGTGTGATAGCCTAATTGCATGCAACACATGTGATTACGATCCTAATCACTAGTTTGACCATTCTAATCACCAGTTGACTTTCCTAATTGCATGTTTGATACCTAATCACGTGTACTGCTGTTATATGTGTATTTTTGCATCCCGGAACATGGTTTGACACCTAGGAACATGTTAGGAACCCCGTGACAGGTCTAATAACTTGGTAACACGTGTCCGGGCTTGTTTATGCGTTAATTGGGCGTTATGCAAGACATGGTGAATTTTTGCGCATGCTTAGTGTTTAATTGCATATGTTGCATGATATCTTGTATTTGTCTAACATGTGGAATGTCGGGTCACCAATGGGATGTCGGGTCTTGTTTGGTGTGGTCGGTTTAACGTTCAAACATGTTTTCAACATACATGGTCACGGTCTGGACAATTGGGGACTGATTAGCCTTCGGGTTAGTAGTCAACACACTTATGTAAACTCATTGATGGGTCGCCACAAGTTGGGGCTATCACACGCGTGTCGGATCTTTCTTAACACATCAGACGCAACCTAAAGTGAGTTCACGGCCCCACTTTTATTAGTTTTGTTTTCAGGGGAGAAACATGCTTACACACTTTTAACACATGATTTCAAGTTATACTATGGTTATCATTATATTACTATACGGCTCATCTAAATCCCAAGGAAGCCACTAATACGTGTATGTTGCGGGGAAATGTGGATAGCGCTATTGGGCCTGACAAACCCCACTCGACGGCTGGAGGCCGGGGTGGGTGCATATTGTCTCAAACACACATGGCCTACCGGGGATGACGGTATTATAAAACCTGTGAACTCACCAGCATTTTATGTTGACATTTTTTGGCATGTTTCTCAGGTCGTTGAGGTAGCAACATTGAGTCTAGGCGCACGGAGTCTCACGGCGTCTAGGATTCACCAGCATGTCATTTAGTACTTTCAGACTTTTATGTTTTACTTCTGGTTTGTAAGAAAGTTTTACACTTCTGCAGCGATGGTTAGATTTTTGAAAACTTAATGGGTAGTTTACATTGTTTTTCGTATCATATAGTTGTCGTTTGTTGTGACCGTTGACTTGGATCCTGGTTTGTCACGCGCCTAACGGTAAAACCCCGCACGCGGAATTTGAGGGTGTGACAGATTGGTATCAGAGCCAATGGTTATAGTGAACTAGGACTGCATGTAGAGTCTAGTCTATAGCCGAGTCTCACACACATTAGACGGTCACACATATCTACGAGTCGTGTCATTTGGTAAACGTACTAACCTTGTCGGGGTGTCGGTGTCCTCATCACATAGTATCATATTATCTATCCTTGATTATCTCTACCATTACTCTATCTTCTTCTTCGGGTTTGAGGATGAAGAGGCTTATCGCTTACGCACGGCAGTAGTGTACATTGGGGTGGCTTCGGCACACTTTTGAGATCTGTCCAGGATTTGGATATCTCCCCTCTATGCCCTAATGGACACACTTGCCTACACGCACTATCATGCACTAGAACTTGTTATAGTACACCTTGAGTGATTATTCACTTTGGGATCATTGTGCGATAAGAGTTTCTTTTAAGGACGAGGGTATCGGGTGACTTGAAGTTCTAGCTAGGAGCACGCCCAGAGGACCATGTAGAGCGATTTATCATTTCGGGTGCACACGAAATGATAAATCGAAGTGCATGAAAATCTTGGTGGACTTCTTGTTCGGACCGATAGTTATGCTTGAACCTAGTTCTAAATTCCTTCGGTCACTAGTGGTTTGATCTATACTGACATAGAGTATCTTGGGCCGTAACGGTGGACGTACTGGGGGACACCGTGGTGGCGGCGGTGGTCACGCAGGCGGTGGTCGAGGTGGTGGTAACATCACGTTGACACAGGACGAGTTGAATCAGATGATGGAACAATAGTTGGGTATTCCACTAGCTGCTTTCCAGGCTGCTCAGCAGGCATTTGCCACTACTCCGGTGCAGGCGGGGACCGCCTATAAGAGGTTTAAGGATTGCCAGCCCCACAGCTTCTGAGGTACTGAGGGAGCAGTGGAACCATTGAGGTGGTTAGAAAAGATTGAGTCAGTGTTTGCTTTATGTTAGTGCCCAGCTGCTGATTGGGTGAAGTTTGCTACGGGAACCTTTGAGGGACCCGCTCTGACGTGGTGAAACTCCACCACACAGACACTTGGCTTAGGGGAAGCCAACGCTATGCCATGGACTGAGTTTGTGTTTAAGTTGAAGGCTGAGTACTGTCCGCGTGAGGAGATCAAGAGGTTGGAACATGAGTGGTGGAATCACAAGATGGTTGGATCTGAGGTTGAGGAGTACACCATCAGGCACAACGAACTGGCAGTGTTGTGCCCGGGGGTGGCTACACCCGAGTATAGGCGTATTGAGCAGTACATTGCTAGCTTGGTGCCAGAGATTGTGGGATTAGTGGCTGCTAGGGAGCCTACTACGATTGTTGAAGCTACTCGGTCAGCTTACAAGATGACCAACATGAAGGTGACTGAAGGTGTGTTGCCTCCTCGAGGCGCTGCTGTGAAGGTTTCTGAGGGTGGTAAGAGGAAGTGGGAGAGTGTGGAGAAGAGTTCAGCCGTTGTTCAGCGACAGTCACAGGCAAAGAAGTTTGAAGCTTCAGGGTCAGCTTCGGATCAAAAGCAAGGTGGGTATATCGGGAAGAAGCCTAAGTGTGGTCACTGTGGGTTTCATCATTTTGGGAGTTGTGACAAGTTTCGTTGTGAGCGTTGTGATAAGACGAGGCATTTGGCAAAAGATTGTAGAGCCAGTTTTCCAGATAAGTCGGCTCAAGGGACAGGTGCTACTCCCGCTCCTCGGGGGAATCAGGGTTGCTACAACTGTGGGGGAGTCGAGGCACTTCAAGAGAAATTGCCCAAAGTTGAATCAAGCTGGAACAAGGACTGCGGGTGGTGGTGGAAACAAAGAGGGCGACGGTCGGGCTACTCGTGTTTACGCTTACGTCATCGGTGTGAGGGAGAACCACGAGGATCCTGATACTGTTACCAGTAAGTTTTCTTTCCTATCCTTCATTATACTTTGGTTTCATTCATACTCGTACCGTTAAGCGTTTTGTATCGATTGAGTGTTTCGGTTTTTGACCTGGTCATCGTTTTACGTTCAGTAGTTGATGTGGGCACGTTGGAGATGCTACTTGGACGGTACCGGTGTTTATACCGATCACAGTAGTCTCCATTAGGCCTTCAATCAGGAGGAGTTTTCTGTCTCGTGTTCACCTTGGGGAGGTGGTTCCCCGGCGGTTGTTATCACCTTTTGTTCATGATCCTCATTTCATTGCATTTCGGGGAAGCGTTACTTGGGTATATGCTTAGGTCGGCACTCATTACTGTTGAAGTTGAGTGAATCTCGGGACGAGATTCCTTTCAACAGGGGGATGATGTGACGACCAGGAAAAATTTTCTTCCTTATCGTTTCATTCTCATTGGCTTCGGGAAATTTTCGGGACGAAAATTCTTTCAATGGGGGGATGATGTGACACCCGGCATGTTTAGGTTAACACTTTATAAAACACATAAGTCTACCTTAGCGAAAAACATTTTCAAACATACTTAACTAGGTCAGTTGAGTCGTTATGATGGTTCCGGGAATCATCGGGAGTCGTTACAGTGATCCACGAGATCATTGGGAGTCGGTCCATAACCATGTGAACACGGATTGGTGATTTGTAGAATCGCCGGGTTTAACGCACACACGCAAGTTGTGAGCGAAAGATTTTAGCTAAAACAGGATTATACGATCATACAAGTCACAAAACTAGGTGCGGAAACCCTAGTTCTGAACAAATTGATAAAACACAAATCAAAACGCAATCAAGATCATTTTCAACATCATTTCATAGATTAACTTCTTTCAAATAAGCTTTTACAATCAGTTTACGTTAATCTAGAACACACACACAATATCTCAAAACAACCTCTGAACCTGACCTGAACACAGACACAACTGACAACTCTATTACATAATCAAAATCACAAAACCTATTTATAGACACTGCACGTTCGCCCCTTTTCACTGGTCGAACGTAGGCATTTTCCACATTCGCCCACTTCTAGTGGTCGAATGTGTCTTCATGTCAGATCCAGTCTTCCTTCGCCCATTGTCCATCTACCTTCGTCCACTATAATCTACCTTCGCCCATAATATGTACCTTCGGCCAATCACTAACACATGTTAATTATGTTTATCCAATCCTTAGTCGCAAAACGCATCAACAAACTCCCCCTCGACTATTGATTGGATAGTTTTCTCTGTTGGTCCATTGTTTTGTTCATCAACTTGATTCTGAGTTGTTTCTTCTGCTCAGTAGTCATTGGAGGCTCAAATGTTTTCTTCACCGGTTTAGACACATTCGCTATCTTCGCTGTCTTACCAAGCTTACCCTCCAAGTTGCTTCCTGCATTGATATCATACGCAAAACAAACTCCAACCACTTGAGTGTATTTTCTTGCTTGAGCAAAGTCATTTGGTTCAAAGTAGATTGGATTGAAGAAAAGCATGATGATGTCTTCAAACGTGCAATTAATCAACCACATAGGATCAAATACATGAACATGCTTGTATTTATCCTTTCCATCTCTCAACACGATCACCGCTTCAGCCTTTCTCCAATCATAGTACCAGAAGATAAAATCAGCACTAAAATGCTGTGGCATCGGCATCAACGGTATCTTCCTCATCACATTAGGTGCTTTGTAGATCAAAGTAACTCGCTTCATATTGGTTTGTGGATCAATATCCCTATGTACTTTTCTTCTGGGATATTGAGGCTTGAATCTGTTCCATCTCGTACGACTTTCCCAAACCAATTTATCTGCGCACCAACCGACATGTGATCCATTTACTTCGGCACCTGACATTGGGAATCTGCATAAGTCTCTAACCGCCCAGTATGGTAGAGTAAGCAAGTCACAGAATCTGTTGAAGTACAGAATTCCGGTTTCCCATTTTGCAGCAATGCATTTCAGCCTGCCTAAGTAAGTCCACCCGAGAGCTCTGCCTTTGAACTTGTCATTATGAAATCTGTAAAAGTTACCTTGAGCTTCAGGCTTTGGTCGATTCTCATCCATTTCCTTCAATTTCTTCAAATAATTCTTCAACTCATCAGACTGGTTAGAAGAATCTTTCTTATCAGTACCAAATACCTTCTCCACAAACTCTTCACTCCTTTTCTTAGCTTTCTGTTTTGCTGACTTATTTGGTATCTCAGTGAAGTCAGGAAATACTTCATTTTCATCATCTTGTCTGAAGTACTGGGAAACTCTTCATGAGTTTTATCTTCCATCTCCACATCATTGTTCTCAGGAGTCTGCACATCATCTGAATGACTTCCAATATCCTTTTCAGGAATATCTGGAATCGATTCATCCATTATAAACTCTTCAAAAGTTTTCCCTACCCTCTGTGCAAGACCATCTAGTATTTCTTTTGCCACAGATGCAGGTAATTCCCCTTCTTCAAGATCTGGATCTTCATATTCCAACTCATATTTCTAAATCATCAGTTTGGAATATTTCAGCGAAGCATCCTGTGAACTCAATGGTCCACTCTCTCTTTTCCAACATATCCTTATACAACTGTTTAGCATCATCAGACAGAGATCTCACCTTCTCGTTCCAGAAAATACTTTCATCTGAATCAACGTTCTCACCTTTCTTCTTAGAACTTGATTCTCCAGTATCTTTCTTCTTTGGTGTTCTCTTCTCATAAGTGAATCTGGAAGTATCATCTCCTCCATCATGATCACTACCACTGCTAAACTCATCTCCTTGTTTTCTCCCAGCACCTTCAGCATCATCATCATCATCATTATTGTCATCATCATCATCACTTTTCTCCGATCCATCATCATCCTCATCATCATCTTCTTGTTCTTTCTCAGATTCAGAATCTTCATAATCGACTTTCTGTTCTTCTTCTTCTTCATCTTCTTCACCCTCTTTCAACTGGGGTGCCCTACTATAAAGCTCTTCAATCAAATTACTAAGGCGTTTGTTTTCATTCCTTAGTTCTTTGTTATCTGCCTTAATCAGTTTGATCCTGCCCTTGTTTCTTTCACACTTTCTTTCAAGTTTTTCATTCTTAGCTTCAATCATCTGAATCTTATCATTTATTTCATCCTGATTAGATTTCGAAGCAACTACGATCTGAAGCATTTTCTCCTCATTTTGCTTAAACTTAGCAATCTCAGCCTGTTGAGCAACTAACATCTTCATCATATCTTCCATTTTCTTATTCACTTGCTTCATGACATCGTCATCCACAGTCACTTTCTTTGACTTTGATTTAGATGGCTCAACTTCAACTACTTTCTCCTTCTGAGGCTTTCTGAACATATCGAGCACTTTATCCATATCGACATTGAATTGATCGATTGGTAAAGTCTCTGCCTCTTTCGTTTTCTTCTGCTTCTTGGCGACAGGTGAAGACAGCTTAGATGGTGTACCAGCATCAGGTAATCTTTTACCCTTCAATAGCTGAGCTAACTCTTTCTCCCTCAGCTCTTTTATACTCGACTTCTTGGCCATGGTCTTTTGCTTCTTTGTCTTTCTAGGCAAATTAACTACCACAGTATCTCCAACACTCAGTTCTGCTAGATCAACACCTAGACTCTCATCTTCAACTGATTTCTTCCTTCTCTCAGCTTCTTCAATCGACTTATTTAAGGATTCAGACTCACCAACCATAGTGGCCTTACGTTTGGTGGTCCTCACATTTTCATCATCAGAATCCCACTGCTCATCAACCTCAGTCTCCTCTGAATCTACCGACTCTTCGTCCACCAAACCTGATCCTTTCTTAGCTGTCGATTTCTTTCTAACCACTTGTTGCTTAGAGCTTCCCTGATCCACAATCTTTCCCTTGCCCTTCCCTTTGGCTCCAGGATTGACTACTTGCCGTTTCCTCTTAGTGCTTGAATCAACATACACTAAGGGATCATCATTGTCCGAATCACTGTTATCATGCCTTGCTTTGTTCTTGCCAGGATCAGTGTAATCCGGACGAGCCAAAGCACCAAATAATCTCCTGTTAGGTGGCTTCTCACTATCAGGCACACCTTTGTAACCCTTCATTCTCATCAATGTTCTAATGTTCATATGATCTTGACCTAGGATCATAGTCGGATCCTTTTTCAACATAGGATACTTATGGTCAAAGATCATCATCAGAAATCTCGGGTATAACATGAACTTCTTGTTCTTCATTCCTTTCAGCATCTCCAGCATATGATCAAGAATCATCCCAGAAACGTTAAATGGTTTGTTGAGTGTCAACGCAACCATTAATGAACTTAAACTCCTTCTCATGACATCATATCCACCGCTCACACACCCAAATACGTGGATAAGAACATGTGCAAAATACTTATACTGCACTCCCAGCTTCCCCTTATACATAGATCCGTCAGTAATTGGACCTTTGTATTTCATTCGTAAGAAACACGCTTTCTGCTCTGTCCATGACAACTCCCTGGGATCTTCACTATCTTCAAACTTTATCTGTAATGCTTCCCGAATATCAGCTTCAGTCAAGAACATCTCCATATCCTGAATCTTGCTCTTGATGATCGTTTGATTCTCCCAGTAGTCATACTTCGCATTTTGGTAGAAATCTTCAATAATGTCTTTGTATATGATGGTCGGTGTGGCTAATGCATGAACTATTCTGCTCCTCTTCAGAAACTCTATGATCCCGGTGAACTCCGTATTCTTCTCTACATCACCGAGATATGCGCAACAGTTATGTGACCTTTCAAACGGCCAACTGCTTGGAACAGACGTTTCTGCCTCTGGCACTGGATCTGGAACTGTAATCTCTGTTGGAACTTCAACATTAACTGCTGGTGCTTCAACGTTCTCAGATTGATCAGCCATCTGCACATTAAAATCAAACAAACACGTCAAAATGCAAAAACGACAAAAAGTTTAAAATTTTTAAAGTTTTACAGGTCTACATTCGCCCCTTTTTGATCTGGACGAATGTGTGAAATTCTGGTCGAAAGTGACATTTTTAGGTCGAATGTGTACCAATTTTGAACAAATATCACATTCGTCCATTTTATTATCACCTTCGCCCAATCTGTTTCACATTCGCCCGTTTTAATAACCGAAGGTGAAACATGTTTATCCCCAAATTTAAAAATTTTGCCAAAGTTGAATATAACATGTCATTTTGATCTAAATGTATCCTAATATGGCCGATTATCACTCGTTCATCATCAATTGTCAAAATTATTCAGTTTTCATGAGTTTTAAAGTAGAATTAGGTTTTAACTGTTTCAATCAATCAGACGAACATCTAAACATTGTAATAAACCTAATTCCTTTTGTATTCTCCCCCTAAAACTTATGAAAAGTGAACGGAAATCAAAAACCAGCACTAACAAACATCCTAGACCCCTAAAATCAAAACCCTAAGTGCTATTCATAAAACGATCGCGTCTGGTCTGAATCTTGGTCCATTACCTGCAAATATAGTCTCAAATTGATCAGGAATAAGCAGGGAACAAATCAGTGAATCACAAGAAACACGAGCAACAAAGTCTGGTTATGAAAGAAATTTGAAAAAAATTTTTTGTGAATGAGAGGTTCGAACGTGGAATGGTTATATATAAAGGTCCACCTTCGCCCGTTTGGTATGGATGAATGTGGGTGAAGTCCACATTCGCCCCAAATGAATGGCACGAATGTAAAACTAGGCCACCTTCGCCCCTAATGAAAGACCCGAAGGTGAAAAATGTACCCGGAAGTGGAATTGACACCCGGAAGTGAAAAATTCCACATTCGTCCAAAACCATTATGGTCGAAGGTGATGATTTTTCCACATTCGACTCAATTAAGGGGCGAATGTGAAATGGAAAAATCTGAAAATTTCGCCAAATCACGAATTCGAATCCCGTTCAACATTTTTCAATCTGTTAAACTTCCAAAACTCAAATTTTCACATGTTTGAATGATACAAAGCCCAGATGGTGTTATCAAATCTCAGAAATTGACCATCAAGCATCCCCGGTTATCAAAAATAAAGTAGAAATGCAAATCTTTTTGGATTTTCTGAAATTTTATCAAAACACACCTAAAATCTTTTTGGATTTTGTATCTTTTTGACAATAAAAGTAAAATGCAACAAAGTAAAATGCATTAAAGTAAATGAAAGCAGTAAACATTTTGTGAAATCCGGTAAGAGGATCATATCAGTTTACTGAGAAATCTGAACACAGCGTTGATCTGTTTCAATATTATCATTAGAAACAATATATGATACGGCAATTGCTGATATTGTGATCCACATAAGCTCACATGCAGACAATTACACAATGCTTTAAAATGATACGAATTAGATGTATTAGACTAACACATTGTGGTTCCCACACACACGACATACTCCCGCATCAAGAAATAAATGCACAAAGACTCATTGTAAAGCGTGATTATGCTTTCGTCGTCTGTAATTGTACAAGATATAATGCACAGAGGTATACAGGTCAGCAAATTAATGCAGCAAAGTAACATATGCACTATACCAGGTTGAGGACTGATATTAATCATGATTTGCATCAATGATCAATACGATATTATAGATAATCTTTGATCATCATATAACATAGAAAGTTCCTCAATTCGGTAACTTTAGGATTTGGCATATAGCTCTTTTATAAAGATATCCTGTCTGATCTAGGTCCGTAATGACTTACAGCAGAAGATCAGAGAGGCTATCCCCAGACAACTAATAACATAACGACCCTAAACCTCCGAGTTTTGTACAAATACCCTATCAAACGAAATTACGGTACTAAGACCATATGTCCATGAGGTGTTCAGCCACAAACGCGTAGTTTGTTATGTTTGTATCACTAATGCACGCAATATTTAGTCTACGAAGCCTATCAGCATATCACACGTAATCAACATACGTCTCATTATCCTATACAATTCTTTAGCCTGTGTCAGATCCCCACTGATGTACTATCATTTCCTCTTTTTATCCAGGAAATCATTTTGGTTTTTCTAATTTTTAGGTATTTTGAAAATTTTTCAATGTTTTTGGTTTTTCTGATAAAATGACTCCCCCTAAAATAAAGACATATTTTTGGGTTTTTAATTTTTCTGAAAAACAAAACAAAAATTTGAAAGAAACAATCCACTTGAAAGCATCAACTTCTTTGAGGATTAAACAACCCCCTCGAAAGCATCAACTTCTTTGAGGATTATGATAGTAAAGAGAAATTCCCAATTAGCAAAGAGAAATTCCCAATTAGCAAAAATTTAAAAAAAACTAAAAATTAAAAAGTGATAAACCGAGGAGCCGATTAGTCCTGTTTTTCCTTTATATTGTTTACTTTTAAAAGATATTCAAAGCGGGATCTGTCAAAAGCTTTTGTAAACAAATCTGCACGTTGGTAGTCAGTATGGATTTTGACCATATCTATCAATTCCTTAGCGTAACAATCACGGATAAAATGACATTTAATCCGGATATGTTTCGCTTTAGAATGATTTTCAGTATTTTTAGTTAATGAAATTGCGGCTTCGTTGTCACAGTGTATAGGGGTTTTAAGAAACTGCAAACCGTAATCGACCATCTGTTGTTGGATCCAGAGCACTTGCGAACAGCAACTCGAGGCTGAAATGTACTCGGCTTCACATGTAGACAGTGCGACAGAAGTCTGTTTCTTGCATTGCCAGGTAATTAACCTGCTCCCTAAAAACTGGCAACCAGCTGTTGTTGATTTGCTATCTTTGTCACAGCCGCCCCAATCTGCATCACTAAAAGCAATAAAATCAAAATCATCATCATTAGGGTACCAAAGTCCTTTTGATGGACAACCCTTCAGATATCGAAGGATACGCTTGACCGCCGTCAGATGACTTTGTTTCGGCTTCGATTGATAGCGAGCACAGAGACACGTTGCATACATAATATCTGGTCGAGACGCTGTCAAATACATCAGAGATCCGATTATTGCTCTGTATGTAAATGGATCTGTCAGCTCCCCCTTAGCGTCCACTCCAATCCCGTGATTGGGTTGAATCGGGGTATCCATCGGCTTAGAGTCCTCCATCTGGAATCGGCTCAAGATGTCGGATACATATTTCGTCTGGTGAATGAAGATCCCGTCGGGTCTTTGATCCACCTGTAAGCCGAGGAAAAACTGCATCTCCCCCATAGCGCTCATTTCGAACTTTTCCTGCATAACAGTTTCGAATTCCCTGCACAAAAGTTCGTTAGTTGAACCAAATATAATATCATCAACGTAAATCTGTACTAGAAGCAAGTCATCTCCCGTCTTCTTCGTAAAGAGGGTGCAATCGACGAGGCCACGCTTGAATCCTTTGGAGATGAGGTATGTACTTAGCTCCTCGTACCACTGTCTTGGAGCCTGGTGCAAACCATATAAAGCTTTGTTTAGCACGTAGACCTTGTCCCGGTGGATTGGGTCCTCAAAGCCTGGTGGTTGCCCGACATAAACCTCCTCCTTGACTTTCCCGTACAAAAATGCGCTCTTGACGTCCATTTGATAGACTTTGAATTTCTTGTATGAAGCAAACGCAAGGAACATCCGAATAGCTTCAATTCGTGCTACTGGTGCATAGATTTCGTTGTAATCAATTCCTTCGATTTGATGGAAACCCTGCACAACCAATCTGGCTTTGTTGCGAACAATAACTCCACGATCATCCTTTTTGCACTTAAACACCCACTTAGTGCCTATTTTCTTTCTTCCCGGCGGCAAATCTGTAAGCGTCCAGACTCCCAATTTCTGGAATTGCAATAACTCCTCCTGCATTGCCTCAACCCAGGCATCTTCATTCAAAGCGTCTTTGTATGTCCTTGGCTCTACCTGCGACACATAACATGCAAACGACCAATCATTTTGACTACCAGATTTCTGAATTTTGGCATACAATGCTAAAGCACCAAAACTCTCTGGCGAGTTAACGCTTTTTAGCTGCCCTCTGGTCATAACACCACTTCCAGGATCACCGATAACTTGCTCTAGCGGGTGAATACGATGAATCCGAGATTCCGGATTAACAGGTACAATCACACCCGTCTGAGCAGTCAAGTTTTCTACAGCATCCTGATCATGACCCGTGTTTGATGATGAAGCAACATCTGGATTTGGAGTTGGGTTCACAGTTTGCTCCTCTAATTCCTCTGCATGTTCAAGAACAGCTTCTTCAAATTGTTCATCTTCAGATTCTGAAGTGTCTAATGAAGTTGAAACTTCTTGAAACATCTCTTCCTCTTGTATAGGAGCACTGGTATCATTAGAAGCTGGTGGGGGGTTTACGGTGATTGGACGCATCAACGGTGAAGTCGCCGCGTTTTCACACTCGTAAAGTAATCTGATAACAGCTTCTTCAACCAAGCTATCTAGGTTGAATGATTCAAAGAAATCTTTGTAATCAAACATCCAATCAGGGCCCGTGCCTTGCAAATTTTGAGTGTATCGTTGAACTTCCACATTAGCCCAATCCTCCACTTGACGAGTTCGCTTGTTGAATACCCGTTTGAGCGGGGTTGCATATCCAACAAAATATCCCTCCTCAGCTTTAGGACTAAACTTCTCTCCTGGATTCAACATCGTGCATGGCGCCCCGAAAGGTTCTAGATACTCTAAGTTGGGCTTTCGTCGGTGTAACAGTTCATAAGATGTTTTTCCAAACTTCTTCACTGTTATAACCCGATTTAATGTATAATATGCTGCATAAATCGCCTCATTCCAGAACATTACCGGAAGATTTGAGTCAGCGAGCATTGTTCTAGCCGCCTCAATTAGAGTCCTATTCTTTCGTTCAGCAACACCGTTCTGTTGCGGGGTATACGGAGCCGAATATTCATGATGTATCCCTTTGCTTTCACAAAGTTCATCCATCTTGGCGTTTTTGAACTCCGTCCCGTTGTCACTCCTGATTCTTTTTATCTTCAAATTGTAGATATTCTCCAATCGAGTGAACAGAACTTGTAGGTTGGTAAAGGTGTCGCTTTTGTTCTTCAAACACATCACCCATGAAAATCTTGAATAGTCATCAGTGACGACTAAACAATAAAGCTCTCCAAGATGACTTTTGCGCTTGACTGGTCCAAAAAGATCCATGTGCAATCGCTCAAGCGGCATCTCAACAGAGTTAACTTTCTTCACTTTATGGGACTGTTTGTGTTGTTTTCCTTTCATACAGCTTACACACTTGTCGTTTAGATGGAAATGTTTCACGTTTACTCCATCGACAAGCCCATTCTTCACCAATTGATTCATTTTCCTCAAATGAATGTGCCCCATTCTGCGGTGCCACATTATCGATTCTTTCTCGGTCGCCTTGGATAGAAAGCATGTTATTTGCCCCTGTGTTGTCATCGCCTTGGACATGTCAAGAATATAAAGATTGTTGACTCGAGGTGCCATCAACATTACCCACTCCTTTGGAATTTTGAAGCCCGGTTTGAGAATATAACAGGATTTGTCATCAAAATGCACAGAAAATTGTTTATCGCATATTTGACTGACGCTCAACAGATTATAGTCTATCTGCTTGACATAAGAAATTCGCTCGAAAGTCACAATCCCATTACTCACGCTTCCTTCCATCGTGATATATCCTCCTTTATTACCCGCGAAAGCGACATACCCTCCATTAATATTTTTCACATCAAACAACAATGCGAGATCCCCCGTCATGTGGCCTGAAGCTCCACTATCAACAATCCATAGACTGCTAATAGGGCCAGCTGAAGCTCCCTGCACACAAAAGGTAAACATTTAGTTCTTTCGGGGGACCCAAGCCTGAGTCTTGGGCCTTTGAACATTGGCTTTCAAAGAAACATCCTCATTAACTTTTTCAACAACTTTCTGTTTTGGATCAATCTTTTTCTGATTGTTCAAAACACTTTCATTTTTCTCACTTACCTTCGAAGTAGAAGCTCCTGGAGTACCATTAGGTGTCCAAGATTGTTCAGACCTTTTAAGAATACGAATTTGAGATTTTGGTTTCTCAATTGGTTTCTGAACATTGTTACCAAAAGTAACTTTCTTGGCAACCTTATCTGAGTTAACAGACTTAGGTCCAACATTTGATTTGACAATCGGTTTTTGTGGAACCTTTTGTCTATCAACTGTTGTGTTCACCACAGGTTTTCTCCAAGATTGTTCCATTGCAATCCGATTTCTTTGATCATATTGAAATGGACGGTTGTTCCTCATTTGAAAATTGTTTTGATTATAAAATTGTTGTTGTCGAGGAACAACCCGTCTATGTGGTGGAACATAATGATCAATCGGCTTTCTCATGGAATTTCTAACTTCAACCTCATGTCGTTTATGCCTTACATATGGACACTGAGCAAGTAAATGCCCGCGTTCTCCACATTTAAAGCATTTTCTATATTCTTCAAAAACATAATGAGCATTTGGTGAAGCAAATGATCTAACAGGAAATTGATCATTATACTGTTGATTCCTCAAACTCTCAGGAAGTGGTCCTTTCGAGTAAGAGGGCTCATGAAAACCATTTGCTTTATCATTTGGTCGAATGAACTCGGTGACATGGACCTTTGGTTCTTGAGGAACATCCGAAAACAATTTCTTTAAAATTTCTGGTGGAATTTCGTTGGTTCTCTCATGTTTTGGAAACCAAATAGTGCTTTCTTGCCAGATTTTGTCAAGTTTAGAATAGTTAACGTGTTTGATCGGAAATTCCTCATCAGAAATGATCTTATCGGATCCTTCCATCCGATAGAACACCTTGACAGGTTTGTCACTTAGTTCATTCAACTCATTCATTTTAACAACATTCTTAACACCATTATCTTTTTTAACATCAATCTTTTCAGACTTTTTATCCCGATTAGCATTTGCCATCGGATGAACATGATCAGATGGTGACATTGGTTCAGTAGTAATGATGTGATTTTCTTTTGGAATCTCACATACATTAACAGTTTGATCACTACCAGTATCATCATTCTCTGAGTCTGAATTCACACTTTCAGCATAAACACCCTCATCATTCAAGCCTAAAATCGGTCTCACATCGGAATAAGGATCACCAATACTCGAGGTATTAGATTCCATTTCCGATGATGAGTCTGATTTTACCGAACTCTCCGGTATAACTTGGTGATAGTTATGATTTTCAAAAAGAACCGGAGATGGTACAGACTTGTAATTGGTGGTTTTATCATCAATGATATGGTCTACCACATAAGCAACATTCTTATAACTTTCCAACTTCTTGTTAACCTTTTCAGCAAAGCATTTTATGGCTGCCATTTCCAACTTGGTGTTTTCAATTTCATTGATATAGTTGTTTATTGCCAATTGTTTCAATGACAAAGTGTTTTTCAAGTCAGAAATGTCCTTTTTATAGCCATCTAATACTTTGTTGAAAGCATTCAACTCTTTGCGAGTAGATTGACTGTTTAAGATAGCACTATCACGTGAAATTCGGAGTTGTTTATTCTCCTCAGTCAATCTATCACATGTTCCACAATATTTATCACTCATAACATCAGTGCTAGATTCAGAACTTACAGGTTTTGGCGGTTCAGTCATGGCCATCAACGCGAAATGAGCTTCCTTTCCAGTGAAAAACTTGGAGTAGTCAATCTTGGTGAAAGCATCATCAGCAATGCATGACTTCCTCGTCATCAAAAAGTCAGCTTCTGCCAGCAACTGGTCAATATCATTATCTAAAGAATCAACACTTGCCTCTGTGTCTGATTCGCTCTCAGAATCTGAATAAACTGATCTACATTCTTCAGGAATATCAGAAACAGAATCAATCACCATTCCAGAATTTGTTTCCTCAGCCTTAACCTCAACAGGTTCATTCTCCACTTCCATCTCAGTCTCAGAATCATCACTTTCACACTCCTCAGTTTCTTTCTTCTCATCAACTGCCACCGACTCTTCCATATCAACCTGATAAGCAACACATGCCACATTCCCACCAGTAGTCACTTCCTCAACTCCTATTTGCATACCCGACCAGTCAAACCTTTCATCCTGTTGAGTCACCAAAGCTTGGTTCTGACTCGCATTCTGTTGAGTCTCATTAGGTGTAGTGATAGGTACAACTGTTCGGTTTGTGTTGTTAGGAGATTGGTTTTGAATCTGGTTTTGAGTGTTTGGTTGTCTGTTTTGGTTGTTAAAGTTTCGGTTTTGGTAGTTGTTGTTATTTTGGTAAGAAACTTGGTTTTGTTGTTGACGGTTCTGGTAATTTGCATTGAAAGGATTTCGATTACCTTGTTTAGGTGGCTGGGTGCATTCCCTTTTAAAGTGTCCTTTTTCTCCACAATTAAAACACGTAACCTTCTCCTTGTTGAATCCGTAGGTTGTGTTGGGAGAAGTTGCTAAATCAGTCCTTCCTGTTTTCTCGATAAACTCTGTTGCTCTTCTCATGATACTCGCAAAAGCCCATTGAATGTCAATGAGTTCCATCTCTTCCTTGTCTATCAGTGCGTAGTCTTCGTTGGTTAAGTTGTTGTTCCCAATCTGACTAGCAACTAACCCATTGTAGGATGAAACCATTGCTGAGACTAATGCAATGTGTTGCTGAGCAACCTCCACAGTCACATTTCCCAAGTTAGATGTATACAAAACCACCGGTTGTTGATTAGGTTTAGTAACTTGGTTTATTGGTTGTTGTGTTTGGTTAGCGGTGTAAAAACCTGCTTGTTGCATTGGGGAGATTGGTGAAATGTAGGAATTGTATTGTGGTGGTGTGTATGATGGTTGTGAGTAGGATTGTGTCAAGTAGTTGGTGGTTGGTTTTGATGATTCCATGACATTGGAAATACATGCAACATGTGGTGCAATGCTTCCTGAGCTCGAGTTACCAACTGGAACTGAAGTGCCTCCAAAATACAAACTGGGATTCTGAGGAATCTGTGACCTTCTAGCTTTCCTCCTATCCTCCAACTCTTTGTTCTCCAGCTTTTCGATAAACTCTGAAATAGTCCAGAATTGATAAGCATCCTTCTCTCTGAGAACTTCCACATGCTGATCCCATTGTGGTGGTAAAGCATCTGCAAACTTATCAACCTGCTTAGTCATTGGAATCTGTACACCATAACTAGACAATTCAGACAACAAATGCATATATCTAGGAGTTAGTTCTTTTAGAGTTTCATTATTAATAAAAGAAAAATTCTCAAACTCTTTGACCAATTCTTCCATTCTCAGGCTCCTAGTCTTTTCATTACCATCATGCTTCCTCTTAAGCTTATCCCAAAGCTGCTTTGATGTAGTACATGTCCCAAACTGATGCAACAGGTCACTTGTGATTGCCTATGTCAGTTGGGAAAAAGCCTTCTTCTCCACCACATATTTCTTCTTCTCGTCCTCAGTTAAGCTTTCCAAAGGAATCATCTCACCTGTATTCTCCAAAATCGGTGCTGTGTATCCTTTAACAATCATGCTCCATGCCTCTGCTCCTTCAACTCCCATGCCTTCCAAATGGATCTTGAACATGGTATGCCACTGATTATACTCTTGCATTTCCATGAGCTTCGGTGGCCGAGTTCCACTACCTGTAGACAAATCCTTAATCAAAGTAGAAATAGCATTAGTGGTTTGAGTATTTACCGCCACTGCTGCTACTCCCCAGTAATCAGATTGTAGTGCCGGATGTGCTACACTTTGAGGCATTGTGCTCGTCGTTGCCATGTAGTTAAGTGGTTGTGAAGACTGTGTGTTCGTCTTTTGCGCTGCCACTGTCCATGGGTCCATCGTTTGCTGTTGTGGTTGTGTTGTTGCTGATCCCGGAGTAGTTTGAAAACGCCACATGATCACAAACTAAAAATCTCAACACTTAGAAAAATTTTTCAACAAAAATCCTAGATTCGCCCGAAATACTCTAGGTTCGTCCAAACTGTATCACTCTCGACCCTTCTGATTCTTGGTTCGCCCAAACAGTAACACCCGAACGTAGATATGACCAGAATGTAAACACAAAATAACCTCCTTTCCACTTTCGCCCAAAATAAACTGGTCGAAGGTGGAATTTTGTACCCGAAAGTGAAAAGTTCAACAAGAAATTTCAGGTTCGACCACTAACTCCTCAGGTTCGCCCACTTTTCAACACGTTCGACCACTAAACACAAGTCAGGTTCCAGGTTCGCCCACTCTGATCAGATCTCACTTTTGAAAAACGGTTATTGTTTGAAAAACGGTTATTCTGATCTCAGATTTTCAAAAGTTCATGGATTTGAATGATCTCAATCAGGTTATGTTTCGGAATAGATTTGGAGCAACTTTAATTCTTGGAAAACTTGAATTCGACCACAAATTCTCCTTTAAATCGATCAAAAACACTTAAAAACAATGTTTATGTAAAAACAGATGTATTTAGGTCAAAAACATGTCCAAATCAGCTCTGATTTTATCAAATTTGTTATTGTATGATCCTCTAGGCTCTGATACCACTTTGTGAGCGAAAGATTTTAGCTAAAACAGGATTATACGATCATACAAGTCACAAAACCAGGTGCGGAAACCCTAGTTCTGAACAAATTGATAAAACACAAATCAAAACGCAATCAAGATCATTTTCAACATCATTTCATAGATTAACTTCTTTCAAATAAGCTTTTACAATCAGTTTACGTTAATCTAGAACACACACACAATATCTCAAAACAACCTCTGAACCTGACCTGAACACAGACACAACTGACAACTCTATTACATAATCAAAATCACAAAACCTATTTATAGACACTGCACGTTCGCCCCTTTTCACTGGTCGAACGTAGGCATTTTCCACATTCGCCCACTTCTAGTGGTCGAATGTGTCTTCATGTCAGATCCAGTCTTCCTTCGCCCATTGTCCATCTACCTTCGTCCACTATAATCTACCTTCGCCCATAATATGTACCTTCGGCCAATCACTAACACATGTTAATTATGTTTATCCAATCCTTAGTCGCAAAACGCATCAACACAAGTCTCGAGTCCCGGGAATTGGTGAACGGGTGTGAATGTGTTAGTTATCATGCATTATGTGTTTGTAATAATTACGTGACCTGTCGGTATGTGAATACATGTTTATATGTGTTAAAATAGTGATTACGTGTAATCACATGACATTATAGGTGATTACGTGTAATCTCATGACATTGTAGGTGATTACGTGTAATTGCATGTAAATAGGGGGTGATTGGCACAATTGCATGTAATTAGGGGGTGATTAGCCCAATTGCATGTAAATACGGGGTGATTGGCCTAATTGCATGTAAATAGGGGGTGATTGGCCCAATTGCATGTAAATTGGGGGTGATTGGCCTAATCGCCTGTGTTAGGGGTGATTGGGGGATTTTTAAGGGCGATTCGAGCCCTAATCACTAGTAGGAACAGGCGATTACACACCCTAATCGCCTGTACTGCACTGTAATCTCCTGACGTGTGTTTAACGACTAGAAACACCTATAAATACCACCCTTATGTTGCAAAACATCATTTGTGAAACCCTAACACACCCCAAAGCCATCCCACACCTTATCCAACCTTTGGAACACGTTTTTGCTCAAGAAATCACCTTTCCAAGCCCTACACCTCATAATCTAGCAAATTCAAGGTGTGTTCTTCATCCCAAACCTTTGTAATGTTATTGTTTTGCTCCCTAAAGGTCCAGACCTGATTTCTAAACATTTGTGTCTTTGAAAACTTATTAATAATAGTTTCTAAACAAATCCAAACCTTTATTCTTGTTATATGTGGTGTATTCATGCAAAGATAGGAGCTTAATTGATAAAACATGATTGTTCTTGTGTTATTGATATGTTTCTGACTTAAATGAGTTATTATGATGTTAACCTAGGAGTTTGGAGGCTCATAGATGTGTATTGTTGATAATAGGCGTTTTGAACCGTTTGAATGATTATGAAGGATTGGTGATGTTATGATGTGTTTTGTTAATTGTTTGAGGTTAGGGTTTGCTCTTGGATGATGCTAGAACAGTAGGATAATGTCGGACAACGTCGTTATGTGATGATATCTAGATATTTGCTATTTAGGGTAAGTTGTGCATGTTGATGTGATGTTTATATGCTAGTTATGCTATTTTGGGAAAATGCTTGCATTCGGGACTGTTAGGATGATGATGATAATTAGGGGTTTTTACTTGAAATAGGTTGATAAATGTTTTGGGTTTGATATTGGGTGTTTCCACATGTTTCGGGCCTGATTTGGAGGGTTAATCACGCGAAAAAGTGGAAACCTGCTGCAGGGGGCGATTAGGGCTTCCTATTCGCCCGAGGAACAGGTGATTAGCCCCAATCGCATGCAGCTAGGGGCGATTGGGAGCCCAATCGCGTGTACATCAGGTGATTACAACCCTAATCACTAGTTGACCATCCTAATCACTAGTTGACCTTACTAAATGCATGTGTGATAGCCTAATTGCATGCAACACATGTGATTACGATCCTAATCACTAGTTGACCATCCTAATCACTAGTTGACCTTCCTAAAGGCATGTGTGATAGCCTAATTAAATGCAACACATGTGATTACGATCCTAATCACTAGTTTGACCATTCTAATCACCAGTTGACTTTCCTAATTGCATGTTTGGTTCCTAATCGCGTGTACTGCTGTTATATGTGTATTTTAGCATCCCGGAACATGGTTTGACACCTAGGAACATGTTAGGAACCCCGTGACAGGTCTAATAACTTAGTAACACGTGTCCGGACTTGTTTATGCGTTAATTGGGCGTTAGCTAGACATGGTGAATTTTTGCGCATGCTAAGTGTTTAATTGCATATGTTGCATGATATCTTGTATTTGGCTAACACGTGGAATGTTGGGTCACTAATGAGATGTCGAGTCTTGTCTGGTCTGGTCGGTTTAACATTCAAACATGTTTTCAAGATACACGTTCACGGTCTGGACAATTGGGGACTGATTAGCCTTCGGGTTAGTAGTCAACACACTTATGTAAACTCATTGATGGACAATGGTTTCAATTGTAGTAGTAATTAACTTAACGCCTAGCTAGCGTTCACACAACATAGTAGTAACGGTAACGGTTTTCAAAGGATTTACGAAACGCTTATTATAAAACCTGTGAACTCACTAGCATTTTATGTTGACATCTTTTTGGCATGTTTCTCAAGTCGTTGAGGTAGCAGCATCAAGTCTAGGCGCACGGAGTCTCACGGTGTCTAGGTTTCACTAGCAAGTCATTTAGTACTTTCAGACTTTTATGTTTTACTTCTGGTTTGTAAGAAAGTTTTACGCTTCCGCAACGATGGTTAGATTTTTGAAAACTTAATGGGTAGTTTACGTTGTTTTTCGTATCATATAGTTGTCGTTTGTTGTGACCGTTGACTTGGATCCTGGTTTGTCACGCGCCTCGCGGTAAACCCCGCACGTGGAATTTGAGGGTGTGACAATACTTTTCTTAAAATTTTGTTTAACATATTTTCTAATGTGTTAAACAGTTGAAATGGTCTCATTCATGGGATGTGTTGCTGATGTTGAAGCTGAAATTCTGGTATTTAGTATGTTATTAAAAGTTATATTAGGTTTAAAATCTGTAATAAATTCTTTTTTGGTTCTTACATTTTTTTTAAATTTTGTGTCTTTTTAGAATTTATCAGAAAATGTTGTTGGTAGCTTTCATCCTTCTGAAGGTATGGATTATCATGTAATCATAACTACTACAACACATAGAAAGAAATGAGAAGTTGTTTTAAGGAAGCATGTTTTACATGAAGCTGAGTTTAGTGAAGGATGGCAAATTGTTGTTAAAGATATGGCACTTGAAGTAGATGATATATTATTATTTGAGTATGTTTCTGAAGATACTTTGTTAATGTCCTGTTTCCGAAACTTGATTTGCGGGAATACGTTCATACAGTTTATATATGACCCTTCAAACAATTTTTGAGTACGTATTTTCCTACTATTGTTATACGTACATTTAGTATTAAAAATAATAAATAATCTAATTTTTTTATTAGGTTTACTCACAGAGAGTACCTGATAGTTTTTCGTGTGTCTATCGTGATGCCAAAATTACTGAAGATTTTGTAACTATTGCATTTGGTGATTATTAGCTTAAGGATAATTTCCTTGGAGAAACAATGTTTTTTGTATGATGGATGGTTGAAAGTAGTTAATGATCTTAACTTGGATGTTTTTGATTTTGTCTTTCTGGAGATGAGAGACCTCTTCTCTTTTGAAATAAAGGTCTTTTTAAACAATGTTACCATTCTTTTTGAGAAAACTCACCAATCTGAACCATCAGTTATAGATGTTAAAATGTCTAATAATTCTCAGCTTCATATGCAGGTTAAAAAATCGTTTATATGTTTGTTTAAAGTTGTTCTACATGTCATGTAGTAATACATTTGTTCAAAATGGTTGTACAGGTAGATGATTTGGATCAAAGTATCACTTTTCAAGTTTATGAGCATGATGCAGTGATTGCTAAACGTTATGTAAGTTATATATTAGATTATGTTTTATATTTTTCATTATCTCACTGAGCTTAGTTAACTAATAATGTTAGAAAAACATCAACTTTTCAGCGGCTTAATGCTTCAATAAACGTTTAGCTAGGAGTACTTTGCCGCATAAGATTTTTGTTCAAGTCAATGATGGTGAAGTGAACGAGTGTAAATTATATGTGGAAAAAGATAGGAACAACCAAAGGTATTACTTAAATTTTAATAATTAAATTTGGATTTTATTTTAATAATATAACTAACATTTGTATATTATCATTTTATAGGTTTGAAATTAGGAGATGGGTAAGCTTTATAAAGTCCAAAGGATTGAAAATATGCGACTGTTGTAATTTCAGGTTTGTTCAATCATTAGGAATATTGGTTATAACTAAAAATTGATCGCATGGTAAGGAGTGAAAATATTTTGATGTTGATACAATGCTTTCATGTTTGGTGATGCTTAATTGTTAATCTGTTTTGATATAAATTTACATCAACAATTGTTAATCGTAAATGTTATCATATTTTTAGTAAGAATTATTTAATACAACATCTGTTTTAAGTAAAGTGTTTGACAATCATCTGTTTTGAATAAACAACTATTTATACTAACAGCATTTTTAGATATTTAAATTTATGGTATGGTATCTTTCCATCTAGATCCTTCATTTGTACAGTTGTCATCAAAGACATTTAGGGCTATGCCGACTGTTTGTAATTATGAATCTGAAAAGACTGATATAATTTATAGGTATTTTGTTAGATGTTGATTACAATCCGTCTTTTCATATGTGCATCCAAGTATATTTATATATATATATATATATATATATAATATTGGTTTACATTATAGATGTTTAAAGTGTTTGTTTACTTTTGATTGTATTAAGTATTAATAATCTGACCATACTATTAACTACCGTCGTGAAGGTAACAAATTTTTCTTAAAACAGACGAGTGGCTTTTTAAAGTTTTTTTTAGTAAACAGTCCTTCAAATATAATATAAATAGTTTTTTCTCGTCTAATGAAATCATTAAGCACCTTTAATATTTAAAGTTACAATGTGTTTATTTTCTATGTCACAAATATACTCAACTGTAACAATTCAATTTTCACTTCTCTCAGTTTACATCACTCCATCCAATATGCATTATGATATTACTTTAAAATATGTTTCCACAAATTTTTCGAAAGATTCTTACAATCAAAGGAAAATAGTTTATCAACAATTGGTTGATAAACAATTTCAATTTGATGTTTTCCCATAATTCTTACAATCGAAGGAAAACATCAATTAATTATTGCATAAAAATACATCCAGTTCTATTTTCAATCTTCAGTTTTTTGGATCTGAAAGATATTTAGATACGGGCTGTTGTATTGTGGTGGTTTTCATTGTTTCTATTTGTTATTTGCTTCAATGAGGCTAGAAAGAAAGATTATTCTCTAGGATTTGGTTGTTAGTAGGTTTTTTTTTTATGTTTCCTTGTATTTTTATGTAGGTTGTAAATTCAGATATTGTAATTTTGTTATTATTAAAGTAGTTTATTCCTTTTTGTGTTTATTTGTGTTCAATGCAATGTTTAACTCAAACTATGGAATTGTAATTATTCAATTTTGATTGACGGTTATTTGTAAGAATTTTTAGATAACCATTTTTAGTTACAAGGTCTTTTTACCAAATAAGTTAAAGAACCTTTTTATTATATTTTTGGTATTAATTGTTATAAAAGAAAGAAACAGATATTAGTAAACAGGTTTTCTTTACAGCAAATGATTTTTTTCAACATACACAAACAGTGCTTAAACTAATTGTTTTCAACATTCACAAACATATGGTAATAAACAGATGTTCACAAACAAAAGACGATGGGATAGATAATGTTGTTTTTAATAAATAGAGCTTAACATTTAAAATTAAATCGTACCTAATGAAAATCGTATCTACTATACAAAACTACTTAATTAAAATTTCAAAAATCCTTTGTTAAACAGATAGTTAATTATAGAAATAATTTCGAAAAGATAATTAATTTCACGCGATATTTTGTATAATTATTTAAATCTCTGATTTGTTAAACTGATAGTTAATTATTTCGTCTATTCGTTTTCCAAAGTATTCGTCCATTTATGTTTCACAAGTTGTTTAGACTTTTTAGATACTATAAACGTTTTGAAATTAATTAAGTAATCATTAGAAGAAAACCTTTCATTTAAGATTTTAACACAAGTATAATAACTATTCTATCGTATGACCTTTCATCTTCACGCGTTATTGGTGTATAAAATACTAAAGACATCCGGATGTTCATCATAAACGATTTTAATTAATATTTTCATAACATTTATATTTCAGTCTTTACCAATTGGATCAATGTCAGCCCCAAGTGATAACTGTGAAGGTGAAATGAAGGAATTTGTTCTTAATCAAATTACAGAACAATAATATCAAGATTTGAAAACTGCAAGACAGTTGATGATTTTTTTTGACACTTTGCACTTGGGCATATTTGAGCGAGACGATGTTCAACGGATTTTGAAGTCATTGCCTTCGACTGATGTTCGTGATTTGTCAGTGTTTTGCAATTCAGAGTCTGGTATTAAGGATGTAGAACTTTTGGCACAATTCAAGGATCTACACGCTCAGCTTAAAGCTTCAATGGAATTGAAGCTTAAGTTTATTAATTCTTTTAACTAGCTGTGGATACCATCCATCGCATATCAATGAGTTAATACGCATATTGAGTTTCATATGCCTAAAGTGCTTAAAGTTCAAGAACAAAAGGAATTGTACCTTCATAGGAATTGAAGCTTAAGTTCATTATTCCTAATGTATATTCATATGTATAACACAGATGTTATGAAGATGGACTTCATAATGTATATTGATGTTTAAAGTTGATTATATTTGTTTTGTTTAATGTTGATTAGATATGGTTTTTTAATCCGTCTATAGAGTTTTTGTTCCTTTATTGTAACCTTTCAGTTATTAAACATCTGATCAGTGTTAAAAAAATATAAACAGAGGTTGCAAAACAGTGGTTCCTCTCAGCAGACATTTGGTGTGTTGACGCGTCGGTGGTTACCGTACAATAGATAAGAGTTGGTGTCACACCCTCAAATTTCCACGTGCGGAGTTTTACCGCGAGGCGCGTGACACACCAGGATCCAAGTCAACGGTCACAATAAACAACACTATATGATACGTAAAAACTGACATAAGTAAACCATTAAGTTTGTTATAAATGATCCAACGCTGCGGAAGCGCAAAACTTTGTTACAACATGAAATCAAAAGTACGAAAGTCTAAAAATACTAAGTGAGATGCACATGAATCCTAGACGCCGTGAGACTCCGTGCGCCTATCGACAGCTGCTACCTTAGCGACCTGAGACAAACATGCTAAAAACGTCAGCAAATAATGCCGGTGAGTTCACAGGTTTTTAAGTAAAACGTTTCACGAACTTTTGAAAGACCATCATGATACTACCGACCGATGAAAACACTCGTTAAATGTTTGAACTTCATAACGAACCTCCCAAACGAACTATCGCCCACCGAAGTCAACGAACTACCATCCCATGGTCAACGAACTGCTTTACCATAGCTAACGAACTACCATCCCATGGCCAACGAACTACTATAACATAGCTAACGAACTACCACATAGAGGCTAACGAACTGCCGCACCACGGCTAACGAACTGCCACAACATAGGCCATATAATACGGAACATAAATGAATACCTTGATCCCAAATGAACACTCCCAAAACGTAGCGAATACATGAGTACCCAAAACATAGTTGTCACGCTTTTTAGGAAAAACACATTTGATACACGTTTAAAGAACACAGCATGTTTTCTCCCCCGAAGTTGTAAAACCAGTAAAAGAGTGGGGCCGTGAAACTCACCTTAGAGTGCGTCTTCTGGTAACTAGAATTCCAACACGTGTATGATAATCCCAACTAATGACAACCTATCAATGAGTTTACATAAGTGTGATGACCATTAACCCGAAGGCTAACTAGTCCCCGATTGTCCAGATCTTGACTACGTATGTTAAAAAGTGTGTTTAAACGTTAACCGAACATTCCAGACCGTCCCGACATCCCGTTGGTGACCCATTACCCTAACTAATCAAGTACACATAGATTATACACAAAGTTCAAGCATAAAACACTTAGTTTGTATCAAAAATCTCATTTTTGTTATCGTAGGGCCGAACGTGGCTTTGAGTGGTCGAAGGTGGCTTTAAACTTCCACCTTCGCCCCCTTTTTCCACCTTCGCCCCTTTTTATGGTTCATTCGCCCCTTGGTTTCCAGGTTCGACCCCTGGGAGTCCACCTTCGACCGTTCGACTGTCGAAGGTATTCCAGGTTCGCCCCTGCTGTTAGATTTTCCCAAAAACGCGTCGAAAACATCCGAAAACATCACGAAACATCATGAACTACAGCAGTCAAGCATCATTAACATATTCCTACGAAACCCTACCGATTTCACCCCAAAATCTATCCGTTTTTACAAGTTTCCTAAAATAGTAAATTATGGAGATGTCACATCATCATGCATGAAATTATTACCCAATTAGGAAACTTTCTGAATTTAATCAATCATTAGCTCATCATACTTAAATCATTATGAACAAGAAACCCCTATCATAACTCTATCATTACCATCCAAAAACAAGCCCTAAATCTAACTAAAAACCCCTTTAATCGACAAAACACCATCAACAATCAATTGTAACATGTTTCCATCATAACTCTCTATTAATAACAGCCCTAGGTTGTAGTCATGTCATCTACATAGCAAGTAATCATCAAACAATGCTTAATACCACATAAACACATGTTAAATTGTATGAAAACTCATTGTTTATGAATAGGTTTTATTTAGAAAGATATTAGGAAGGTTTTTACCCATAAAACATGTTGATATCAGATCTGGACCCTTGGGGTTTAGATGAAAACAAATTAAAATTGTTTAAAAAGGATTTAAAATGAAGAACACACCTTAGATTTTCACTTGTAATGATTTAGAGAGTTAGGTTATGAAAAACAAGCTCAAAAACTCCTTCCCCAATGATAATAGCTGATAGAGAGTGTTTGGAGGCGTTTAGGGTTTGTGAAATGGTGAAAAATGGCTAAGGATGGTATTTATACCCAGTCCAGGTTCGCCCAGTTTATGTGGTCGAATGTGGAACTTTTCCACATTCGCCCCTTTTTAATGGTCGAATGTGGAATCTTTCCATATTCGCCCACTTTGTTTCCACATTCGCCCATTTCTCAAGTCCCATTTCCACATTCGCCCATTATTTCCACATTCAGGTCATCAGCACTTTTTAACACATGTTAACAGCACTTTTAACACATGTTAACCTTTTTCCAGTTTGTCGTGTTTAGCGCATTCTAACACATCTTAACACATAAGCATGCATCCATAGTCTATACTTAGCATGTTTAGGCACGTATAATCATTTGTACATCATTTAAGCAAGTATAAGCATACAATCCACCACACGACCCATAATCTACACATATACTTAATTAGTTCATGTAATGTCACCAACAACGGAACCCGGTACTAGTGTATTCCCCAAAATGACTCCCAATGATCCTCCAGATCATTGAACCCTGGACAATCCTAATCTGACCCGACTCAACTAACCCAGTTAAGTTTGTTTATAAACGTTTCTCGCTAAGGTAGACTTAGATGTTACTATTATGTTTAAGCCGAACATGCCGGGTGTCACAGTTGGTCTGTTGAAGTGTCAATATATACAGACGTTACGAAACAGACGTTTGGTCTGCTGACTTTTCAGTGTTTAGCGTACAGCGGATAAGGGTTGGCCTGGTCGTCCCGTGTGTTTTCACACGGGTTCTCACCTAGTACATATAATAAACAAAAGCAATGTGAGACACATGGCGCTCCCACATTGCACCCTCAATCTTCTCTCCTCCCACATTGTGCCACATGGAAAAAGGTGAGAATTTATAAAAAAAAATTTTAATTAAAATTGAATTAAAACTCTAAAAACTGTCAATTAAAAACTTTCCTAAATAATAACTTTCCTAATCTCCTAAACCCATCTCAATCATTCATACTATTCTTAACCCTAAATCAAAACCTCTCATTACAATAACCGATCATCAACAACTCAGGAATCCATAATCGATAATCCATATCCTTCTTATCGTATCCTTCAAGGTAGCTCTCCTCCATTCTTCTTTAACCCAGACGTCGATGTTACATCTCTGTTTTTTGTGTTTGTTTTTTTTAACTTTTTTATATGATTATTAGTTAATCTTTCGTGGTCGATTAGGGTTCATGGTTTTCATGTTTTTTCATACTGATTTTATTTCTTAAGGTTTCAATGTTGATATATTGTGTGTTGATTGTTTTAGATTTAGGGTTCACTGATTTCTGATCAAAATTTTCTGATTTAGGTTGATGATTGTTTTATGTATTGTATATTCATTGATTACTTTGTAATCTGCTTTTTTTTTTTTGGATTTATTGATTAGGTTTCAATGTTGATGTATTGTATATCGTTGATTCATGTTTCAATCTTTACCTATAGTTGATTCATTGATTAGTGCTATGAATGATTCAATTTCTTTGTTATAAACTGATTTTAATGAGTTCTGTTTGAAATCATTATTTATACATTTTTCAGATTTAGGGATCATGTATTTTAAACTGATTTACATGTTTAGTTTCAATTGTGATGATTTGTTAATTCATTGATTAGGTTGAAATATGAATTTTATATATTTTCTGATTTAGTGATCATGGTTTTCTTTGTTTTTTTTTAACTGATTTTTTATACCATTCACTCGCTCATCCAATAATATTAATATCAATCCTTTTCTATTTGTGTTTTTTACAAATACAGGTGCATTTCGGTCGTGTGACAATGGATTACAAGGTATGCTAAAGTTTTTATTTAACAGTTTAAGTTTTTTAGCAGTCTTAAAAGAATAACAATTTGCCAAAGTTTTTATGTCAACCTTTGACCTTTTTAGTACTGTTTCACTTTTGATGTCAAAGTTTATAATATCTGACTTATCATTGATCAATGGTTATTATTTTTTTTTTCAAATCATTAATAGCAAGGTCATATTACATTGGAAGTACTTTATTGTTTTACAAATCATTAATTGAAAAGTCAAAGTAACGTTTTTTTTGTGTGTAGTATTTCAAACAATGTTAATAAATAACATACAAGTAGTCAAATTTCAACTATATTTTAGAGTTTAATATTTTGACTTTGGATTAATTCATTTTTTAAACATTTGATAACAAACCTTTCAAAGAATTCCGTAAATTAAAAACCAAACGCATTTAAACACATAATAAACACATAATAAATGCTAGAATATTTTATTTATGACTTTCTATTTTTATTGTATAGCATCTACTAAGAACATATATTTTTTTTATAAAATTTCCAAGCAAGAGTCCCAAATCTTTGACTTTTTATGTCAAAGTATAGCAGTAGTTGACTTTTTAATGTAAAATTTTTTAATTTGTGTTTTATCCTTAGTGATTATTTATGTTTTAAATTGATGATTTAAAATGTATAAAAGGTCAACAAGATGAATTAGTACATTTGTAACAACTTTATTTTTTCATAAATCATTGTTAGGAAATCCATATTAACGTTTTTTTAGCATAAACTAAGAATCCTTCTAATTGTAATTGTCTAACTATTTTTGATAGATTTTAAAGTTTTACATTTTCATTTCAATGATTTTATTTTTAAACATTCAAAATGAGTGTATTTTTACATTTTCCGGTTATTTAAAATTCAAAGACATCTAAACAAAAAATAAATGCTTAAATATTTGATTTATGACGTTGCTATTTTTATAAACAAACTAAAAATTTTACATGATTTACATAATATTGGAAACATGTAATTATCCTAATTAACATTTATCATAATTTACAACATTTATGGAAACATGTAAATTACATAAGGCCATGGGGTGTACCTTCACAACAAGAGTGTTAACAGTGACGTGGCATTTTAACTTTCATTGTACACCACTCCCTTTCCATGTTAAGGAGCATTAAATTGGCACTAAGTTAACATGTTAACATGACTTAAAAGAGAGAAAGTTAAGGGGATGAGGTAGAGTTAGGGGCGTTAAACCATTTCCTTGAAATGAGCTAGTGTGAAAAGAGACAAAATGGAGGATGTGGTATCTAGGTGGAGTTAAAAATGATTAGAGTATACCCTATGGTCTAATTTTAATTTCCATTTCATATTTCCGTTGCCATTTCACTAATCTATACTATAAATAAAAAAAATCAGCTTATTACTTTGCTATTAGTATATTATAAATACAGATGCAAAATAATAACTTTTCCCTTAATCTTTTCTTCCAGAGTTGATCAGGTATCTGTATTATTTATAGATTCGTTAATTATATATCACTTCAATAGGAAGATTGTAGCATCCAATCTAATTTTTTCTTACATACTATAAACTTGCAGGATTATGGATCCAAACAATGTAACCTTTTTGAATGACATCACTTGGCGGATTAGTCAGTACACAATCAAAGTTAAGGTACTTAGACTTTGGAGGCGAGCAAATCGAAAGATACCGAGAGAAAATCTTGCTCTTGATATGGTTCTCATGGATGAACAGGTTAGATTTACACATATTCCTGTTTTCATTTTTTTATACAAGTTATTTTTATATCATTTCTGAATTAAGTTCGTTGGTTTTATTTTAATGTTTAAACAGGGCTCCAAAATGCAAGCAATTGTGTGGAATAGATATATGAAGAAGCATGAAAATTTTTTACGTGAAAATGAAAGTTATTATATCTATCAACCACAACTAGCTGATAACAGATCTGTTAAACATTTTGATAAAAATGACATACTCTCATTTACTTTTGAAACGAATATTACGAAGTGTAGCAGGTTTGATGGAAGCCAATACGGTTTTAATATTTCGTCTTTTGAGTCAATTAAAGCTGGTAACCTGTCTCAAGAACAGAGAATTGGTTTGTTTACTTACTCCAAAAATTTTATATATCTATTCTTAAATTTTTCTGATTTTGTACTTATATAAAAAACTTTTTTTTTCTTATAGATTTCATTTGGTATGTTGAAGAATGAGTCCACCAGAACCAACAGAAACCAAAGCTGGGTTGAAAAACAAGATGAACCTTATCTTGATTGATCTTTACAAATCATAATTTATTATTTCATCATTGCTAGGGCTATGTTGATTTAGTTGTAGACGATCAATAGCTACGAAGACATATTTGATTATGTTCCTTTTAAGCAAAATTGTATTTATATGTAGTGGGATCAAAATTACATGTTCTTTGTGGGATGAGTATAGAGAGCAATTGTTCGAATATATCAAGCCGAATGAAGCCGAAGTCCATGTCGTTCTCATTGTTCAATTTGGTAGCTTTAACAATTATAAAGGTTTGTCTTTATTACGTTTTTTATTAAAGTTTAAATATTTTTACATGTGTATTATTGTTACATTTGAAGTTATTTTTTTTCTTTAAAGGAAATGTAACCGTGCAAAATGGATTCAATATCACTCGGCTCTTTATCAATGAAGACATTGAGGATATTTGTGCTTTTAAGAAAAGGTATTATACTTATGTGCTTCTATTTTTATATATATATGTTTTTATTTTTATTATATACATAAATGATAAACTGCTTTTTTACTTACAGTTATACTGAAAAGTTTATCTCTAAAGAATCATCTTCTGTTCAATGATCGCTTGGATCGTCCGGTAGCATAAATATTGCTGATGAATTCTTGAAAAAACACCTTTCAGCATTATTCGTGATCTTCCTTTAATAACAGAGGTAAAGCTGAATCGAGTTATAATAACTTTGTATACATGTTGATATGCCCTTATAAAAGTTATACGAAAGTATTCAAATGTATTAACTACTAATCAGTTTTTTCCCAATATTTTGTATTAAATGTTGACCTGATTAATGTTTGTTTTGCAGGTTAACAAACAAGTCATTGTTGTTGGAACTGTTAAGGGTGTGGATGATAAGGACGAGTGGTATTACCTTGGTTGCAAGAACTGTAACCACAATGTTGAGCCTACTTTAATTTTACCTGATGATGAAGACGCAAAAGATGTTACTTCATTTAAACAGGTCTTGGTTTGCACCAATAAAGATTGTCCTAAACACATCGTATCTACTGATCCAGTGTAAGAATTATGTTGCATATACATAAGTTCAATTTGTACAATATTATTTACTTAATAATGTTTTGTAATTCGAAACTGTAGGTTTAGAATTCCAATAAGGGTGCAGAATTGTACTGGCATAACATCGCTTACATTGTTCGATAAAGCCAAAAAATTGTTGGGAATGTCAGCAATGCATCTGCTAGAAATCTCCAAACAGGTAACTTATTTCTATTCAGCCATAAACAATCTACTGATTCTATTTCATATTACTTATATTATAGTTTTCAAGGTTTCTATTGAAGACAAAAAAACTCCTGCTGAGTTTGATGCATTTGAAGAGAAAAGGTTTGCTTTTAAGATTAAAGTTGGACAATTCAACATTGATAAGCATCTTGATGGATATGGTATGCCTAAACTTACAAATGATTCATCAATCGTTGCTTCACTTGAAGAAAGGTTCTCTGACATTTAGGTTATCATTATATCAACATTCCTTTATTATTATTGTTCTGAATCATTATTATTGTTATTTGTTTATCGTATAAACACTTCAAGTTAATATTTGAAATATTACAAGTTTAATGTTTTTTAGATGGATCAACATGGGTTTGAAAACATCGATATAGGTGAATCCTCAACACAGAATGTAGTCTCTCTTAAGGTTTTTCTTTGACTTCTTAAATCATTTACTCAATTAAATTTTGAATGTCATTTATTCTCACAGTTTGTACATTTGATTTACTTTTGTAGGATTCTGTAGGAGATAACAATACTCCAGATTCATCTTGTAGAGTTAGTTTTATACATGATGAACAGGAAGTGAAGCGTAGTCTGGACAAAGTGTACGAGCTGGGCGATTGTGACATCCGGTAAATTTTCTTTTCATTTCGTTCTCTCTGTCTCTTTTATTTTTGGGCTTTGTGCAATTTTCGGGACGAAAATTCTTTCAACGTGGGGATGATGTGACACCCGGCATATTTGGCTTAAACATTTTAGTAACATCTAAGTCTACCTTAGCGGGAAACGTTTATAAATGGACTTAACTAGGTTAGTTGAGTCGGGTCAAGTTAGGATTGTCCAGGGTTCAATGATCTGGAGGATCATTGGGAGTCGTTTTGGGAATACACTAGTACCGGGTCCCGTTGTTGGTGAAATTACATAAACTAATTAAGTGTACGTGTAGATTAATTGTCGTGTGGTGGATTATGTGCATTGATGTGTTTAAACGATGTGTAGATAATCATCTATGCCTAAATATGTTAAACATAGACTAAGGTTGCATGCTCATATGTTAAGGTGCGTTAAAATGCGTTAAACACAACAAACTGGAAAACTAGAAAACATAGGTCCTGGTTCGACCACTTCGAGTGGGCGAACCTGGAAATATTTCTTGGTTCGACCCTTTGTAAAGGGGCGAACCTGGGATATGGAAATTGAAAGAATTCCATTCGACCAAGTCAGGGTACATTCGACCCTGTGAAAGGGTCGAAGGTGGACTAGTATAAATACCAAACTTTGTCATTTTTCACCATTTCACAAACCCTAACCGTCTCAAAACACTCTCAATCGATTTTAATCACTAAGGAAGAAGTTTTTGCTCTTCTTTTTCACAATCTAACCTATCAACAACATCTAAACAAGAATCCAAGGTGTGTTCTTAATCCTAAATCTTGTTAATGCATTTTAATTCGTTTTCATCTAACCCTAAATGTCCAGATCTGTTCTAAGGATGTTTTTATCAATAAAAACCTTTTAAACACCTTTCTAAATCTAAACCGTATCATTAAACATAGGTTTTGTATCAATAAACATATGTTAATTGTGCGTTATGTGATGATATGTGTTGTTGAATGATTTGCTGCTGTTCTAATGATAGAAACATGATCTAGGGTTGCTATTGATGTTAGTTTATTGTTGTTTAGGGTTATAATTAGATAGATGGTGATATTATGGGTATTTTGGGGATTTTTGACAAGTCTAAGGATTGTTACATGTCATTATTATTAATAGAAGTATTGGGGGTTTTCATAAACACATTAAACAGAGCACATTGAGATGATTATGAAAGGATTTCAAAAAGTTTCTAAATTGGGTAAGAATTCCATGCATGATGTGACATTTCCATAATTTTGCCATTTTGGGAAAGTGTTAAAACAAGCTGGTTTTGGGGCAAAATTGGTGGGGTTTTGTAGGGATAAGTTATTCATGCTTGACTGATGTGTTTGATGATGTTTCGCGATGTTTTGAATGTGTTTGAAGCATTTTTGGGGAAACTTAGCTGACAGGGTCGAACCTGGGCTCATTCGACCAAACGAGTGGTCGAATGAGAGATTCCAAGGTCGAACCTGGGAAATTTTTGGGCGAACCAGATCAAACGGTCGAACGTGGCATCAAACGGGCGAATGTGACACTAAACGGCCGAATGTGGCTTAAAAAGGGGCGAAGGAGGATTTATCTGCCTGGTTCGACCGTTCTAATGTAAAAATGAGATTTTTGATACAAACTAAGTGTTTTATGCTTGAACCTTGTGTGTAATCTATGTGTACTTGATTAGTTAGGGTAATGAGTCACCAACGGGATGTCGGGTCGGTCTAGTGTGTCGGTTGAACATTTAAACACGTTTTAAAACATACTTGGTTACGATCTGGACAATCGGGGACTAGATAACCTTATGGTTATTAGTCGGAACACTTATGTGAACATTTTGATAGATCTTTGGTAGAGGGATTATCAAGAGCTTAGCATTTTACTATTTACCGAGGAACGCAATATAAGGTGAGTTCACGGCCCCACTTTTACAGCTTTAACTTTTGGGGGGAGAAAACATGCGCTAAACTATTTTGGTAACATATGTCATACTATGGTTTTAACTTTGCATTGCTATACGATCTTTTAAAGTCCCGGGGAAAACCATGAATGTGCGGGGATGCACAACGGGGGAAGTGTGGATAGATCTATTGGGCGTGACCTGCCCCACTCGTCGGCTTGGAGGGCCGGGCGGGTGCATATTGTCTCGAACTGGTAACATTGGTATCATGCTGAACATTCGGGCTGAACATTGCTAAACATTGCTAAACGTGTCTAGCAATGGTTTTCCAATCGTAGTAGTAATAAAACATACGCCTAGCTAGCGTACTTGGTGACATTGGTATAGTATGGACATGGTAACGTTTTGGTAACTTTTGGAAACCTTTGGTAACTTATCGAACAAACCTGTGAACTCACCAGCATTATATGTTGACGTCTTTTTGGCATGTTTTTCTCAGGTCGCTAAGGTAGCAACAGAGGACTAGGCGCACGAGTCTGCATGGCGTCTAGGCTTAGTTTCATGTTATGAATTAAACTATTTGAACATTGCCGTACATGGTTTTGTAACTGGTTAAATGCTTCCGCTATGGTTTCATAAATTGAGAACTATATTTTTGAGTTTACGTATTTCATATATTGTTGTTTATTGTGACCGTTGACTTGGATCCTGGTTTGTCATGCGCCTCGCGGTAAAACTCCGCAAGTGGAAATTTGAGGGTGTGACAGATTGGTATCAGAGCCAATGGTTATAGTGAACTAGGACTGCATGTAGAGTCTGGTCTATAGCCGAGTCGCACACACTAGACGGTCACATACTTTGAGTCTATTAGTGGGATACGTACTAACGTTTTCGGGGTGTCCGTACATCATCATCATACTTCCTTGTTACATCATCCGTTTCTATTTGGGTTCTTATCTACTCTTGTCTTCTTCTTCGGAGTTGAAGAGGAATAGGCTGATTTATTGACTCTAGCACACACATGCTTTCTTACACTTGCACCTATTGTAACACATTACTAGGTGACAATATTCGGTGACCGGAGTCTGGACTAAGAGCACATTTGGAGGACCATGTAGGGCAGTTTATCATTTCGGGTGCACACGAAATAATAAACTGGAATGCATGAAAATGCCGATGGACTTTAAGTTTGGATGTGTAGTCCTGGATTTGTCCCTAAGTTAACTCTTGTAAATTTCCAGTGGTTGACACTAGAGGTGAATCTGAATCCCTCGATTCTTTGATTTGTTAGATCATGTCTGGTGCTCGCGGTGGTGGACGTCGTGGTGGTGGTGGTCGTCGTGTTGGCGGCGGTGGCCGTGCTGGAGGCGGTGGTCGTGGCAACATCAACATGACCCAAGCTGAGCTGAACAACTTGCTACAGCAGCAAGTGAACATGGCTATGGCTAATTTCCAGGTTGGGATTAATGCCATGGGTGGTGAGTTGATTTTCGTCGACTTTGCCTCATTCTTGGGTGTCATGTTCCTTCGTTTGTGTTTTACTCGTGTATCGTGTTTCAGGTATCGCTGCCAATCCACCTCCACCTCAGTGCTCTTATAAGAAGTATCGGGCCTGTCAGCCCCATAACTTCGCTGGGACTGAGGGAGCGGTGGAACTGCTCCGATGGCTGGAGAAGGTTGAATCTATGTTCGTCATGTGTAACTGCCCCGCTGTGGACCGGGTAAAGTATGCTACTGCGACATTTGAGGGGCCTGCACTGTCGTGGTGGAATGCTACCACTCAGAACATGGGATTGGGGGAGGCTATTGCTATGCCTTTGGCTGATTTTGTGCACCTGCTGAGGAGTGAGTACTGTCCGAGGGAGGAGGTACAGAAGTTGGAACATGAAGTCTGGAGCTACAAGATGGTCTGGTCAGAGATTAAAGAGTACACTGTGAGGAGGAACGAGCTGGCGGTGTTGTGCCCTGATTTGCACACACCCGAGCATAGGAGGATTGAGCACTATGTATCTGGGTTAGTGCCGGAGATTGCTGGATTGGTGGCTGCTGGGAATCTTCCCACTCTTGCTGAAGTTGTCCGATCAGCTCATCGGATGACTAACCTGAAGGTGGCAGAAGGTGTTTTGCCTCCTAAGGGTGATGTTGTGAAGGTTACTGAAGGGAACAAGAGGAAGTGGGATAGTGTGGGGAAGAGTGCTGTACCAGCGCCATCTCAGCGGGCGAAGAAGTTTGATTCATCTGGGTCTTCTTCTGGGCAGAAGTCGGGAGGGTATGTTGGGAAGCATCCCAAGTGCAACAAGTGTGGTTTTCATCATTCTGGGAGTTGTGATCGGGCTCGTTGTCATCGGTGCCATCAGCTGGGGCATCATGCTAAGGATTGTAGGGTGGCACTTACCCCAACTCAGACTCCTGCTGCTACTCCTACTCCTCCTGCTCAGGGGACTCCAGGGAAGCAGGGGTGTTATAATTGTGGTGACACGGGACACTTCAAGCGTGAATGTCCTAAGCTGAAGCAGGGTGATAATGGAAGGGGCGGGAACGGTAACGGGAACAACGGGGGCGGAGGCAGGACTGCACGTGCTTTCGTCATTGGATCTGCAGAGGCTAGGCAGGATCCAGACACAGTTACCGGTACGTTCCTTCTTAATGATCGCTATGTTTCTGTCTTGTTTGATTCTGGTGCTGATAAGAGTTTTGTGTCTGTGGACATTAGTCGGTTGCTAGATATAGTACCCACACCTTTAGAGGATAAGTACTTAATAGAATTGGCTGATGGTAAGAAAATCGAAGCGACGCACACCCTTAGGGAATGTCGCTTGGAACTGTCAGGTTTGTCTTTCCCCATTGACCTTATGCCGGTACCCCTGGCAGTTTTGATGTCATTGTCGGCATGGATTGGTTATCGTTGTATCGTGCGGAGATCGTTTGTTTCGATAAGGTTATTCGGATCCCTCTCCCTGATGGAGAGACTCTTTCGGTTCATGGCGAGAAAAGCGGTACTCCGCTGAGTATCATTTCTAGCATGAAAGCCCGTAAGTACCTTCGGAAGGGTTGTTCGGCCATTCTGGCACTTGTTAACGTTTCTACTGACGATGAGAAGAAGATCGAGGATATTCCGGTGGTTCGTAATTTTCCTGATGATTTACCTGGTCTTCCTCCCCATCGTCAGGTTGAGTTTGGTATTGATCTTACTCCGGGTGCAGCTCCTATTGCCCGAGCTCCGTATCGTCTTTCACCTCCCGAGATGCAAGAGTTGTCCAGCCAGTTGCAGGAACTCTTGGAAAAGGGTTTCATCCGACCGAGTTCTTCCCCGTGGGGAGCTCCTATTTTGTTTGTAAAGAAGAAGGACAGAAGTCTTCGCATGTGTATTGATTATCGTGAGCTGAACAAAGTGACCATCAAGAATCGTTATCCTCTTCCTCGCATTGATGATCTCTTTGACCAGCTCCAGGGCTCCAGCTACTATTCGAAGATTGATTTGCGGTCCGGTTACCACCAGTTACGCGTCCGAGAAGCTGACATTCCGAAGACTGCTTTTCGCACTCGATATGGCCACTTTGAGTTCTTGGTCATGCCTTTTGGTCTCACTAACGCACCAGCGGTGTTCATGGACTTGATGAATCGCGTTTGCAAACCTTACCTTGATAAGTTCGTCATCGTGTTTATTGACGATATTCTGATTTATTCTAAGAACAAGACGGATCATGAGGAACACCTACGGTTGGTCTTGGAACTCTTGAGACAGGAGCAGTTGTATGCTAAGTTCTCAAAGTGTGATTTTTGGTTACGTGAAGTTCAATTCCTAGGGCATGTGTTTAATGAACTGGGAATTCATGTCGATCCGGCTAAGATCGAAGCTATTAAAGACTGGGAAGCACCAAAGACGCCATCTGAGGTGCGGCAATTCCTAGGTCTTGCGGGTTACTATCGTCGTTTCATTGAGGGCTTTTCGAAGATCGCTCAACCCCTCACTACTCTTACCCAGAAGGACCGAAAGTTTGACTGGGATGAACCACAGGAATCAGCATTTCAGATGCTGAAGCTTAAACTTTGTTCTGCACCTATCTTATCTTTACCTAAGGGTACGGATGACTTCGTTGTGTACTGTGATGCTTCTATTCGTGGTCTCGGTTGTGTGTTGATGCAACGCGGGAAGGTTATTGCTTATGCTTCTCGTCAACTCAAGGTTCATGAGAAGAACTACACTACTCATGATTTGGAACTGGGCGCGGTAGTCTTTGCGTTGAAAATCTGGAGACATTACTTGTACGGTACCAAGTGTGAAGTATACACCGATCACAAGAGTCTTCTGCATATTTTCGACCAGAAGGTGTTGAACATGCGGCAGCGTCGCTGGGTTGAACTCCTGAACGACTATGACTGTGCTATCAAATACCATCCTGGCAAGGCGAACGTTGTGGCGGACGCCTTGAGCAGGAAGGAGTCTGCGAATCCTCGTCGTGTTCGAGCCTTACAGCTCACCATTCATTCCTCATTGCCTGACCGAATCCGTTCTGCACAGTTGGAAGCTTTAAAAGAGGAGAAACTTAAGGCTGAAAGTATGCACAGTGCTGACAAGCATCTTGAACTCCGGACCGATGGCTTGCACTATTTTGCGGGACGTGTTTGGGTTCCCTTGTTCGGGGGATTATGCGAGCTTGTTTTGGATGAAGCTCACAAATCCCGGTATTCTATTCACCCTGGCTCCGATAAGATGTATCAGGATTTGAAGATACTTTATTGGTGGCCAAACATGAAGGCTGATATAGCTTCTTATGTCAGCAAATGCTTGACTTGTGCTAAAGTCAAGGTAGAGTATCAGAGGCCGTCTGGTCTCCTGCAACAACCAGAGGTTCCAGAATGGAAGTGGGAGTGAATCACGATGGATTTTGTCACCAAGCTGCCAAGGTCACCTAGTGGTTATGATATGATCTGGGTGATTGTTGACAGGTTGACAAAATCAGCACGTTTCATACCTATTAAGGAAACTGATGGACTCGAGCGTTTGGCTCGACTTTACCTTAAGGAGGTGGTTGCTCGGCACGGGGTGCCTGTTTCTATTATCTCTGATCGTGATTCTCGTTTTGCTTCGCGTTTCTGGAAGGCTCTGCACAAGGCTTTGGGTACTCAGTTGGACATGAGTACGGCTTATCATCCGCAAACTGATGGACAGAGCGAGCGGACGATCCAAACCTTGGAATATCTGCTTCGGGCATGTGACATCGATTTTGGTAAGAGCTGGGAGATCCACTTACCGTTGGTAGAGTTCTCCTACAACAACAGTTATCACTCTAGTATCAAGGCAGCTCCATTCGAGGCTCTCTACGGACGGAAATGTCGATCACCTCTTTGTTGGGCCGAGGTGGGTGAGAGCCACCTCACTGGTCCGGAACTTGTGTACGAAACTTCGGAGAAAATTGTACAAATTCGTAACCGTTTGGCTGCTGCGCGGGATCGTCAGAAGAGCTATGCCGATCGCCGTCACAAACCTTTAGAGTCCAGGTTGGGGACAAGGTACTTCTGAAAGTTTCACCATGGAAGGGTGGCATACGCTTTGGAAAGCGTGGCAAGCTTAACCCTTGTTATGTCGGACCATTCGTAATCCTGGATCGGATTGGACCGGTGGCATACAGACTGGACCAACCGGCGGAGCTCGTTTGTGTTCACAACGTTTTCGATGTGTCTAACTTGAAGAAGTGTTTGGCTGATGAATCTCTCATTGTACCACTGGAAGAGATCAAGGTTGATGATCGTCTTCGCATCGTGGAGGAACCTGTTAAGATTCTCGACTACAAGATTCGTAGCCATCGTCGGAGTAAAATCCGCATCGTCAAAGTTCGTTGGAACTCGAACCGTGGACCGGAGTTCACGTGGGAACGGGAGGATCAGATGAATGCTAAGTATCCTCATCTCTTTCCAAAACGCGCATTCGAATCAAGGCATGTTACTGCTGAAGCGGAATGAATCTCGGGTCGAGATTCCTTTCAACGTGGGGATGATGTGACATCCGGTAAAATTTCTTTTCGTTTCGTTCTCTCCGTCTCTTTTATTTTTGGGCTTTGTGCAATTTTCGGGACGAAAATTCTTTCAACGTGGGGATGATGTGACACCCGGCATATTTGGCTTAAACATTTTAGTAACATCTAAGTCTACCTTAGCGGGAAACGTTTATAAACGGACTTAACTAGGTTAGTTGAGTTGGGTCAAGTTAGGATTGTCCAGGGTTCAATGATCTGGGGGATCATTGGGAGTCGTTTTGGGAATACACTAGTACCGGGTCACGTTGTTGGTGAAATTACATAAACTAATTAAGTGTAAGTGTAGATTAATAGTCGTGTGGTGGATTATGTGCATTGATGTGTTTAAATGATGTGTAGATACTCATCTATGCTTAAATATGTTAAACATAGACTAAGGTTGCATGCTCATATGTTAAGGTGCGTTAAAATGCGTTAAACACGACAAACTGGAAAACTAGAAAACATAGGTCCTGGTTTGACCACATCGAGTGGGCGAACCTGGAAATATGTCTTGGTTCGACCCTTTGTAAAGGGGCGAACCTGGGATATGGAAATTGAAAGAATTTCATTCGACCAAGTCAGGGTACATTCGACCCTGTGAAAGGGTCGAAGGAGGCTACATTCGACCAGGAACAAGGGTCGAAGGTGGACTAGTATAAATACCAAAATTTGTCATTTTTCACCATTTCACAAACCCTAACCGTCTCAAAACACTCTCAAACGATTTTAATCACTAAGGAAGAAGTTTTTGCTCTTCTTTTTCACAATCTAACCTATCAACAACATCTAAACAAGAATCCAAGGTGTGTTCTTAATCCTAAATCTTGTTAAGGCATTTTAATTCGTTTTCATCTAACCCTAAATGTCCAGATCTGTTCTAAGGATGTTTTTATCAATAAAAACCTTTTAAACACCTTTTTAAATCTAAACCGTATCATTAAACATAGGTTTTGTATCAATAAACATATGTTAATTGTGCGTTATGTGATGATATGTGTTGTTGAATGATTTGCTGTTGTTCTAATGATAGAAACATGATCTAGGGTTGCTATTGATGTTGGTTTATTGTTGTTTAGGGGTATAATTAGATAGATGGTGATATTATGGGTATTTTGGGGATTTTTGATAAGTCTAAGGATTGTTACATGTCATTATTATTAATAGAGGTATTGGGGGTTTTCATAAACACATTAAACAGAGCACATTGAGATGATTATGAAAGGATTTCAAAAAGTTTCTAAATTGGGTAAGAATTCCATGCATGATGTGACATTTCCATAATTTTGCCATTTTGGGAAAGTGTTAAAACAAGCTGGTTTTGGGGCAAAATTGGTGGGGTTTCGTAGGGATAAGTTATTCATGCTTGACTGCTGTGTTTGATGATGTTTCGCGATATTTTGAATGTGTTTGAAGCGTTTTTGGGGAAACTTAGCTGACAGGGTCGAACCTGGGCTCATTCGACCAAACGAGTGGTCGAATGAGAGATTCCAGGGTTGAACCTGGGAAATGTTTGGGCGAACCAGATCAAACGGTCGAACGTGGCATCAAACGGTCGAACGTGGCATCAAACGGGCGAATGTGACACTAAACGGCCGAATGTGGCTTAAAAAGGGGCGAAGGAGGATTTATCTGCCTGGTTCGACCGTTCTAATGTAAAAATGAGATTTTTGATACAAACTAAGTGTTTTATGCTTGAACCTTGTGTGTAATCTATGTGTACTTGATTAGTTAGGGTAATGAGTCACCAACGGGATGTCGGGTCGGTCTAGTTTGTCGGTTGAACATTTAAACACGTTTTAAAACATACTTGGTTACGATCTAGACAATCGGGGACTAGATAACCTTATGGTTATTAGTCGGAAGACTTATGTGAACATTTTGATAGATCTCTGGTAGGGGGATTATCAAGGGCTTAACATTTTACTATTTACCGAGGAACGCAATCTAAGGTGAGTTCACGGCCCCACTTTTACAGCTTTAACTTTTGGGGGGGAGAAAACATGCGCTAAAATATTTTGGTAACGTATGTCATACTATGGTTTTAACTTTGTATTGCTATACGATCTTTTAAAGTCCCGGGGAAAACCATGAATGTGCGGGGATGCACAACGGGGTAAGTGTGAATAGATCTATTGGGCGTGACCTGCCCCACTCGTCGGCTTGGAGGGCCGGGCGGGTGCATATTGTCTCGAACTGGTAACATTGGTATCATGCTGAACATTCGGGCTGAACATTGCTAAACATTGCTAAACGTGTCTAGTAATGGTTTTCCAATCGTAGTAGTAATAAAACATACGCCTAGCTAGCGTACTTGGTGACATTGGTATAGTATGGACATGGTAACGTTTTGGTAACTTTTGGAAACCTTTGGTAACTTATCGAACAAACCTGTGAACTCACCAGCATTATATGTTGACGTCTTTTTGGCATGTTTTTCTCAGGTCGCTAAGTTAGCAACAGAGGACTAGGCGCACGAGTCTGCATAGCGTCTAGGCTTAGTTTCATGTTTTGAATTAAACTATTTGAACATTGTCGTACATGGTTTTGTAACTGGTTAAATGCTTCCGCTATGGTTTCATAAATTGAGAACTATATTTTGAGTTTACGTATTTCATATAGTGTTGTTTATTGTGACCGTTGACTTGGATCCTGGTTTGTCATGCGCCTCGCGGTAAAACTCCGCAAGTGGAAATTTGAGGGTGTGACAGCGATGATGCAACTGAATCTACAACTAAAGTTTTTAAGACTGATAAGGCCAGCTCATGATAACGAGTGGTATACTCCTCGATCTCAGATCCCACCATCTGATGATTCCACAGCTCATGCTCCAAACTCTTAATCTCATCTCTGGGGCAGTACTCCCTCTTCAAACGAAACACAAACTCGGTCCATGGCAATGCATGGGCCTCAAGTAAACCAATAGTCTGCACAGTCGAATTCCACTAGGTCAACGCACGACCCTCAAATGTCCCTGAAGCATATTTCACACGATACTCCTCTGGGCAATTACACATGGAGAAAGCTGACTCGACCTTCTCCAACCAACGAAGTAATCCCACAGCTCCTTCAGACCCACTGAAGTTATGGGACTTACAGTCCTGAAACATCTTGTAAGTACACTGGACAGGAGGAGGTGGAGGTGGTGAAGGATGAAAAGCATTCCCTGATACAACAAGCAACACGGATCACAAAAACGAATACCACACAACAAAAGATAAGGAATGAGGGTAGGAGTAATTAAATTACCACCATGGCCCTGCTGGGCGGCCTGATGTACAGCAATAGCAGCTGCCACATGCTCCTGAATCAGGCTGTTCAGCTTAGCCCGGGTCATACTAATGTTTCCACGACCCCCATTGCGTGCACCGCCATTCCGACCACCAACACGACCACCACGACGTCCCCCAGCACGACCAGACATGTTCTGCCAAAACACGAAACAAGATACTCAGCACCACTACTAGATCAAACTACTAGTGATCGAGGAATTCAGAACGGGGTTCCAGCATGAACATTAGTCCGAACACGAAGTCCACCAAGATTTTCATGCATTTCGATTTATGATTTCATGTGCACCCGAAATAAAAAATCGTGCTACATGGTCCTCTAGGCGTGCTCCTAGCTAGAACTTCAAATCACCCAACACCCACATTCTTAAAAGAAACTGTTATCGCACGAAGATCCCAAAGTGAACGATCACCCAGGGGTGTACAATGACAAATACTAGTGCAGGATAGTGTGTGTGTAGGCAAGTATGTACATTAGAGCATAGAGGGGAGATATTCAAATTCCGGAAAAATCTCAAAAATGTGCCGAAGCCACCCCAATTCACACTACTGCCAAGTTTAAGCGATAAGCCTCTTCGTGGGCCAATCACCCATTATTTACATGCAATTACACGTAATCACCTATAATGTCATGTGATTACACGTTATCACCTATAATGTCATGTGATTACACGTAATCACTATTTTAACACATATAAACACGTATTCACATACCGACAAGTCATATAATGATTGTAAGCACATAATGCATGATAACTAACACGTTCCCATCCGTTCACCAATTCCTGGGACTCGAGATTCGCGTGTGTGCAATAACCCGGCGATTCTACAAATCACCAATCCGTTTTCACATGGTTATGGACCGACTCCCAATGATCCTGTGGATCACTGTAACGACTCCCGATGATTCCCGGAACCATCATAACGACTCAACTGACCTAGTTAAGTATGTTTGAAAACGTTTTTCGCTAAGGTAGACTTATGTGTTTTATAAAATGTTAACCTAGACATGTCGGGTGGCACATCATCCCCCTGTTGAAGGAATTTTCGTCCCGAACATTTCCCGAAGTCAAGGAGAACGAAACGATTAAAGAAAAAATTTTCCCGGTCGTCATATCATCCCCCTGTTGAAAGGAATCTCGCCCTGAGATTCACTCAGCTTCAACAGTAATAAGTGTCGACCTAACCCAAGTAACGTTTCTCAGAATGCAACGAAAGGAAAATCATGAACCAATAAAGATAACAACAGATACTCCAGGCCGGGGAACCGCCCTCCCTAAGTTGAATACAAAACAACGAATCCTCCTAATCGAAGGCCTACTTGAGACTACTGTGATCTGTATAAATGACACACCGGTACCGTCCAAGTAGCATCTCCAAAGGACCCCCATCAAACCCATGAATGCAAGATGATAACCAAGTACAAGACCGAAAACACGTGATGAATGCGAAATGCCCAATGATGCGGTTGACGATAAAACCAAAGTACAATGAATACTAAGAAAAGGAACTCACCAGTATCAGGATCCACCATGTTCTCCCTCGTACCGATGATGTAAGCACGTGCATTCCGATCTCCGCGTTCATTGTTTCCAGCACTTCCATTTGCCCCAGCCCCATCCTGAATCAGCTCTGGGCAATACCGCTTAAAGTGTCCCACCTTACCATAGTTGTAACAACCCTGCCTCCCCTGAGAAGCGGGAGTAGGAGCAATAGTCTGAGCTGGTGGTGGCTGTAGAGTGACCCTACAGTCCTTAGCATGATGTCCAGCCCGCTGATAGCAATGGCAGCAAAACTTATCACAGTCTCCCGTATGATGGAACCCACACTGAGTACACTTAGCCAGCTTCCCAGTATACCCGCCCTGTCTCTGCTCAGATGATGAACCTGTAGCCTCAAATTTATTCGGCTACTGCTGAGGCTGAACTGCACCGTTCCCCGTACTCTCCCATTTCCTCTTATTGCCCTCAGGGGCCTTCACAACGGTGCCCTTAGGAGGCAAGACACCCTCCTAAACCTTTTGCTTGGTTAGCTTGTGAGCCAACCGAATGGTAAACCAAAGTGTAGCGGCATCATTTGCAGTCACCAACCCTCGAACCTTTGGCACCAATCCACTAACATAGAACTCAATAGCCTTATACTCAGGAGTCACTGAATCCGGGCACAAAAGTGCCAGCTCATGATAACGAGTGGTATACTCCTCGATCTCAGATCCCACCATCTAATGATTCCACAGCTCATGCTCCAAACTCTTAATCTCATCTCTGGGGCAGTACTCTCTCTTCAAACGAAACACAAACTCGGTCCATGGCAATGCATGGGCCTCAAGTAAACCAATAGTCTGCACAGTCGAATTCCACCAGGTCAAGGCACGACCCTCAAATGTCCCTAAAGCATATTTCACACGATATTCCTCTGGGCAATTACACATGGAGAAAAGCTGACTCAAACTTCCCCAACCAACGAAGTAATCCCACAGCTCCTTCAGACCCATTGAAGTTATGGGGTTTACAGTCCTGAAACACCTTGTAAGTACACTGGATAGGAGGAGGTGGAGGTGGTGGAGGATGAAAAGCATTCCCTGATACAACAAGCAACACGGATCACAAAAACGAATACCACATAACAAAAGATAAGGAATGAGGGTAGGGGTAATTAAATTACCACCATGGCCCTGCTGGGCGGCCTGATGTGCAGCAATAGCAGCTGCCACATGCTCCTGAATCAGGCTATTTATCTCAGCCTGGGTCATACTAATGTTGCCATGACCTCCATTGCGTCCACCACCATTCCGACCACCAACACGACCACCACGACGTCCCCCAGCACGACCAGACACGTTCTGCCAAAACACGAAACAAGATACTTAACACCACTGCTAGATCAAACTACTAGTGATCGAGGAATTCAGAACGGGGTTCCAGCATGACCATTAGTCCGAAAACGAAGTCCACCAGGATTTTCATGCATTTCGATTTATGATTTCGTGTGCACCCGAAATAACAAATCGCTCTACATGGTCCTCTAGGCGTGCTCTTAGCTAGAACTTCAAATCACCCGACACCCACATTCTTAAAAGAAACTGTTCTCGTACGAAGATCCCAAAGTGAACGATCACCCAGGGGTGTACTATGACAAGTACTAGTGCAAGATAGTGTATGTGTGTAGGCAAGTATGTAGATTAGAGCATAGAGGGGAGATATCCAAATCCCGGAAAAATCTCAAAAATGTGCCGAGGCCACCCCAATGCACACTGCTGCCAAGTATAAGCGATAAGCCTCTTCGTCTTCAAACCCTAATAGGAAGGTAGAATAAAGGTAGAAATAACAAAAGATAGATAGTGTGATACTTGTGCGATGAGGACACCGACACCCCAACAAGGTTAGTATGTCTACCAAACGACACGACTCAAAATATGTGTGACCGTCTAATGTGTGTGATACTCGGCTATAGTCTAGACTCTAAATGCAGTCCTAGTTCACTATAACCATTGGCTCTGATACCAATCTGTCACACCCTCAAATTTCCACGTGTGGAGTTTTACCGCGAGGCGCGTGACACACCAGGATCCAAGTCAACAGTCACAATAAACGACAACTATATGATATGAAAACAACGTATATTGCCCATTAAGTTTCAAAATCAATCCATCGCTACGGAAGCGTAAAACTTTATTACAACTCAAAAGCAAAACATGAAAGTCTGATAATACCCAAAATGAAATGCAAATGGATCCTAGACGCCATGAGACTCCGTGCGCCTATACAATGCTGCTACCTCAACGACATGAGACAAACATGCTAAAAATGTCAGCAAATAATGCCGGTGAGTTCACAGTTTTTAAGTAAAACGACTCCAAAAGTTTCAAAGAATACCCTTGGCCGAACCAGGCCACATGTATACCAACCAGATGAATACCTGTCACTACTACGAATGGAAAACCATTACTAGACACGAATGCAAGAATTCATGAAAACACATGCCCGAATATACAAATGCAAGAATGCAAGAATACCTGAAGAGACAAATGCACCCGTCCGACCTCCGGTCGACGAGTGGGGCCAGTCATGCCCAAATAGATCTATCCATATTTCCCCCGTTGTGCAACCACCGCACATTCATGGTTTTCCCCGGGACTTTAACAAATCATATAGCAACCCAAAAGAATACCCCAATATATAAAGAATTCACGAATACCAGCACGTAATACCATATAGTAACTAATGACCACCTTGTAAGCTTTACCAATATGAATACTTAGCAAATCATAGGTTTAATGAACACCAAAACGTAGTTTGACACATCTTTTATGAAAAACGTAAGTTGACGCATGTTTAAAGAATCTAAGTACACATCATGTTTTCTCCCCCGAAAGAAAAACCAGTAAAAAGTGGGGCCGTGAACTTACCTTAGCTTGCGTTCCTCTAGAAAAATCACAGATAATGCAAATGACGGTCCCTAGTGTCGGCAACCTATCATTGAATGCATATGAGTACCCGAACTATTGACCCGCAGGTCAACTAGTCCCTAAGTGTCCAGACCATAACCATTATACGTTTGAAAACATGTTTGACCGATAACCTATCCACACAAGACAAGACCCGACATCCCATTGGTGACCCGACATCCCACGTGTTAGCCAAATACAAGATATCATGTAATCATATGCGATTAAACACTTAATATGCGTAAAAGTTCACCAAGTCTAGCATGCAGCTCAAATAACGCATGAACGCATCCGAACACATGTTACCAGGTTATTAGACATGTCACGAGGTTTCTAGCATGTTCTTAGGTGTCAAACCGTGTTCCGGGATGTTAATATGCACAGATAATAGCAGTACACGCGATTAGGAATCAAACATGCAATTAGGAAAGTCAACTGATGATTAGGATGGTCAACTAGTGATTAGAATCGTAATCACATGTGTTGCATGCAATTGGGCTATCACACATGCATCTAGGAAGGTCAACTAGTGATTGGGATGGTCAACTAGTGATTAGGATTGTAATCACATGTGTTGCATGCAATTGGGCTATCACACATGCATCTAGGAAGGTCAACTAGTGATTGGGATGGTCAACTAGTGATTAGGTTTGTAATCATCTGATGTACACGTGATCGGGCTCCCAATCGCCCCTAGTTACATGCGATTGGAGCTAATCACCTGTTCCTCAGGTGATTAGGAAGCCCTAATCGCCCCCTGCAGCAGGTTTCCACTTTTTCGCGTGTTTAACCCTCCAAATCAGGTCCGAAACATGTGGAAACACCCAATATCAAACCCAAAACATTTATCAACCTATTTCAAGCAAAAACCACTAACTTATTATCATCCTAACAGTCCCGAATGCAAGCGTTTTCCCAAAATAGCATAACTAGCATGTAAACATCACATCAACATGCAAAACTTACCCTAAATAGCAAATATTCAGATATCATCACATAACGACGTTGTCCGACATTATCCTACTGTTCTAGCATCATCCTAGAGCAACCCCTAACCTCAAACAATCAACAAAACACATCATAACATTATGAATCCTTCATAATCATTCAAACGGGTCAAAACGCCTATTATCAACAATACACAACTATCAACCTCCAAACTCCTAGGTTAACATCACAATAACTCATTTAAGTCAGAAACATATCAATAACACAAGAACAATCACGTTTTAACAATAAAAATCCTATCTTTGCGTGAATACATCACATACAATAAGCATAAAGGTTTGGGTTTGTTTAGAAGACGATTTTAATGAGTTTTCAAAGACACAAATGTTTAGAAAACAGGTTTGGACCTTTAGGGAACAAAACAATAACATTACAAAGGTTTGGGATGAAGAACACACCTTGAAATTGCAAGATTATGAGGTGTGATGCTTGGAAAGGTGATTTCTTAGACAAAAACGTGTTCCAGAGGGTGTGTATGGGTTGGGAGAGGTTATGGGACATCTAGGGTTGCACAAATGATGTTTTACAAGTCAAGGGTGGTATTTATAGGCGTTTCTAGTCGTCAGATGCAGTTCAGGCGATTACAGTGCAGTACAGGCGATTAGGGTGTGTAATCACCTGTTCCTACTAGTGATTAGGGCTCCAATCGCCCCTAAAAATCCCCCAATCACCCCTAACACAGGCGATTATGCCAATCACCCCCTATTTACATGCAATTGGGCCAATCACCCCCTATTTACAAGCAATTACACGTAATCAATCACCTATAATGTCATGTGATTACACGTAATCACCTTTAATGTCATGTGATTACACGTAATCACTATTTTAACACATATAAACACGTATTCACATATCGACAAGTCATATAATGATTGTAAGCACATAATGCATGATAACTAACACGTTCCCATCCGTTCACCAATTCCCGGGACTCCAGACTCGCGTGTGTGCAATAACCTGGCGATTCTACAAATCACCAATCCGTGTTCACATGGTTATGGACCGACTCCCAACGATCCCGTGGATCACTGTAACGACTCCCGATGATTCCCGGAACCATCATAACGACTCAACTGACCTAGTTTTGAAAACTTTTTTCGCTAAGGTAGACTTATGTGTTTTTTTTTAAATGTTAACCTAGACATGTCGAGTGACACAAACTGAGACCCCCGTTTTGATTCCTAAGGTTGAAAAATAAGAACAATGATCTGTTTGTTTACGTATTTCTTTTTTGTCAGGATTTTTATTTAATGTTTGGTGACAATTTTTTTCACTTATGGTTTGTTTGGTTTTTGAGACTAATTTGATCTAAATAAATGGTGTGTTTGCACTTTATATTTTTTTTTTGTTACTTTGATCAAAACTAAAACAAAAAATGTGGTGTATAAGGAAATATTTAGTGATATTTGAATAAAATGTGTATTCGTTGCTTTTAAATTTTTATAAAATATTTCTACTGTATTTTTTTATAAGTTTTAACCGTCCAAATAATTCTATGTTTATGAACCGCGTGTCTACGCGGGCAATAGACTAGAATATATTAAACTAAATTCCATTAATTATATTAATAATTATTGTTATAACAGATAGGAACTGAATAAGTGATACTTATTAAATAAGGAAACAAATTAAAATAAATGTATTGTTTGAAATAATAAAATGAAAGGCTTTATGATGGAGTTCTATGTACTCTACTGCGATCTTTTATTACTATAGATAGAAATTGATTCATGTTGATTGATTTATTTTATTTATTTGTTTTGAACAATATGAAAGTCTCACAAAAAAGTTTGACTAATTGCATTGTGTTATTATTAATTTGTTTATTTGACTTTTGAACTATTTTAAGAATTTAAAATTAATATGTATTTGCTGAGCATAGTTTAACATCTAAAACAATGACCAAAATAATAAAACTTAATAATCATTTGTCAAATATTATAACAAAATTAATTTTAAACTTAGAATAACATATCAAAAATTTTTTAAAAATGGGTTATTTTAATGTACATGATTTAAATTCAAAGTTAATAATAGATAAATATAAATATGTTATATAAAAAAGAATCATATGTTTTCTTTTATTAATGATTTCAGTTACTACTATGATTATTAATATAATTACTAAAATACCATTAATAAATTTATATTATGCTTTTGCAAATCAATTATTATAATTAAATTTGAATTTATTGTATTAAATAATAAAATGAGAGAATTCATGAGGGAGTGCCATGTGTCCCTCATGTGTTTTCTTTTATTAATATAGATAGATAGATTACATCCTACATGTAATTTTAGTTTATGGAATATATATATTAAACTGAATTCCAGTAATTATATTAATAATTATAGTTATAACAAATAAGAACTGAATAAGTAATACTTTTTAAATAAAGAAACAAATTAAAATAAATGTATTTTTTGAAATAATAAAATGTGAGGCTTTATGATGGAGTTCTATGTAATCCACGTGTCATCTTTTATTACTATAGTTAAAAATTGATTAATGTTGATTGATTTATTTTATTTATTTGTTTTGAACAATATGAAAGTCTCACAAAAAAGTTTGACTAATTGCATTGTGTTATTATTAACTAGATATTTGCCCGCGTTGACACGCAGTTCAACAACGTACGATTATTTGGAGTAGTATAACGTATAAGAAAAATAAAGTAGAAACATTTTATTAAAATTTAAAAGCAACGAATACACATCTATTCAAATATCGCTGAAAATTTCCTTATAAACCACATTTTTTGTTTTAGTCATCACTTTCCCACCAGCATCAAGTATAAGTAACTTCACGCCTGCCCTGCTTTTAACTCTTGACAATGCGACAGAAAGCTGGCCATGTGAGAATACAGGGTTTCTTAAATACAATCCAACCTGAATAAGGCGACTTAAATGGTATGTGTTAAAAATAGACTTATGGCATATTCAACAATAAGAAAGTAATAAAAATGAAAATAAGAAACTAACTAACACCTAAATTTCACAATTTAATTTGACACGTCTGAGAAGATGAGCATTACCCATATCGACCCGCTAAAAAAGCTTCGAGCATATTTTATTCTATTTGACACATTTGAAAAGGCAAACATTACCCAAATCGACCCGTTAAGAAAAGGGAAGATTGCCCCAATTCACCTATGGCCTATGTATAACTAAAAGGAACATCAATCTAATCAAAACACCATAAACACACTGTTGGCGACTTTTACCCTATTTGACCCATTGGAAAAGTTGAACATTACCCAAATCGACCGATTTATAAGTAAACAAACATGAACCTACACCACTAAAACAACATTTTAACCGACTATTACCTTATTTGACCCGTTTATAGGAAGGAACATTATCTAAAGTGACCCATGTATCATATCAAGGAGCATTACTCAATAATTTTAACCGACTATTACCTTATAGATGCTATTTATACGCTAAAAATAGTAATGTGACAAATCAAATAATTCAGCATTTATTTTGTGTTTAAATGTCATTAATTTTAAAAACTGGATTTTTTTTTTAAATTTTGAGTTTGAATGTTTAAAAATAAATTTATAAATGTATTTATATCAGATTAATAATTTTATGTTTAAATATTATTAATTAAATGGTAATCATAATTATTAACATTAGATGTTTCCAATATTGTGTAACTAACGATAAATGCTAATTATACGCTCCATATTTGTGAAATCGTTGCTAACCCCACATTGTGTAAATCTTCTTCCACATTTTGCTTCCCGGACTACTCCACAGCCGGGTGTTTAATAACTTTCCTAAACACTATAATCCATAAATTTTAATTTTTTTAAAATAAAAACATTTAATAACTATTCTATTTTTAAAATTAAAAAAAAAGTCATTATTGTTTTTATAAATGTTTTTTATTTTTTAAAAATCGAAATCATTCATTAATGTTTGGGTCAACGTGTTTAATAACTTTCCTAAACACTGTAATCTAGATTTTTAATTTTCTTAAAATAAAAAAAAATTAATGACTATTCTATTTTTAAAATTCAAAAAAGAGTCATTAATGTTATTATAAAATTTTTTATTTTACATCAACAAAAATTATTCATTAATGTTTCGGTCAAAGTGTTTAATAATTTTCCTAAACACTATAATCCAGATTTTTATTTTTTTTAAATAAAAAACATTTAATGACTATTCTATTTTTAAAATTCAAAAAATAGTCATGTTTTTATAAAAGAATTAATTTTTAAAAATCGAAAATCATTCATTAATGTTTCGGTCAACGTGTTTAATAACTTTCCTAAACAATATAATCCACATTTTTTGTTTTTTTTTTAAAATAAAAAACATTTAATAACTATTCTATTTTTAAAATTCAAAAAAGAGTTATTAATGTTTTTATAAAAAAATTTATTTTTTAAAAATCGAAATCATTCATTAATGTTTGGGTCAACGTGTTTAATAACTTTCCTAAACACTGTAATCCATATTTTTAATTTTCTTAAAATAAAAAACATTTAATGACTATTCTATTTTTAAAATTCAAAAAAGAGTCATTAATGTTTTTATAAAATTTTTTATTTTTTAATAATCGAAAATTATTCATTAATGTTTCGGTCAAAGTGTTTAATAACTTTCCTAAACACTATAATCCAGATTTTTAATTTTTTTTTAAAATAAAAAACATTTAATGACTATTCTATTTTTAAAATTCAAAAAAGAGTCATGTTTTTATAAAAGAATTTATTTTTTAAAAATCGAAAATCATTCATTAATGTTTCGGTCAACGTGTTTAATAACTTTCCTAAACACTATAATCCAAATTTTTACTTTTTTTAAAATAAAAAACATTTAATGACTATTCTCTTTTTAAAAGTCAAAAAAGAGTCATTAATGTTTTTATAAAAATAAATATTTTTTAAAATCGAAAATCATTCATTAATGTTTCGGTCAAAGTGTTTAATAACTTTCCTAAACACTATAATCCAGATTTTTAATTTTTCTAAAATAAAAAACATTTAATGACTATTCTATTTTTAAAATTCAAAAAATAGTCATTAATGTTTTTATAAAAAAAATAATTTTTTAAAAATCGAAAATCATTCATTAATGTTTCGGTCAAAGTGTTTAATAACTTGCGTAACATTGTAATCCCGATTTTTATTTTTTTTTTAAATAAAAAACATTTAAATTATACTAAATTTAGGAAGTGAGTAATTTGAATGTAATAAGGAAATTTAATGAGTTCCTAATTTACGTCAGTTTCCTTTCTCATTCTCATTTTTTTGCTTTTTTTTAAAAAAAAAGAAGTAAAAAGACTAAAACGTGAAAACGTGACATATCTTCAATTTATCAATATCTCTATCATACAAAGCATGAACATAAAAAACAGCCTTGGAATATGACACATTTAACAAATTGCCACTAACGCCGTTTTAACAACACCTTTTAAAAACGACCCAAATTGAAGACTTTGTTTTCCAAACCATTTTTTTCTTTATAAATTTACGCATAAATCCAAAAACAATACATTATTATTATCTATAACTGAACCTAATAATCGTTTTAGAGGTAAATTGAATGTAATTCATAACATGAGCATGGGAAATATTGATGAACAACTAAATAAAGAAGATTAGAAACTCTTACCGTGAGGTGAACCGTCTCTGGGATTGAAGCTAATAATTGCCCGTCCTGTATATCGAGATGAAAAAACTCGTGTATTAAAAGCCGCCTAATAGCAAAACAATTCACAAGAACAACAGATGTAAAAGGTGGCGTATAATAATCATCGACCAACGTAAAAACTGAAAAATATTAATAATACCGCCGCCACCGTTCACCGCCTAGATGTACAACACAAGACCAAAACGTGAACCATTCTGCAGTGATAAACAAATAATATCCATTATTATTAATGATGATTCTATACATCTAATAAAACAAAGTCCATGAGGACACTTGGCAATCCCACATTCATCCTCCAATTACATAGCCAATCAACTAATGCCAAGTGTCTCTATTGTGAGAATTTATAAAATTTTTCTTTTTTCTAAAAATCAAAAATCATTTATTGGTTGGTCAAAATCGGTAATTAATATTAATTTTCCCATTAATAAGTTGGTCAAAATCGGTCATTAATATTAATTTTCCCATTAATAAGTTTCCTATTTGTTAATTAAAACCAATTTTTCTAATAACTTTCTCTCTCTAAACCCTTCTCTGCAGCATATACAAAAGTTGATTGTCAATGACAATAACATTAAAAAATAGAGCTACATTAATGGTCAAAAAAAACCAACACCGGGTGCATCTGTCAAAAAAAAAAAAAAAAAAAAACCAAGTCTTTAGGCAATGACGAACACCTTATAATTAAAGTGAATCATTGAATTAATATTTATAAAACAAATTTATTTATCAGCATTACTAATATAGCTTTTCTCATTAGTAAACACATATATATTCAACCGTTTATATACATATAAAAGTTCAGCCAATGTTATTTCAATCTGAGTTATCACTTTAATAGATGGCAAAATGGGTTGCAAAATTTGATGGATTGGGTAATGAGACAATGGATTCATACAAGGATTTGGGTGCGTGCAATTCCCAAAATAAGGTCAAATATCAATTATCTAACAACCTTGTTCAACTTACTAAACAAATACACATTTGTACAGTTGTACATCACAAATCATTCATAGATCGATTGTTAACAAACAAACTCCTGATGTATTGGTTCGTATATTTCTTTGCACTGTAAACAAAAAGAATTACTTATTTAAGATCCAAGTGCAGCTTTTTTATCTACTATACATGAGCGTGCACTCTAACGATTCAGTAGTTCAACGTTCAGCATTAAGAATTAAGAAGATGATTAGTAATCTAAATGTAACTTGTTTTTGACTATTAAATTAAAAAAAATCAAATAAAAAAACAATAATAATATGAAGGTTACAACAAAAGCATATGATTCAAGAGAGGACATACCAAGGGGGTCTAAACTGTAACCGGTGCAACCCTAACTTAATAAATTAACCGAAGACATGAAATATCTATGGAATCGATGTAACCCTCAAAAAAATTAAACACGATTACATAGCAACAAACATATGAAAACATAGGAAGAAGATGAAGTTATACGATTGTTACCTAATAATCGACGGAGAAGAATGAAGGAGACGAATGATTCAATGATTTGTATAGGATTAGGGTTTTAAGATTTGGGAAAGATGGATTAATCTGGAGGTATATGATATTTTAAAGAAAACGTATTTGCTTTAATCTAGAAAGGTAAATTATAATTTATTGACCTCATTTAATTTGATTGACCTAATTTAATTAATGATTTTTGATTTTTAGAAAAAAGAAAAATTTTATAAATTCTCACAATGAGACACTTGGCATTAGTTGATTGGTTATGTAATTGGAGGATGAATGTGGGAGTGCCAAATGTCCTCATGGACTTTAGTTTATTAGATGTATAGATTTGTTTATTTGACTTTTGAACTATTTTAAGCATTTAAAATTAATATGCATTTGCTGAGCATAGTTTAGCATCTAAAGCAATGACCAAAATAATAAAACTTAATAATCATATGTCAAATATTATAACAAAATTAATTTTAAACTTAGAATAACAGATCAAATTTTTTAAAAGTGGGTTAATTTAAGGTACATGATTTAAATTCAAGGTTAATAATAGATAAATATAAATATGTTATATAAAAAAGAATCATGTATTTTCTTTTATTAATGATTTCAGTTACTATTATAATTATTAATATAATTACTAAAATAAAATTTAATTTAATAAATTTATATTATGCTTTTGCAAATTAATTAATATAATTACATTTGAATTTATTGTATTAAATAATAAAATGAGAGAATTTATGAGGAATGTCATGTGTCCCTCATGTGTGTTTTTTTATTAATATAAATATAGAAGAAGATAGATAGATTCTATGTTTTTGTTAATCAATTAATATAATTATATTTTGATATAAAATTAGAAATAAATTATTAGACATAATTCGAAAAGAGTTAATTACGTGGTTAGTCCCTGTGGTTTCTTTAAAATTTTAAGTTTAGGTACTAATAGTTTCAAGTAACGGGTTAGGGTACTATGGTTTGTTTTTGTAACAATGTTGGGTACTAAGACTAACGATCGTTAATTTTTCTGTTAACTTTAGCTAAAGTGACAAAATTGACTTTTCACAAAATTGACTTTTTCACACAACTTGAAACTTTAAAGAAACCACAGGGACTAACCACGTAATTAACTCATAAAAGTAATATTTTTACATTTTATTTGTATTTAACTTTAAAATGTTAAAATTATTGTTCACTAATACAAAAAAGTAAAAATAATTATGATTTAAATTAAATAAAAATATTAAAAATAATAAATATTTAGTTTTTTGGAAAAATAAATTTATAAAAAAAAAACTTTAGGGCTTATGAAACTAGGATAATTTTTATAAAATTTTTTGACCAAGTTTACTATTTTTAATAATTAAAATAGATTTATAATAGTTATTAAATAAAAGGATGAATAACATAAAAAAAAAGGTTACATCCCATAGGGGAGTCCTTAGGACATGTTCTGTATATGTGTTACGCATGTTTGTTATTTTTAATGCATATGTTATTCTTTTATACAAAACCTAATTACAACAAAGCTTGTTCGCGTTTTGGAAGATGCAAGCGATCTCAAACTAATATGCATCAAATATCTTAACCTATTCGAGTGGTACTTCTATATGATGAAAGACATGGTCAAAAGGAGGTTGATACATGTGAAGCTAAGTGAAGAACAAAAGGAGGTTGATATATGCCATGCATAGGAAGAAATGCGCAAGAAGGAAGAAACAAGCTAACGTGGAAGCAAAGTGAGATTTCTGCAAGGGATGTGGACGAAGTGGAGCACCAATTGATCGAAGACACAAATTGATTCGTGTCTTGACCAAGTCTACAACTATCTTCATGACCTCATTCCATACAGGCATTATTTCCCTTTATTGTGTTGTTCACGTTCATTTTTTTTTTTTTTTTTTGAAAATAATAATTTAGAAATTCTGTATTAAATGAAAACAATATAGAAAAAAAAATTTAAAATTATTATTCAGTAATACAAAATGTTAGCCCCTGCTTTTATATAAAATAATTTTAATATTTTTTTTTTGTATTAGTGAAAAATTATTTTAAATTTTGTATTAGTGAAAACTAATTTTAAATGTTTAAATTTTAATACAAATAAAATGTAAAAAAATATTACTTTTATGAGTTAATTACGTGGTTAGTCCCTGTAGTTTCTTTAAAGTTTCAAGTTTAGGTACTAAGAGTTTTACATAAATGACCCCTCTACTTTGTAAAAAGTCAATTTTGTCACTTTACCTAAAGTTAACATAAAAATTAACGATCGTTAGGCTTAGCACCCAATATTGTTACAAAAACAAACCTTAGTACCCTAACCCGTTACTTGAAACTATTAGTACATAAACTTGAAACTTTAAAGAAAGAACAGGGACTAACAACGTAATTAACTCATTCGAAAATGTTTATTAACTAACAAAGGTAATCTTTATTAAAAATTATTTATTTTTTTTAAGATAACGTATTTATATGTTATTAAATTTAAATCGTGTACCTTAGAAAACGTGTTTTTAATATGTGGTCTTTCACTTTAAGTTTAAAACTATATTTTTTTACAATGTTCTGAACAAACAAAATAAAACAAATCAATTCACATTAAATGAATATTTGATTTAATACAAAACTAAATATGTTTGGCTATTTCCTATACATGATTAATGAATAACCTAAACACTTTGTATTTTTTTTTCCTGTATGAACAAAACCCCACAAAAAAATAGTCATTTTTTCTCCGTTTTTTATATAGCACTATGGTACTCGTTGGAAAGATAATAAAACGCTCGTTAATTTGGTGTGATTTTTTTCTTTAAAAAAATCTCATATATAAAAGACATTAACGTTTAAAAATTATGGGAGGAAACATGATAGAGAAAAATCCAGTTTTGTTTTTAAATTTTTTTTTTCTAAAATCACTCAATGTCACATGACATCCTACATGGCACTTGTAACATTATGTAATTTTACTATGTTTTTAAATTAATAAAGAAAAAATTACGCCGTTAGTCCTTATGGTTTACCCCAAATTTCAATGTAAGGTATTAATGTTTTATTGTTTCTTATTAGGGTATTAGACTTTTAATTTGTTTCAATGTAGGGTATTAGGCTTTTAATTTGTTTCAATGTAGGGTATTAGGGACTAACCTAGTTAAAACTTAACTAAGTTTGAGGGATATTATGGTCCATTCACCTATATATTCAGTTTTTAAAAAATTGTAGCTTGGGGAACTCGAACCTGGCCTCTGGCCGGTTCTCATTCTTGCAACATAACCCCAAATACCAACTGCTCTGCAACTCTTTTTGTGATATTATTGATTTCGAAATTTTATTATGCATAACTCGCGACGAACCCCTAACTGGTGAAAAACCATAACTCGCGACGATAACCAACTTATAGTTACTACTGATGATTGAATTGATTTGTTACTAATTGTAGTTGGATGTCAGCACTAACATCAACTTACGGACGACTTCCTCAGATACAGATCAGGAAGCAAGTTACAGAAGCTTAGCCTCTTAACCCCTGCCAAAAGCACGGCTCCCTTGAACCCTGTTACCTGTCGAAATCACAATTCAAAATCTCCTCCCGTAAGCTGCCAGCCGAACCATTCCCAAATCCAAGTTGAATCAACTGATTTGCTTAAATTCACTTTACCCAAACACGGAAAAGTAATTACTATAACTTGAAGCTCAATACATCACAGTTACATAATCCACAACCAAACACTTCATTAACTTGGTTTAAACCCTTTATGCAGGAAGCATAAATACAAAATCACAATTAACCCGTATAAAAGTATTCAAGGCAGACATAGTCATAATCTCCAAAAACTGTTGCTAGCCCGCCTATCGTTTGACCAAATAATCCTTACATCTGTCAATCGTGAGAGCCGCATTCATATTTATACTTTTTTTCACAAACCAGATAAAAGACTAATAAATAATTAATAAATAAAGAAAACTATATGTTTAATTATCAAGATAGTTCACATTCTTGATCAACCTTTGAAGAAGAAGAAGGCAATGGAGGATCATCTGAAACATTGCTAGTGGGATTAGAGTTCTTTGCCCTGAGATTATCCAATTTTTCAACAAGGCCCTGAACACGACGAACCTGGAGCATATATAATATTATTATTATTTAAATGTCTAGAATACCCTCTTGTGAAGACGAATCTTGCAGAAGAAAACCAATGTTATGAAGACAAAAGGGAAAATAAGTCATTCCCTAATCTCTTTGTAACTCATAAAGCACTTGAGTAAACATTTGATAAGTCTGGCCTGTTTCCTAGATTAATTTGATAATTTCTACAATATAACTTGTTTTTATATAAATGGGATATAGTGAATGCTATTCGAAGAAGAAAAAAGAAGGAAGAATATGCAGAGTGTTTAATAAATTTTCGAAATCAATAATATCACAAAAAGAGTTGCAGAGCAGTTGGTATTTAGGGTTATGTTGCAAGAATGAGAACCGGCCAGAGGGCCAGGTTCGAGTCCCCCAAGGTACATTTTTTTTTAAAAACTGAATATATAGGTGAATGGACCATAATATCCCTCAAACTTAGTTAAGTTTTAACTAGGTTAGTCCCTAATACCCTACATTGAAACAAATTAAAAGCCTAATACCCTACATTGAAACAAATTAAAAGTCTAATACCCTAATAAGAAACAATAAAACATTAATACCTTACATTGAAATTTGGGGTAAACCATAAGGACTAACGGCGTAATTTTTTCATTAATAAAAATCCACGTTTATTTCATTTTCACACTTATTTTACGACCTTATACTAACTACTTATCATTCCCACGGATTTTAGACACGTCAAAATTAATAACTTCGTATAATTTAAAACCTTTCTCAATAAGACTATATATTTATTTTACCCTTTTAGTAATGATTTTTTTAATAATAATAATAATAATAATAATAATAATAATAATAATAATAATAATCAGATTTTATTAAAGTGTTGAAGTTTAGTTTTGGTTTATAAAAGTTTAACCCCAATTAAACAAAATTATAACAAAACACATGACTAAGCCTACTTATCCTTGAGCCCAATATTATTTTTGTTATTTACCTCTGGCCCAGAATCAGATCTAAGCCCAACCCAAGTACTCGGCCCACTGCTCCCTCTCCCCTCTTTGCACAGCTAAAGAAAAAAATAAATGTGCGCTAACCAGACTCGAACCCGAGTCTGGCAGCGGTTCAACCCTACCACACAACAACCCAACCACTGCACCACTTGCGTATTTGTTATACAAACTGGACTCCATCACTTTTTAAAAGCTTTTTAGGCCCAAACCAAAACCTCCCTTCCCCCCCCCCCCTCTGCTGCTGTTCGAACACACCAAACCAAAGCAACATTTTGGTTGACTTTTTTCTTGAACCTGAAATGGAAACTTTGAACAAATTAAATGACTAGACTTGACCGGTAACTCAAATGCGCGTTCTAACCACTGCTAATAATTATTATTACACGTAAATCTTTGGCTAATTAAACTAATTTATTACCGAGTTGACTTTTCCATATAAGCTAAAATCAATCCTTATAAAACGAAGGTTTTAACACAATTAAACACACATACACGTCCTAGAGGAGCCGAATAACAAACCCTCACACCAAATTCTCTGTTTCGTTCGCTCGATCTTGCAAAATTGTAACAGTTGACTTCGGCGTTTGACTCACGATATTGATTGAATAACATTCTGTAAGTCCGTATTAATCACCTCATGTTGGTTATTGTTTTGTTCCGGTCATTAACCCTTTGGTTAATTGGCTCGTAATTTATTTTTAATGGAAATAAGGATCTAGGGTTCATAGACATTGTATTTGGGGAAGATGATAACTTACAGTAACGATTTAAACTTAAAACAAATGAGAATTTATCACCAATTGATCCGTAGATCAGTTGGTAATACCTTGTTGTGTTAAAACGCTGAACCACCGCTAGGACATGAGTTCGATTCCTAGCACCTACAAACTTTTTTTTTCAAACTTTTTATATTATAATTTTTGTCATTATATTTTATAATAGTTTTAAAATACCAAAAGAGGGTTATAAATTCTACAAAATTTATTTTATGTTATACAAATGATAAACTTTATTATCCAGTTTTTAGTTTTTCAAAAATCTTTTATTTATTATATATAATAAATATTACAAGTTTATTCTATTATAATTATAAAATTCTATAAAAATATCAAAACGATTTTATAAAATTCTACAAAAATTATCCTAAACTTATAAAACAATAAACATTCCAGAAATGATTTTTATTTCTGAAAAATCATTAATATAATATTTTTAAACGATTTTGTGTTATTTTAATCATAAATAAATCATATAAATCAATTTTTCAATATTTTTACACCAAAATTTTATATAAATTATTTCTATCCATTTAGAACAGAAATACAAATTTTAATTTCAAAATTCTTTAAATTTAATATTTTTAGATATTAAAGTTATATTTTGACAAAATAGAAATAAATAAGCTAAATAGTCAATTTTTAAGAAAATAATTTTATTAAAAAAAAATTTCATACTTAAAACCTATTAATGTGGTCACCTTTAATCAAAAGCCTACAAAAAGACTTTTGTTTATTTATTTTTCGAATTTCTTTTGTTTATTAAACAATTTAACTAATAATTAAACGAATAGTTAACCCCAAATTCGGAACCCTAGAAAATACTTGTAGACTAGAAAGACTTAGACTTATTTATTACCTTAAATATAGGGTAATACTTGGCAACGTTGGGCTACACTTATTCTTTTTTACGAGACTTAACACTTTGCTATGGTGAGTTTACATAGCCCCTTTTTTTGTTTTACATTTTGGGGTGAAACATGTTTAAACATTTTATACACTATCATTTACTCATTCTTACATTGTTGAAACTTGTGATTCAATTACACTATCATTTACTCATTCTATCATTTGACTGTAACAAAAAGACACAGTACAATCATTAACGTTGATCAAGCCGCCTGTTTAGATTATAGCGCTATAGGTCTGACAAACCCATCCCCCTGCATAAATTCAGGGATGATCGATAACAGTTACACTTTTACTAACTTGCGAGTTAGGTCTCAGTCGACACAAGGTTTGATTGTACAAAGAGGCATTGTTACATGTCGGACTCATATTCTATCATTACTCATTATTATACTTCAACTATGATTACTATACGACATATTGTATTCAACTATATGCAAAACCTATGTATTCTCACCAACTATTTATAGTTTACCCCCCCCCCCCATATTTCCAACTTAACATGTTTCAGGTTTTGTTTGCTATTGGAAGTTGTACGAGTCTTGGAACACGTAGGAGCTTTGGATCTAGTTTATATTAATCAACTTTTGTAATCATTACTTGTAAGACAAATTGTAAATTGTTTAATATTATTCAACTTTCATTTAGTACCATGAGCTATTGAACAATCATTACTACATGACGCCTCGATGTTTCCGCCATCGGTTGGGGTGTTACAGCACTCTCAATGGAGAGAATGACTATATGAGTGTTATGTAGGATTTAGACTTTTGATATATATATATATATATATATATATATATAATTTAAACTATTCAACCCGTGTGTCACACGGTTACCTAGTGTTATGTATATAATATAATATAATATAATATAATATAATATAATATAATATAATATAATATAATATAATATAATATAATATATTGATCGTCACTAGTAACTAACCAGCGTGATAGATGAATAATCAATCAGTAATCACCAAACAACAAGAAGAAGAAACTACAATTTTTTTTAACGTTCAACAAAAATTTCCATTCCACCAATGCTAGCGGGGTACTAGCAAGAACCCCATACATACACCAAATACACAACAAAACCATTACCAACCGACACGCGACAATGAAAAAGAACACCAAGATTCCCAATCAAGAGATTGACATTTGGCCCTATTCTTGACCCAAAGAAAGCTCCGAGCTTTAACATCACCAAGAACCATTTGAAGAGAACACTGGTTTTGATTAAACACCATTTGGTTTTGAGTTTGACTCTTCCACAAGAACCATTTGAAGAGAACATTGCTTTTTACGACCCACCGCGTAGAAAATACAATTACAAAGCAAGCAAGCAGCAGCCTCCTATGGATATGGAGAGGAAGGAAAAGACGATCCAAGTAAGCGTGAAATTCAATGGACGTTGGATTCCATTGAGCCTTTCTTCCGTCAAATCCCTTCTCCAACCGAGTACTCACCAATCTCCTTCCCTGGGGCCAGAAACTCACAAAACAAATTAGGAGGAGGTATACACAATTCCAATTCCAATTCCTCCCCCGTCTAAAATGCAACTCATAGCTTCCCAAGGCCTACATCAAGGGGTGGGTAATCATCATTCTTTCATTCCATTCATTCATTCCTATTATGTATGTATGTATCTCCTAATATACTCTGTTTAGATATCAATTGCTTCTTTTAACAAACAAAGTGGACCTATCATCTCCTGTGAGCAGCTAGCAATACAAGGAGGGATGATGATGATAAACAAGTGAGTGTTTTCAAGTCCCAATTCCAAAGATGGAAGTGTCATTTCTCTTTCTAATTCTCACATAAAGCTAGCTACTTACTTTATTTTTCCTTCCTTCCTTTTAACATTAATAATTAGTATTCTGTTTTTGTTATTTCCTGAAATGAAATGAAAAGGTCATTCCTCAAGAGGTTTGGAATTTTGGTAAGATTCCTTGATCTCAACTCAACTCAAATTCAATACAAGATCTACCAGAGGCCGACTATTATTGCTGCTTTGACTTACTTCTTTACTAGTCAGTCAGTCAGACAACCGTCCCTTTGTTTTACATTTTCAAACCATTCTTATTACAAATTCTAGTTAAGTTTATTTTCTTAAATGCAAACTGCATAAAAGATGAATGGAAAGGACTACTGTCATCCCTCAAGTCTCTCTCTTTTATGTCTGTCTTTGAGCCACAATCTGTAAGCATCATATAAGATTTTGTGTATTGTTCATTTATTAGTTCCACCTAATTTGGGTTGGGAACATGATGATGATATATGCAGTTTACGTTCTGATTTGGCTGCCTTAACCACCCTGAAGGAGCTTCACCTTGCACACAACAACTTAACATGTCTTCGTGAATGATGAAATAGGATTACTTACTAGTTCATCTTCAGGTTTTAGAAGCCAATGCTCCTTCTTTACTCTTATCTAATATTTCATCATGCCCTTGGTTTTAGATAGCATGAGGTGCCCCATGAGGAGTGAGGCGCACAACTTTTTCTATGCTCTATATTTCCCCAGCATCACTTACCCAAAATTTAAATGTAAATGTGCTCTATATGTGGTGTAATATATAAATAACCTATATATATGCACAAAAACTTCTCATGTACAAGACTGCACCTCATGCCGCTTTTCTACACGCCTTTTATACGCACTGTGCTTCACCAAGTCAAAAGCGAGCTGCCTTGCGCCTAGGCATCCTTGCTAAAACCCCGAATTCACGGCAATCTTATTAATAATTGTCTCTAATTTATTGCAATATACTGTTATTTGTATGTGATTTTGGATCTTAACTAGTAATGTTTGATTAAAATCTAACCAAAAAGGAAAGAAATACTTCAGTTTTCATGAGACATCTAAAAGGAAATCTTCCTAGGAAAGAGGCAGGATAACCAAATTGAATTTTATATTTTTATAATGGGAACATCAATGGTGCTTATGCTTTAGTAATAACATGATAATCTTCTGTGAAGGCTTACCACAATCACTCCACGCATAGGGAGCTGCTCTGCCCTTGTTGATGTAAGATTTCTATCTCACTCTCATTTGGTTGGTGACAGGTTTGACCCATGTAATTACGAATGGGTCAAATCGGTTTGTGTTATATCTTATGAGTAAATCAAAATTAAAAACAAAGTAGCCAAAAGGGTCAATAGGCTAAAACCAGCCCACTCTCTGTCTATTTTTAATGCATACATCCATCTAAACCATTTAATTCAATGATTAAGTTATCGTTACCATAATGATATTGATTTTGTAATTATAACTATTGTATTAATTATCTATATAGAAACTAAATATGGGCAAAAGAAAACTGTTTGCGGGCGTGGCTAGTTTTGACTCATACTAGAAAATTGTTTGTTTTCAACGCGAACAACCCATCTTGCCACCTCTACAGACTTGGTAACAGTATTCAGCTTTCCTTGATACCTGGATTGAATCTGTTATGATGTTATGCAGGTCGATTTATCACAGAATCTTCTCATAGAGCTACTAGAAACTCTCAGCAATTTGACAAATCTTAAGGTGTGTATGCAACAGTTTAAAACAGGGTATGGTTGGTATGGTTTTTGATTAAATAATAAATTATTGGGCTAAGGGGTGGATTTGGTTTGGGTTATTGGTTGTGCGGGCTTGGTTATTGTAGTTTTATAAAAGTAAGTTTTGTGATTTGAAATTTTTATAAATTTAACATCTAAAATTTATAATAATTATTATTATTAACTAAAAACCAAGTGAAATATATATATATATATATATATATAGGAAAAAGATCAAATAGGAACCAATACGTTAGGAACTTAGGAACCAATCTAAGCCATCCATTTATAATTTTGATCTAGGGGGTATTTGTGTAATTAGACAATTAAATATTATCTTTTTAATTGATTAAGACTTTTTTTATATATGGCACTTGTTTTAATTAGAGATTGGGTTTCCTTAAATCTCTCAACCATTATCATCTCTAATTCCTTAATCATAAAAATCACGTTCATAGCAATCAGAAGATTTAATTCAATTTGATTGAAAAAACTTGCGATTAAAAAGAAACTAAAATCGTCCTACGATTCATAATTCCAAGTTATGGATAATAATTCTATACATGAAACCATTGAATCACAATCTCATGTGATAGAAGATCATGAAACACCATCACAACCTTTGTTACTAAATAGTGATGAAAATCAAGGTATTTATGTATTGTTTTTTTAAACTGTATTTCGTTTTTTCATACGTTTTTTTTGTGATTTGTATCGGATGATCCGTATAGTTTCGTTTTATTTTTGACGTTTGAAAAAGTTTGTTTTGTATTCTGGAATTCATACTTGCGTACAGTATTGGAATGACGATATTGTTATACATTGGTGTATTATATGTAGTTATTGGGTTGTACAGCGATGAAAAGATTTGTTGTTAGTTTATTAGTTGTTATACACCAGTGTATAACAACATATCTATTAATTATTATACACAAGTGTAGTATAGTAGGTAAATGACGTTCTAAATGTTACGTTAAATATACACAGGTGTATATTCATTAGGAAAAATGAAACGTATATCTGTGTTGATGATGTTGAATGGTGACGAATGAAAAAACGAATATACACCAATGTATATCTTGTGTTGGTGATGATGATGAATGAAAAAACGAATATACACCAACGTATATCTGTGTTGATGATGTTGAATGAAAAGAAAAAAAGTGATATACATCAATGTATAACTGATTTACACCGTTGTATATATGTATATCACTTTTTTTCTTTTCATTCAACACCAATGAACAAAAAAAACTGATATACACCAATGTATATTTTGTGTTGGTGAAGATGATGAATGAAAAAATGTCACACCCTCAAATTCCACGTGCGGGGTTTTACCGCGAGGCGCGTGACACACCAGGATCTCAGTCAATGATCACAATAAACATACAACAAACATATTTAAAACCAAAATATCATGCTTTGAGCCGTAAACCAGCAGCGGAAGCATTTCTTGTTTACAACCAAAAGACATATCATTGTTTACAAAACATTGTTTAATATGCTTCAAAATATTAGACGCTGTGCATGACTCCGTGCGCCTAGCCCATTGACTGCTACCTTAGCGACCTGAGAAAACATGCCAAAAATGTCAACATATAATGCTGGTGAGTTCACAGGTTTTCTTTTATAAAGTGTTGTTATAAGTTCGGTAAGATCATTTCCGTTACTACTATGTTATGAAAACGTTAGCTAGACGTTAAGTGTTGCTACTACTGCGGTTGGGAATCCATTACTAAACCGGTATAAGTGTTGAAGCCAGCCCAGACGGACGGGATTACCGATGCCTCGGTAACCCCCAAAGTGTTAGAGACAATATGCACCCGCCCGGCTCCCAGCCGTCTGGTGGGGTTTGTAAGGCCCAATAGATCTATCCACATTTCCCCCGTTGTGCATCCCCGCACATTCATGGTTTCCCCCTGGGACTTTCTGTAAAAGCCGCATAGTACGTGAAATAACCATAGTATAACATGATCTATGATGAGTAATCAAAATAAGTAGCATGTTTCTCCCCCGAAAGCAAAACGGTAAAAGTGGGGCTGTGACACTCACCTCGGTTTGCGTTACTTGAAAACAGTTAAGTAATTATGCTATGATAGCCCCAAATAGCGGCGACCTATCATAAGATGTGTATAAGTATCCGGACTAATAACCCGTGGGTCAACTAGTCCCCGAATGTCCAGACCGTGACCATAAACGTTTGAAAACATCTTTAACTGTTAAACCGACCGTGCCAGACAAGACCCGACATCCCATTGGTGACCCGACATCCCACGTCTTAGGTAAATACAAGACATCATGCAACATATGCAATTAAACACTTAATACGCGCAATAGTTCACCTAGTCTAGCATAATGTCCGATTAACGCGTAAACAGGTCCGAACACGTGTTACTAAGTCATTGGGTGTATCCCGGAGTTCCTATCATGTTCCTAGGCGTCAAGTAATGTTCCGGGATGTTAAAATATACATACAGCAGCATTATACGCGATTAGGAATCAAACAAGCATTTAGGATTGTAATCACTAGTAAAAGTAGCATTTAGGAAATCAAACTAGCATTTAGGATTGTAATCACTAGTAAAAGTAGCATTTAGGAATCAAACTAGCATTTAGGATTGTAATCACTAGTAAAAGTAGCATTTAGGAATCAAACTAGCATTTAGGATTGTACTCGCTAGTGTTTGCGGCGAATAGGCTTGTATTCGCCTGAACATCAGGTGATTAGGAGCCTACTCGCATGAAGCTTCATGCAAGTAGGATCCTACTCGCCTCTGCACATCTGTAGTGCATTTTCGCGCGTCGAACACTCCAAATCAGATCCGAAACATGTAAAAACACCCAATATCAAAACTAAACTATTAACCAACCCTTTCCAAGCAAAAACCCCCAATTTATCTCTGTTCTAACGGGCTCGGTGCGATTATTTCCAAAAATGGCAAAATACTAGGTTTCATTAACTAACCTTATCTTTCCCTATATGGAAACAATCAGATTTCATCTCCAACAAGTTGCAATTCATCATCTCTATGTTATATCATCATCCTAGCATGATTTCTAACCATAAAGAAGCAATGAATCACATCATAACATCCTATTCTTCAAGAATTACCCAAATGGGTCAAAATGCATACTTGCACCTAAACATCATAACAAGGGCTTAAACTCATAGATAATCATCCTAACAACACCTACACATCAGAAGTACAACAAATTCATGGAAACATTCTTGTTATAATCACCAACAATCATCATATGCACAAATACTTCACATATAGCAAGTAGTATGGTGTAGACTTGTTTTAGAACACTTTTCAAAGGGTTTTAAAGACACAAACTTAGTAAAACAAGGTCTGGACTTTTGGGGAACCAAAACAACAACTTTACAAAGGTGTAGGATGAAGAACACACCTTGGATTTTATCAAAGAAGGGTGTATAAGCTTGGTGATGGTGTGTTTTGAGGCAAAGCAAGTTCCAGAGGTGTTTCAAGGTGTGTGGGAGGCTTAGGATCAGTTAGGGTTGCACAAATGGTGTTTGGGGAGTCAAGGGTTCTATTTATAGGTGTTTTGACCCGTGCACAGCCCTTTAGGCGAGTAGCAGATCAATTCAGGCGAGTAGGGATCCTACTCGCCTCTATTCATGCGAGTAGGGATCCTACTCGCCCCAGACTCCCCCTATTCGCATCAAGGTGGGGCGATTAGGGGCTCCCCAGGCTCCTAATCGCCTATAGGGTGCTGGAACGGGTTTATGGCGCGTTAAACACTATTTTAACACATATAAACACGTATTCACATACCGATAAGTCACATAATGATTTCAAACATATAATGCACGATAACTAACACGTTTACATCCGTTCACCAATTCCCGGGACTCGAGACTTGTGTGTGTGTTAAACCCGGCGATTCCACGAATCACCAATCCTTGTACACATGGTTATGGACTGACTCCCGATGATCCCGCGGATCATCGTAACGACTCCCGATGATTCCCAGAATCATCGTACCGACTCGACTGACCCTGTTAAGTACGTAATATGCATGACTCGCTAAGGTAGACTTACTAGTTTGGTCAACGTTACTAACCTGAGTTTGCCGGGTGTCACATCATCCCCCTGTTGAAAGAATTTTCGTCCCGAAAATTGCTCAAGGCCGAATAGGAAAAGACGAAAGAGAAGAAAAATTTTCCGGTTGCCACATCATCCCCCTGTTGAAAGGAATCTCGACCCGAGATTCATTCAGCTTCAGCAGAGACATGCCTTGATTCGAACGCGCGTTTAGGAAATAAATAGGGATACTTAGCCTTCATTTGATCTTCCCGTTCCCACGTGAACTCCGGTCCACGATTTGAGTTCCAACGGACTTTAACAATGCGGATTTTACTCCGGCGAAGGCTACGGATTTTATAGTCAAGAATTTCAACCGATTCCTCCACAATACGCAGACGATCATCCACCTTGATCTCTTCGAGAGGAACAACCAGAGATTCATTCGCCAAACACTTCTTCAGATTAGAGACATGGAAGACATTACTGAGTTCAGCTGGCAGATCAAGCCTGTATGCTACCGGTCCAATCCGTTCCAGAATTGCGAACGGTTCCACATACCGAGGATTCAATTTGCCCCGCTTCCCAAAACGTATAACGCCCTTCCACGTAGATACCTTCAACAAAACCCTGTCGCCAACCTCAAACTCCAAAGGCTTGCGACGACGATCGGCATAGCTCTTTTGACGGTCCCGAGCTGCTGCCATGCGGTTACGGATTTGTACGATCTTCTCGGAAGTCTCATACACAAGTTCCGGGCCGGTGAGTTGACTCTCACCCACCTCGGCCCAACAAAGAGGAGACCGGCATTTCCGCCCGTAAAGAGCCTCGAACGGAGCTACCTTGATGCTAGAATGGTAACTATTGTTGTAGGAGAATTCCACCAACGGTAGATGACTCTCCCACCCCTTGCCAAAATCGATCACACATGCCCGGAGCATGTCTTCTAGTGTTTGGATTGTCCGCTCACTTTGACCGTCAGTTTGCGGATGATAGGCTGTGCTCATGTCTAACTGAGTACCCAGGGCCTTATGCAAGGATTTCCAGAAGTTAGAGGCGAATCGGGAATCACGATCAGAAATAATAGAGACAGGCACCCCGTGCCGAGAGACCACTTCCTTGAGATATAACCGTGCTAGACGCTCGAGGCATCGGTCTCTTTGATAGCGAGGAAGTGTGCAGACTTTGTCAACATATCAACAATCACCCAGATCATGTCACAACCACTGGGCGATTTTGGGAGTTTGGTCACAAAGTCCATCGTAATCCGCTCCCATTTCCACTCGGGAATTTCAGGCTGTTGCAGAAGGCCGGAGGGCTTTTGATATTCGATCTTGACCTTGGCACAGGTCAAGCACTTGCTCACGTACGAAGCCACGTCCGCCTTCATGTTCGGCCACCAATAAAGTATCTTTAGGTCTTGATACATTTTATCGGAGCCAGGGTGAATAGAGTACCGGGACTTGTGAACTTCATCAAGAACGAGCTCCCGCAAGCCCCCAAATAAAGGGATCCAAATACGCTCAGCGAAATAATGTAGGCCATCGGACCTGAGCTCAAGGTGGCTATCAGCACCATGCATGGTTTCAGCTTTAAGGTTTTCCTCCTTCAAAGCTTCTTGCTGCGCCGAACGGATTCGATCAGGTAAGCCGGAATGGATGGTGAGCTGAAGAGCTCGAACACGACGTGGTTTAGCCGTTTCCTTCCTGCTCAAGGCGTCTGCGACCACATTCGCCTTGCCAGGATGGTATTTAATAGCACACTCGTAATCATTAAGAAGCTCGACCCAGCGACGCTGTCTTATATTCAACACTTTCTGATCAAAGATATGCTGGAGGCTCTTGTGATCGGTGTAGATGGTGCACTTGGTACCGTACAAGTAATGCCTCCAAATCTTTAAAGCAAAGACTACAGCACCCAATTCCAGATCATGGGTGGGGTAGTTTTTCTCATGAACTTTGAGCTGACGAGAAGCATAGGCGATGACCTTCTCGCGCTGCATCAGTACACAACCGAGACCCCGGATAGAAGCGTCACAATAAACCACAAAATCGTCCGTGCCTTTCGGAAAGGATAAGATAGGAGCAGAACAGAGTTTAGCCTTTAACATCTGGAAGGCAGACTCTTGCAAATCACCCCAGTCGAACTTCTTGTCCTTCTGGGTAAGCGAGGTGAGGGGTTGAGCGATCTTCGAAAATCCCTCGATAAAACGGCGGTAGTAACCTGCAAGACCTAGGAATTGCCGCACCTCAGATGGCGTCTTTGGTGCTTCCCAGTCTTTGATGGCTTCAATCTTAGCTGGGTCAACGTGAATTCCTTTCTCATTAACTACATGACCAAGGAACTGGACTTCACGCAACCAGAAGCTACACTTAGAAAACTTGGCGTACAACTGTTTCCGCCTCAGGAGTTCCAAAACGAGACGCAAGTGTTCCTGGTGGTCCACCTCGTTCTTGGAATAGACTAGAATATCATCAATGAAGACAATCACGAACTTATCAAGATAAGGCTTACAAACACGGTTCATCAAATCCATAAAAATGGCCGGTGCATTGGTGAGACCAAAAGGCATGACCAAGAATTCGAAATGGCCATAGCGAGTTCGAAAGGCGGTCTTCGGAATGTTAGCTTCTTGGACCCTCAACTGATGGTACCCCGATCTTAAATCGATCTTTGAATAGAAACTAGAACCCTGAAGTTGGTCGAATAAGTTATCGATGCGAGGAAGAGGATAACGATTCTTGATGGTAACCTTGTTCAATTCCCGGTAGTCGATACACATTCGTAGGCTTCCGTCCTTCTTCTTGACAAACAAAATAGGGGCTCCCCACGGGGACGAACTAGGTCGAATGAAACCCTTCTCTAACAGCTCCTGCAACTGGTTTGACAACTCCTGCATCTCGGGAGGTGCAAGACGATAAGGGGCTCGGGCAATAGGGGCCGCACCTGGAGCAAGTTCAATACCGAATTCGACCTGACGATAAGGCGGAAGACCAGGTAAGTCTTCAGTAAATACATCGGGAAAATCACGGACAACAGGAATATCTTCGATCTTCTTCTCTTCCTCCGACGAAACCGAAACAAGTGCCAGAATGGCAGAATACCCCTTCCGAAGATACTTATAGGCTTTCATACACGAAATGATACTCAACGGGACCCCGCTCTTCTCACCGTGCACCAACAGAATTTCTCCATCAGGGAGAGAAAGTCGAATGACTTTATCAAAACAAACGATCTTAGCATGATACAAAGACAACCAATCCATATCCACGACAACATCGAAACTACCCAAGGACACCGGCATAAGATCAATAGGAAAGGAATAACCCGACAACTCGAGGCGACACTCCCTAAGGACGTGCGTCGCTTCGACTTTCTTACCATCAGCCAATTCTATCAAGTACTTAGCCTCTAAAGGTGTAGGTACCCTATCAAGCAATTGGCTAAACCCAAGATGTCACACCACGCCTATGGCGGAAACACGTGGCGCGATGGTTCAAGAGGATTAAGCCAAGATTAATGCAAACCACAAGTAATTAAAGAAACGGGTCATTTATTCAAGCGTTGAAAATCATGTCGATTATTCATACATAATTGAAAATTGTTTTTAAGACAAATAAGGAGGCTCCTCAACTATATCCCGATTTCCTTGGGATAGAGAGACGAGACCTCTTCAAAACATCCAACGCCCAGTTTAGAGATTCCCCCGACCCTGCTTGCCATGTCGTCCTTCATCTATCAATTACCTGAAAGATATGTTTAAAAATTCGTCAATATATAAATATTGGTGAGTTCACAGGTTTTAGTTTAATAAAACTTTATCTCATGGGAATTTCCTTGTTATGACAATTTATAGGAGTTGCAAGTTCCTACAATTCTACTTGAGCCTATAACCAAACCAAGACAAATAATAATGCCCCGCCCCAAGTCGTTACTCGGTATTCCTACGACTTGATTTCAGAATACGTGCACCCCAGGCATACGCCGATGCATAATCGACGCTATCGATTAGGGGTGGGCCTTGTCAGGCACCAATAGTACTATCCAAATATTCCTTCGGTTTCACTTTCCTGAATTAATGATTATAGTAGAGAGGTCTCAACCCCGAGTGGCGATCACAACTCAAGTATCCAACCCGTCAAACAATTCCCAACATATCTTTCCCCCGTAAAAACGTTAAATAGTTTAGAAATGGGGCCGTGAGACTCACCTGAAACTGTGCTCGGCTCAAAGAAGAAAATAGCAAATTTTGCGGTCTCGCACCTACAATCGTCCTAGACGTATAAGTCACTACACCTATAGTGCATGTGCCTTGGCAAGTTGTACACCCAACTCCCCGACCACGTATTATCCAAATTCCCGTTTAATTAGTCTCGTATCCTAGGTTCATTGGCGATGGATTACCCTTTTCTTACAAGTCATATATTATTCTTGTCAATACTCTTTGTAACTTGTATACTATTATTCTCGACACGACTCTATCCAACGTATAATTATTTTCCCATTTAAATAATTATACTTAGGATTGTTTCGCTCGATATAATATGATTTCTTATTACCCGACCCGACTCACTTTGCCGCATATTTATTTTCCCATTCAAATAAGTATGCTAAGGTCTTGTCGTTCGGTAATATATTCTTAACGCCCGACTCGACTCACCATGCCGTACATTTATTTTCCCATTTAAATAAATATACTAGGATCTTGTCGGTATTCACATGTTCGTAGATATACTTCACCTACTCGTCTCGGTTTTCCTTCTCGCATATCTACTTTCCCATTCAAATAGATATACTAGAATTTCGTCGAGACGAGCATGTGTACATATACCAATGCGTGAATTTTCCTTGTTAAGTCCATGTGTCGTTTAGCGTTTCTAATTCATTACGTTATGTTTTCTCCCACAGATATTCTTGCTACACTTAGGAAAGCGTTACATAAGTTTCACCCTTGTTATATATTTTATTTCTTAAAATATACATATTTTCATCTTGCCGCAATGGCATTCTTTTCTCATTTGTCCGTTTATCCGTTATCGTTAGTTCATGTGACTAAGTCCGTTAGTTAGCTTTTTCCACATTTTCTTCCCATATGCGCTCTATGGAAATATTTTTCGTACTTCCAATTCCGAACACATATTACTTGGAAAAATATACTTTTGTATTTTTAGTTCAACTTGTTAACTTGTAACCCAAAAATGTTTCCGATACTTTTATATTCCCATTTATATAAAAGTATCCATTTTTGTACAAGTCTTCCCAAGTCTTTACTAATATTTTATAAAACCTTTATTTTTATAAAATCCTTATGTTAACTTAGCCTCCTATTTTTATAAAACTTCCATTTTTATAAAAATACCTCTTTCAAAATATACATAAGTAGGTTTCTCATGTTTATCAAAATTATACTTGGAAAAACTATTATTTACGTTTTTGACACCGAACTTTCCGTGAACACATTTTTGGACCAAAGTTTCTAAAATACATATCTTAGTCCCTCAACTTTCTAAGTTACAATGTTAGTCCCTTAACTTATACTTGTTGCATTTTTCATCTCATCTTTCAAGGTTTGCATTTTCTTTCCAAATTAGTGGACTTTGAAGAATCATATTTTCCATGTTTGGTTATTTTTACACCATTTCACTTTTAATAGTCTTTTATTCCATTATTAATGCTATTAACATGTGGGTTTCATGTTTTTATCCAATCTATCAAATTTTCACTCATCCAAGTGAGTAGACTTTGAACATGTGACTTTTTCATTCATGATCATCTAACACATTCTAATATATTTTTGACATTAACTAGTCATCTTATGATGATTAAAATCATCTTTTATCATATTCAAGTCCTTTTCACAAATCATGTTCCAATCATCACCCAACTCAAGTGTATGTACACATTTCCACATTTTCTTAAAATATCACATTATTAATATCAAATCCAAGTTTTATCCATATTATTATTCTTCCATTTTTATTCTTGTAAGATACATTATCTTTATGTTTCAAAGCCATATTTCACCCATCAATGTACAACTTGCTCTTAAGAACACATAATATGAACATTAACAATCAAAACAAGGTTAAAACTTACTACTAGCTCAAGGCTAGGGAAGACAAGAACCTTGGATTGGGTGGGGTTTAGTGTGTTCTTCAAAAGGTTTAAGCTCCAAGCTCTTGAAACACACAATGGGGTTTTGAAGGATAATGATCTAGAGATGATTTGGTAGTGTAAAAATTGTAAGAAGAAGGTATATGGAAGGGTGTAAGGCTACGGCCACAAGGAGAAGAAGAAGAAGTTATTGGATTTTGATTCAAGTATTCTTACTAGTGTGTATATAATATCCCTTCCAAATCTCCAAAGATTACCCAATATCCTTCTTAGATTATGGAAGATTTAAGGGATTTTGTAAGATTATGAAAATCTTGGAGGATATTATTAAGAGGGTGCCTTGGCCGTGAGTTTTAGAGAGAGAGAGAGGCGGATTTGGTGAATTTTCTTACCCAATGTAATCTCATGCAACCTTATGGTTAGTTTCTTAATAATTGGGTTATTAAGAAGATGAAGAGTTTAAATGAGATAACAAAGATTTGATCACTTGGGTGGGCCATAGGCCGGCCCCAAGGGGTGTTTTGGTGGGGTCCACTGTGCTAAATAATACCTAATATTATTATGTTTAAGTTAATCTTGTTCGGGTACCGTCCGGGTATTTTTCGAGTTTTTATCGCGCGTCCTCCGGATATTAAAAATACCTTAATATTTCTTAAACATAGTCCAGTTTAAGCGATGATAAATTATTTTGGCTCTTGCCGGGTGAAATTATGAGTTATGCGCGTATCGGGTGCGGTACGCGCACATTATTCGTTACCGGGAGATGATTATATCATGTTTTGTCATTAAACATATGCATTCCTATGCATTATTTGGGAATTTGCTATCTTTCTAAGGCCTCAGTTAAATAATCAACACATAATTACGTTTAATTACGTTAATCGCGTATAGTTAATTAGTACGGAATTACCTTAATTTTGTCGGTTGTTACATTCTCCCCCCGTTAAGAGAATTCCGTCCCGGAATTCACTTTGAGTTCTCCGGTATAGGGGTCTTCTCGAATAGGGCGGGATATTTTTGCTTCATCCGGTCCAGCCTTTCCCACGTGAACTCCGGTCCACGCTTGGCATTCCAACGCACTTTGACCAATCTGATCTTACTGCGCCTTAACTTTTGGACCTTCCAATCGGTTACTTCGATTGGTTCTTCGACGAAGTGTAACTTGTCGTCAATGTGGATTTCGTCCGCAGGGATGATGAGAGTTTCGTCGGATAAGCACTTTTTCAAGTTCGATACGTGGAACGTGTCATGTACACCGTTAAGCTCTTGTGGTAACTTGAGCTTGTATGCCACGGGGCCTACTCTGGACAAGATTTCGAACGGTCCAACATACCGTGGGTTCAGCTTCCCGCGCTTCCCAAAGCGCGCGACACCTCTCCAAGGTGACACCTTCAGTAGGACCCTGTCTCCGACTTGAAATTCCAAAGGCTTACGCCTCATATCTGCGTAGCTTTTCTGCCGGTCACGTGCCGCTTTGAGACGTTCTTTTATCAAAAAGACCTTATCCGTCGTCTCTTGAACAATTTCGGGCCCGGTAAGTTGCTTTTCTCCAACTTCAGCCCAACATAGAGGAGATCTACACTTGCGTCCATATAGAGCTTCAAAAGGTGCAACTTGAATGCTCGTGTGGTAACTGTTGTTATACGAAAATTCCACCAGTGGCAAGTGTGTATCCCGATTACCGCTGAAATCGATTGCGCATGCCCGTAACATATCTTCCAAGGTCTGGATGGTTCGTTCACTTTGACCATCGGTTTGGGGGTGATATGCGGTACTCATGTCAAGGCGAGTACCGAGTGCTTCATTCAAACTTTCCCAAAATCTTGAGGTGAAACGACTATCTCGATCGGAGATGATGGAAATAGGTACACCATGCTTAGACACCACTTCCTTAATGTACAAACGGGCCAGTTTCTCCAACTTATCCGTTTCGCGAATCGGGAGGAAGTGTGCGGATTTTGTCAATCGATCAACGATTACCCAGATCATGTCATGGCCGCTTGTTGTCTTGGGTAACTTGGTAAGGAAATCCATGGAGATCTGCTCCCATTTCAATTCAGGTATTTCCGGTTGCTGGAGCAAGCCGGATGGTCTCTGATGCTCGGCTTTGACCTTCGCGCAAGTCAAGCATCGCGCAACATATGCCGCTATATCCCTTTTAAAATTTGGCCACCAATAAAGTTCCTTCAAATCGTGAAACATCTTGTCTGCACCAGGGTGAACTGAATATCGTGAACTATGAGCTTCGGCCAATACTAGTTCACGCAATCCACCATACACTGGTACCCAAATTCTATTCATGAAATACAAGGTTTGATCCGCCTTTGGCTCCAGCGAATCAACCATTTTCCGCAATTTTTCACCTTTAACATTCTCGGGTTTAAGAGCGTTGATTTGGGCTTCACGAGTTCGGTCAGTCAGATTCGTGTGGATGGTTAGGCCCAAAGCTCGGACACGCAACGGTTTAACCCGTTCCTTGCGACTTAAGGCGTCAGCTACAACGTTCGCTTTCCCGGGATGGTACTTTATCTCACAATCGTAATCGTTCAATAATTCGACCCATCGCCGTTGTCGCATGTTCAAATCCTTCTGGTCAAAGATGTGCTGCAAACTCTTATGATCGGTGAAGATTGTACACTTAGTTCCATATAAATAATGTCTCCAAATTTTGAGAGCGAATACCCCGGCTCCCAATTCCAAGTCGTGTGTAGTTTAATTCTTCTCGTGGATCTTTAGTTGTCTGGAAGCATACGCTATGACCTTTTCTCGTTGCATCAATACGCAACCCAATCCCTGGTGAGAGGCGTCACAATAAACCACAAAGTCTTCCGTACCATCGGGGAGTGATAGTATCGGGGCGCCACATAACTTATCTTTTAGCAATTGAAATGCTGCTTCTTGCTTTTCCGTCCACTCAAACTTCTTATCCTTTTGGGTTAGCATGGTCAAAGACTGTGCTATATTGGAAAAGTTCTCGATGAATCTTCTGTAATAACCCGCAAGGCCAAGAAATTGTCGTACTTCAGTAGGAGTTCTAGGGGCGTCCCAATTTTTAATTGCTTCGATCTTGGCGGGATCGACATGTATACCCTTTTCATTCACCACGTGGCCTAGGAAGTGAACCTCTCGAATCCAAAAGTCACATTTTGAGAACTTAGCGTAGAGCTTCTCTTTACGTAGTACCTCAAGGATTAACCGAAGGTGATCCTCATGTTCTTCTTTAGTGCGCGAATAGATCAAAATGTCATCAATAAAGACAATGACAAATTTGTCCAAGTATGGCTTACACACACGATTCATCAAGTCCATGAAAACAGCTGGTGCGTTGGTTAAACCGAATGGCATTACCAAAAATTCATAGTGCCCATAACGAGTCCTGAATGCCGTTTTTGGTACATCCTCTTCTTGGATACGCAACTGGTGATAGCCGGACCTTAGATCAATTTTGGAGTAGAAGCTGGATCCTTGAAGTTGATCAAATAAATCGTCGATCCTGGGAAGAGGATAGCGATTCTTAATGGTTAACTTGTTCAGTTCCCGATAGTCAATGCACATTCAAAACGTGTCGTCCTTCTTCTTTACAAATAAGACGGGGGCTCCCCAGGGTGAGAAGCTTGGTCTTATGAAACCTTTGTCCAACAACTCTTGCAGTTGACCAGATAGTTCCTGCATCTCGGATGGAGCTAAGCGATATGGCGATCGCACTACAGGTGCAGCTCCAGGAACAAGGTCGATGCGGAACTCGACTTGTCGAGGTGGTGGCAATCCCGGCAAATCTTCTGGGAACACATCTGGAAAATCTCTGGCTATCGGAATGTCTTCTAACCTTCGCTCGTCGGCCTTCTTATCTACCACGTGCGCCAAGAATGCAACAAGACCTTTCCTTAAACACTTTCGGGCCTTCATGCTGGTAATAATTCTTAACGGCGTCCCACGCCTTTCCCCTTGGATCAATAGGGTTTCACCGCTCGCGAGGGGAACTTGAAGTACTTTGTCGTTGCAAACAACGACGGCGCGGTGTGCCGATAACCAATCCATGCCAACGACTATGTCAAAACTACCCAGTACGACCGACAATAGATCAATGCCAAACTCGTGAACACAGAGATCCAACTTACAATCCTTCGCTACTTCTCGTGTTTCTATAGTCTTACCGTTAGCCAGTTCTATAGAGTAAGGTGTATCTAGCTTACTAGTTTTTAGCCCAAGTAATCTTTTAAATTCGACAGATACGAAGCTAAAATCGGCGCCCGTATCAAATAATACAGAAGCATAATGACCATTAAGAGGGAACGTACCAGTGACCACGTTAGGGTCTTGTCGTGCATCACCGGCACCGATCACGAATGCCCGTCCACGGGCTTGGTTGTTGAGCTTAGGACAATCCCTCTTCCAATGATCTAGCGATCCACGTGCGAAGCAGGGCCTCGCTCCTCCGTTCTTTGGTGTTCCTGACCTGCAGTCTTCCGTCTTGTGCCCAGAACGGCGGCACTTACCACAGATCACCTCATTCTTTCCTTGATAACCTTGTTTCCCATTGTTTCCACGTCCAGCGGCTACATACCCTTTCCCTTTCTTGACTGAACTACCCGATGATCCATCCTTTTTCCTTTCATCGCGCTTACGCTTCCCAAACCTCGGCTTATTCCCCTGGTCGCTGGACCCGATTGTTGAACTTATACCCAGATTCTTACCCTCTACGCTGCTGGACTCAGTAAGCTTCAACCCTGATACTTTCCGGATTAAAGTGCCCATTCGAATGGCGTCTTCAGTGAGGCTCAGAGCGAGGTCGATAGCCTCGCGCATGGTCGTAGGGTTGGAAGCAGTGACCATGCCGCGTATCTGTGGCGCCAGCCCGAATAGGTACCGTTCCACCTTCTTGCTTTCCGGGGTAACCAAGCGAGGCACTAATCGGGAGAGATCATGGAATCTGGACGTTTACCCAGTCACGTCCGATCCAACCATGGTGAGGTTCCAGAACTCGGTTTCTAGCTTTTGCACTTCACTCGCCGAGCAGTATTCGGCGATCATCAGTTCTTTCAACTCCAACCATGACAGGGAGTAAGCAGCATCGTCTCCTAGTGATTGTACTTGGTTGTTCCATCATGTTAGTGCTTGATCCAGAAATAGGTTAGTGGAGTACATGACAGCTTGTCGCGGGGTACAGCTGCTGATGCGGACCACCGCTTCAGTTTTCTCGAACCATTTTACTAGTCCGACAGATCCCTCAGTGCCACTGAAGTTGAGTGGCTTGCAGTCCAGAAAGGCTTTAAACGTGCAGCCACGCTCTCGCAAGGCCGTTTCTGCAATAATAAAATAACATGTTATTATGGGGTAGGAGTTTCATGAAAACTCCCATTGCACATTCGTAACCCTCTTACCGGTAGGGGAGGTCTCGCGTCGGTCGCTCCCCGTTCGATCCCGCGAGCTTTCAGTGCGGGTGGCATTGTGTTCCGCGAGGGCTCGGGCTATGCGCTCCGAGACTAGGGCTTCAAGCTCCTCGGGTGTTGTGGGTAGTCCTCCATTTCCACTATTGCTTCGGGTGGCTGGTGCCATTTTTCTTCAATAATAATTATCAAAGGTTAATTTGGCGATCATTCATACAATATCGTCATACATAAAGTACAAATAACAACACAACACATGAACACAATAATCAACACAATGTCACCACATCATCACACAAATCACAATATATACAGAGTAGGTAATAATAATCGTAGACAACCATAACACATATTTTACCATAACAAAATTTTCATTAATTTCAATACCACGAGTACAATGATTTGTTCGCAATAACAAAAACCGAGGATACATTCCTCATACATCGTTCTTTTGAAATACAATAGAAATATAATGTCATATACCGGCACAACCCGCTCGGCTAGGCAAAAATGCAGATGGGTGCTATAACCCATGCTGTGCTATCATACTACTACTACTACTACTACCTATGTATGCAGGTGATCCTCCAAGTGTCTCTGAAGTATCTCTACTGTGGTGGCGGCGGCGGATACTGATACTGGGGGGCGTACATGCTAATGGACATACTGATCGCCATAATACGATCATACAAGAATTGGCGATGCGCGAAATGTGCGTCGCCCGTAATCCCGCAATGCGCGTCCATGCGCAGTAGCTCCTCAGCATAATGCGCCAGTGCATCTCTGGCGTCGATGATCCTGGCCCACATGAGTTGGGCCTGCTGCTCCATCTGGTTCACGGTGCGCTGCACCATGTCGGTGAGAGTCTGCAAGTCTCTCTCCAAAGAGATCACTGTGGACCATGCCGGTCCGGACAGTGGGGCCATCCCGTGGGGCTGTGACGGCCCGGGGATATCAGTGTACGTCGGCTGGGATGGGCCGACTATATCTGGCATCGGTAAGGGTGTGAAGGGTGGGGTAAAGCCCTGTAATCCAGTGAAGAAGTAGGGTGGCATCTGGTATGGGTCTCCTATGTTAGGATCTGAGTTTGTTTGTTTTGATTGTTTAACTAAATGATGGAAATAATGAAATGAAAATAGAATGAAAGTGCAGCGGAATAATAAACTGTAAATCAAAACAAGAGAGTAAATGTTTTTAGATCGAATGCTTTCATTAACTCAAAGATTACAATCGTACAATTACTCCCCCTCAGCCTGATCACACAGTGTTTGTCAGAGAGAATGTTTTGTGTGTGATGAAATAGAACAGTACAAGCACTGTTCTATTTATAGACAAACTCAAAGCACTGATGACCTAGGCTGACGTCACCTAAGACAGTGACCTCTAACAGAATAACAAACATAAACATCTGCCTATTACAAACTACTGTTACATTGAAAGCACTGATATTAAACAGCTGTTGAAGATAAACTCTGATGGTCTTGTATCCACTGCTGGAGCCTAAGTGCTGTTGGTTCCAGCAGTGCTTTGGTCTTCAGTACTTGTATCAGCAGTTGCTCTTCATCAGACCTTTGAGCAGCAGTTGTTCTTCATCAGTTGTTTCTTCAACAGTTCTTTGTATCAGCAGTTGTTGAGCAGTTGTTTGGATAGAACAGTAGTTAGGGTCAGCAGTCTTTTGGGAGAAGCAAGTTGTAAATACTGTTTATTAAGGATCAAACTGATAACATGTTTTGGCTTTCTAATCATCTGTTCTTCTCCAGGTCAGCAGACCCAACAATCTCCCCCTAGAACAGATGATGCCAAAACTCAGCTTTATTTATTGATCTTTATTCCTCATCAGACTTTCTCTGATTTGACCTTTGAATTGTAGTTCAAAGTTCAAAGCAAATAAGTCTTCTTCATCTCTTTCTAGATCCAGATTTAGCAATGCTTGGTGATCTTCTGCACATAGGCTGTAAGCATCATCCATGCTGATCTTCTGAACCCTTCCATCTGACCTGAGCAATGTCAATTCGTGGTTGTCTTTGTTGACCTTCCACTTTAGAATTTTTGAGTCAGTGGATTTGCTGAGATGAACTTTTATTCTTGATGAGTTGGGTGAAGGAGGTCTTCCAATGAGTTCTCTGAGTTTCTCTGTTGTAGGATCAGAGAAATAATGTATTTGATTGAAGAGCCCTTCCTTGATGAATGTATCAGCAAACTTTCTTTGGTCTTCCTCTGACATCTCCTTCTGCTTCTTGAACTGTCTACTTGCAGCAGCTGTGAGATCAGAGGTTTCAAGTAAGTTGTCCAGGTTAAAAGTCTGTTGGGGTCTCTTCATCATTGGCTCATCAGTGTAAATTGGTTTTCTTGGAAGGCTGGGATCCTTCTTTCTATTTTCTTCCAGACTTTTGTAGGTTTCAACCAGCCTTAACTCAGACCATCTGGAAACAGACCTCATCTCCCCATAGTTGGCAGCTACAATCTCTTGCCTCATCCTTTTGAATTTCAAGGCTCTGACTGGGTCTCTGCCTTTGCCAAAATTAGGAGTGGAGACTTTAGCTTTGGGGTCTTTGGCCATTTCTTCAATTCTGAGTAGTTCTTCTCTCAAAGCATGAGTAGTCCAACCATTGAACTGCTTTTTGTTTGCTTTGTAAGGCTTGGTTGCCATTATCTGTTCAAGAAGAGATTCTCTTACCTCCTTTTCCAAATCAACACTAAGAGGCATGGAGGACATGGAATTGCTCAGGGTCTTAGCAAAATCTTCAATCCTTCTGAGTTTGCTAAGCTCTGCTGAATGGATGCCCTGAGCAGTCCTGTCATCCTTCCCTTTGCATTTCTCCCTGATGATGGCATCCACCTGCTCACCCTTGTATTTCAGATAAGTATCAATATTGAGGGGAACAGGGAAGTTTGGGAGAGATGGGAAGGATCTTTCAGATGGCTGTTCAGTATTGTAGAAGGATTGTAATTCCACCTTGAGTAGATCAAGTTCAAGGGGATACTGAACAACCAATGGTGTAATGGTTGGTGGTGGTCTATGGGATTTGAACTTGGATGTATGTGGTGAGAATGATGTGATTGGAATAGCTGTGATGGGAGGAGTGGATTGGGCAGTTGAAATGGTGGTTGGTGATGTGTGTATATTTTCATCATGCACAACAAAGGTTGATTTTCTCTTCCTTGTGTACATGATTTTTGGTGAAGGTGATTTGGTAGCAGTGGTTGGATTAACATCTGTTGGCCTTTTAGTAGAACCAGCAGATGTTGGGGTTTTGGCTGGTGATGTAGGTTTGGTGGTTGTTTGTTCAGGTGTGTGTGTTGGTTTGGGTACAGTGGTTTCAGTGTTTTGGGTAGTTTCAGTGTTTTGGGTGGCAGTGGTTTCAGTAGCAGTGGTTTTATCAACAGAGGTTTTCAACTTAGATGGTGGTTTTCTAACATGCTTGGCAGGTCTTTTCATCCTTTTAGAGGATCCCACATCTTCTTTCTCCTGCTGTTGTTCTCTTTTGAGATTCACCAGTAACTCTGCTTTAGCTTCCAAGGTGTCAGCCCTCTTTTGTTTGGCCTGAGCTGCCTTTTCAGCTTCTATGTTTGCAGAGTCATCTACTGCTTTATTCTTGTCAGTGGTTTGTTGTGGTGGTTGTTGTGGTGGTGCTGTTGTTGCTTGTTGTTGTTGTTGTGGAGCTGATTTGGTAGACTCTGGTTTCTTGGCAGACTTGGCTTGGCCTTTTTGAGAAGGAGGACAACCAAAAGGATCTAGTTTTGGTAGCCTATCTCTGCCACTCTCCCCCTTTTTGGCATCATCAGCCGTGAAAGCATCATCATTTTCATCCCTGAGGATGGTGGTAGGGGCAGAGCCAGTAGTCTTCAGCAGGTGATCCTTGATGGCTTTGATATCAGCATGGGTATCTTTGTACCTTGCATCTACCATATTCCTGATCTCAGCCATGTAAGTTTCATGTGTCTGATCAGCCAATTTTCTGTGAGCTATGATGATGGGGGAAACTGATTTCCATAACTCATTGGCTATATCAGCTGTGGATGGTTGACTCTTGGAAAGATCTGCAATTGAGCTCAGTAGAAGCTTGACATCAGATTTGATGTCAGCAACAGAGGTTTCAATGACAGAAACTCTGTCCGTCAATTCTTGGTATTTTGACCCATCTCCTAAATTAATAGGATCATCTGAGTCCCTACCAGTGGTAGTTCTACCTGATTCAGGCCTAATAGGTGAATCAGATGCCCCTTTGTCTTGGTACTGGGGACTTCCAACTGTTTTTGGAGACACTATAGTGGCTTCAACAGTTGTTGCCTTCAAGGGAGTCTTAGCTATGTAATCACTGTCCTGATGTGAGACAGTGGTCTCTACATCAGTAGTGGCTGCTCCACTTGAAAACTCACCTAGAGTTTCATTGAACTCAGGTGGTGTAACCTCCTCTTCTGTTTGAGGGATAGCAGATTGAATATTCTCAGGGCCAGTCACTTGTTGGAGTATACTCTCAGTGACAGGTGGAAGAGAGGAACTGGGATCTTCCTGAGATTTGTCAATTGCTTCAAACAGGGGTTGCATTGTTTGTGGGACATGTGATGGTGAGGGTGAAGGAGTAACAAGAGAATTAGCCCTGGGAGAGGGGCTTGTGAACATATGGTCAAGTGACTCAAATGTATCATGATGTGTGTCCCCTTGGCTTACAACATGATCCTTTTGAGAGGATTCATGAGGAGTTTGGTCAGGTGGAGGTATGTCCAACTGTTGTGAGGAAGTAACAACAGTGGTTTCAGATTGCTTTTGTTGTGCAACAGAGGTTTCTTCTGGTACCTCATCATCCAGAAGCCTCATTTGTGGTTGAGTGGAGGTTTTTGTGGATGGATGTTTCATTTTGGAAGTGGCTGGTGTGGGTTTCACAGCACTGGATGTAGTGCCATGACCACCAGGAGCAGTGGGCTCAACAACAGAGGTTTTGACAACAGTTGTTGCCTTTGTCCTCTTTGTTTGTGTTTTGGAAACTTTTGACACTTTAGACACTTTTTCTTGGGTGCTTCCACCCAGCATTCTTGTGAAAGTTTCATCAGTTAAGCTTTTCATTTGCATAGCCTCACCCTTTTTGAAAACTTTTTCTGGTAAGACTTTTTGTAAGATTACACTAAGAATTCTTGGGTAAATAAGAAAAGCATTGTTTGACCCAGACTTGACTGCTTTCACATTTGATACCAAGTCCATGAACAATCCCTGGGAAAGATTGAAGTCAGAGTTTGACAACATAGCATAACCCAGATATTGCATCCTCAATGGAATTTCATTAAAGGATGTGGACTTAGCAGAGACACAAAGAAGAAGAGTATGGAAGAAAAATTTCATGACTGGAGGGAAAAACTTTTTGAAAAGAGTTGATCCAGTCATCTGACCATCATACCCTCTTTCTTGGAACTCAGTGTGAAGCTCTGTTTTAGTAAAGGAATCCTTACCTGCCAGGTCATTTAGTGTGAAGGTTGTGGATATGATTTCAGGGGTAATGACGATACTGGTTTCTCCAATTTTGGAAATAATGGAGGTAGGCTTTTTGTCTTGTAGTAGAAACTCAGCATTCAACCAAAATTCTTGGAGTGTATCAAGATAAATGGGGGCGTTAGCGGTTAGGATGGGTAAGTATTTGGAGTTAAGGAAAATGTCGATGGTGGAATGAAATGGAGTGTTGTCATCTGTTTTGATCAGATAGGGGAGACAATTGTGTGTAGCTTTGGCTTGAAGATCCATTGTAATGGATTTCGAAGGTGAAAATGATTGAAGATTGATGAAGGGTTTGAGAATGAAGAAGGCGGTTTACAGTATTTTGAATACAATGAGACAGTGTAACATCTGTTGTGGTAAAACAGGGTTTTTATAGGCTCATTGAAACCGCTGATGTGGCCAAACCTCTGCTTATATGAGCAGACGTGGCAATCATCTGATGGATGTAACATCTGGTGGAGAACAGCTGTTTTTGGTAAACAACTGATACAAACAGCTGATGGATCCAACTGTTGTTTTTTTTTAAATATAATAGATATATATATATATATAGGCGGACAGTTGTTTTATCTGAACAGATGTTCTGAAACAGATTTTTCAACTAACAGTTGTTTTATCTGATCAGATGTTTTGAAACAGACTTTTCAACCAACAGTGGATATGAATGAAACAGTGGTTGTTTTATCTGAGCAGATGTTATAAACAGATTTTTCAACCAAACAGCTATTTGAAAAATTGATTTTCTGAAACATTTTATTATGATTTATAGAAAATTTATTTGTTTAATCCATGTTTAACATACCAATTCTGGAAATCAGATTTGTAAAGGTAGATGTGTCTAAAGCTTTTGTTAACACATCTGCCAACTGATCCTCTGTTGGAACATGGTGTAAAGAAATCAAACCTTTTTCATAGCTGTCTCTGACAAAATGATGTCTTATGTCAATGTGCTTGGTAGTGGAATGAGAGACTGGATTCTTGATGATATTTTCAGCAGCTTGGCTGTCCAACATGAGTGGAGTCCTAAGTGCAGTTATCCCAAAATCCAGTAATTGATTTTGAAGCCACATGAGTTGGGCTGTACAGCTTGCAGCAGCAATGTATTCAGCTTCAGCTGTTGAAGTTGAAACAGCTGCCTGCTTTTTGCTTTGCCATGAAACCAAGGCATTCCCTAGAAATTGGCACCCTCCTGAAGTGGATTTTCTTGTGGTGTGACAGCCAGCAAAGTCACTATCTGAATAACCTGAAAGCTCAATGTTTCCATTAGCAGGATACCAGATACCAAGTGTGGGAGCACCTTTGAGGTATCTGAATATCCTTTTCACAGCAATAAGGTTTGACTTTCTGGGTGAAGCCTGGGATCTGGCACAGACACAGGTAGCAAACATAATGTCTGGCCTAGATGCAGTTAGGTACAATAAAGACCCAATCATACATCTATAATGTGTTTGATCAACCAGTTCATCCTTGTCATCAATAGTGAGCAGCTTGACTGTACTCATGGGTGTGCTACATGGCTTACAATCATTCATCTCAAATCTGGTTAATAAGTTCTTTACATATTTGTTTTGGTGAATGAATGTGCCATTTTGCAGTTGTTTCACTTGAAGACCAAGGAAACACTGAAGCTCACCCATGGCACTCATCTCAAACTCTGCTGTCATGAGTTTTCTGAACTCTTCACACATTTGGTTACATGTGGATCCAAAAATGATGTCATCCACATATATTTGAACAATCATTAAGTGTTTCCCTTTCCATTTAAGAAATAAAGTTTTGTCAATTTTACCTCTTGTGAAGCCAATGGATAAGAGAAATGTGGAAAGAGTTTCATACCAGGCCCTTGGTGCTTGTTTGAGTCCATACAAAGCTTTGTTGAGCTTGTAGACATAGTCAGGATGGAATGTGTCTTCAAAACCAGGTGGCTGACATACATAGACTTCCTCCTGAATTTTGCCATAAAGGAAAGCACATTTGATGTCCATCTGATACACCTTTATGTTGTGGTTGACAGCAAAGGCTAAAAAGAGTCTGATGGCCTCTAGTCTAGCTACAGGAGCAAAGGTCTCATCATAATCTATTCCTTCTTCTTATCTGAAGCCTTGAACCACAAGCCTGGCTTTATTCTTGACAACAATACCCCTTTCATCAGTCTTGTTTTTGAAGACCCACTTTGTTCCTATAGGACAAACATCCTTAGGAAGTGGTACAAGCTCCCATACTTGTTGTCTTTTGAATTGAAGGAGTTCTTCTTGCATGGCTTCTACCCAACTGTTGTCTTTCAGTGCCTCTTGGTACTTGACAGGTTGTGTGAGGGATAAGAAACCTGCAAAAAGACAGATATTTGAGGATTGGCTTCTTGTGAGCACACCCTCTCTGATGTTGCCAATGATCTGGTCTGGTGGATGAGCTCTTAAGTAAATAAGATCTCCTTGATATGGAACAATGGCATTTTGAGGTGATGGACAGAGGTTTGGTGACTCTGTTGGTGTAACATCTGTTGGTACTTCTGTAGTGCCATCAGATGTTTGAAATGGTAATGGAGGAATGGGTCCAAGTGGTGTAAAACTTGACTGACTTTTGTCAACAGATGATTGACTTTTGTCAGCAGAGGATAAGTCAGTGATTGTGAGGGGTGAGGCAGTGGTTTGAGGATAAGACTGGCCAACAGTGGTTGACACAGCTGTGGCAGAGTTTTGACAATTGTTAGAAACAGCTGCTTCCTCTGAGGCAGAATAGACTTTGTAGTGACTGGGGATCACAACATCTGTTCTGTAATCTTGCTGTGGAGACTGTGGAATACCTGCATTGTTAGCTTTAACAGTGATATCTTCAAATTTGAATTTATCTAAATCAAATAGTTCAGCAGGGTTTGCAGGGATTTTTAGAGATGAAAGTTCATTGAACTTTACATTCAAGGTTTCTTCTATTGTCTTAGTCCTTGTGTTAAACACTTTGTAGGCCTTAGCAGTAGAAGAATATCCCAGAAAATAACCACAGTCTACTTTGGCTGCAAATTTTGAAATGGAATCTTTGAGATTTAAAATGAAACATGGGCAGCCAAAGATTTTGAAAAATGAGATTAATGGTTTGATTTTGAACAAAATTTCAAAAGCAGTTTTTTGATGTCTGGGGTTGATCAAAACTCTGTTTTGAACATAGCAAGCAGTGTTTACAGCTTCTGCCCAAAAGGACAGTGGCAAACCAGAATCTGCTAGCATGGTTCTTGCAGCTTCTATAAGAGTTCTATTTTTCCTCTCAACCACCCCATTTTGTTCTGGTGTTCTTGGGATGCTGAACTGCCTCACAATCCCTTTTGACACACAGAAGTCATCCAACTCCTTATTTTTAAACTCTGTTCCATTGTCACTCCTGAAGACTTTTACTGGCAAGTCATATTGCTTTTCAACTTTGGTGACAAAGTCCGTCAATATACCTGCAGTCTCATCCTTAGAATGTAAAAAGTAAGTCCATGTAAACCTAGAAAAATCATCAACTATGACAAGACAAAATCTCTTTCTTCTTAGACTCATGATTTTAACAGGGCCAAACAAGTCCATGTGCAACAGTTGTAAACACTGACTAGTTTTGGACTCATCAATGGATTTGTAAGAGCTTTTATGTTGTTTTCCTTTTAAGCAAGAAACACAATGCTCATCACATTTAAATTCTTTTGATGGTAAACCTCTGACAAGGCTTTGTTTAGAGAGTGTGTTGATAGTATTAAGGTTGGTGTGACCCAATCTCCTATGCCACAATTCTGTCTCCTTAGTGGAGGCAGCAGAAAACAGACAGACATTTGCCATAGGATTGTCCTTTAACATATCAACAACATACACATTGCCACTTCTATGAGCAACAAGCTGTGCTTTGCTCTCAGCAATAATGGTATCAATCTTTTTCACCACTTCTGGCCCAATAATCTTACAAGTTTTCTTTGTGAAAAATGAGCCATAACCTTTGTCACTCATTTGGGAAACACTCAGAAGATTAAACTTGAGATTATCAATAAGATTGACATTTTCAAACTTGAGTTTTCCAGCCTGTACAGTCCCTGAACCCAACACCTTACCTTTAGAATCATTACCAAAGGATATATCACCCCCTCCATGAGCCAAGAAGTCCAGAAGTAGGGCTCTACATCCTGTCATGTGCCTGGAACCTCCACTATCTACATACCAAAGACTATCTAAACAAGTAGAAGCTCCCTGCACATCAGTAAATGATTAGTTTTGGTGAGTGTCCAAAGCCAAGTTGGCTTTGGATGGGTCCTCAGACCTTTCAAACTCAAGCTTTGGAAGGTGATCAGTGGTTTGGACCAATTTCTGAATTAAGGTCAACAACTGCTGCTGACCATTTGCCAGTGCTTGGATGTCAACACTTGGGGCAGCAGTTGTTTGATCACTTCCTGACAGATGATAATACCCATATGGATTTCTGTTCACTCTTGGTTTAGAGGGTCTTTTTGGCTCCTCATAAACATGTGGCAGACTGTGACATGGAGGTTGACCATAACCTCTTGGGTATTTGCTTGTGGGTGGAGCATCTGTTACTTGGACATCTCTAGAAGCAGATGTTTCAAGCCTTTTTGTAACAGATGTTTGGAGAGGGGTGAAGGTCTGTTTGGGCTTTCCTTTTGGAGTACTAACCACAGGGTTTGCAAGAGTTTTAGCTTTGTATTCTTGTATTTTTACATCAAAATTTTTGAGATACAAGCACTCTTTGGTCTTGTGATTCTTTTTCCCACATATTGAGCATGTGGCTTTGGAATCACATTCACTTGTTCCTTTGTTAATATCATATGCTTTTAGAAGAAAACAGTTTTTGGTAACATGATTCTTCTTTTCACAGAAATCACAGAACAAGTTAACAGTCTTTTCTTTCTTCTTCCCCTTTTCAGTCTTCTTTTCAGCAGATGTTTGAGCATCTGCTGGAGAATCTTTCAGGGGAATGACTTTTGCCAAGGGAATGACCCTTGCCTGAGGAGCTGTTTTTCCCTCAGGAGTTTTAAAGTCAACAGGTTTATAATTCTCAAGAGTATCACACTCATCAGACCAAGTAGGTTTAAATTCATACTTTTCAAGTTCAGCAAAAGATGAGGAACCTTCTGGTTTTTCAAGAACAATTTTCTTACCATTTGGTTCAGTGATTTTAATCTGTTGACCCTGCAGGTTTGTTGGTACTATCTCAACAGACTTTTGACTCTTTGTGTCAGTGTTTTCAAAAGCTGGAGCAGTGGTTGCAAAACCAAAGCCAAACTTCACATGACTTTTGGTTTGTTTGTTGAGTAGCATCTCAAATCCTCTACATGATTCCACCCATTTTTTACATTCAACTTGGGTGGACTCAAGCTCACTTTTACAACTTTGATATTTTGTTATCATAGTTTGGAGCTGGTCTTTGGTTATAGTTGCTTCATGTTTTAAACTGCTAATTTCAGACTCTTTTGCAGTTAAACTTGTTTTCAAATCTTTTGTGAGTTTTTCAAATTTAACTTCATCATCCAAAATTTTCTTTCTAAGGTTTTCATTCACCTCTTTGATGTTAGCAAATGCTACTACACATTTGTCAGAACACAACTCTTTAAGAATTTGAGGAGATACCTTAGCAGCAGCCATCAAAGCACAATCACACTTGCACTCACAATCATCAGATGCACCCCAGGGATCTGAGAGATTCACAACCTCTTCTTCAGGTTTTTCACCTGTAACAGCTTCACTAACAATATCATCAGTCACAACATCAGATTCAGTTACCACTTCCTCAGATTCAATCTCATCTACCATAGCCATGAAACAAAAATTTTCTGGTTCATTTTCAGCTTTGGCAACTAGTGCAAAATTCTCATCTGTTAGCTCATCAGGTAGACTGCTCCAATCAACAAAGCCTTGTGTAAAGAAGCTCTGTTGACTGGTCTCTGCAGGAGCAGAGGATGGAGCAACAGTCGTTTGCACAGGTGTTTGAGCAACAGGTGTTTGCACATAGTGAATCTGAGGAACAGTGGTTTGGACATACTGGACAGGAACAGTGTTTGAGGACTGTGCAAAATAGGCAGTGTTTTGCACATTAGGTCCAGGGGTATTATAGGAATTCTGATAAGTGTTGGTCTGTGGTCTTTGATTTGGATAGGTTATCATAGGTGTACCATGTTGACCCCTACATTCCCTAGCAAAATGACCAAACCTATGACATTTATAACACTTGATCTTTGATTTATCCAACCCAACCTTAGATCTGCCAGTCAACCCTGGAAACCTTCTCCCAGTTTTCTTGTAAAAATTATTAGTTCTTACACTGAGAAGGGCCAATTGGTGCATAATGTCCATTTCTTCCAAATCATCAGGGTCAAAGTATTTCAGGTCATCATACTCAAAGGATATATTGTCAGATGCCTGTATATCACCACCACTGGCTGTGAAAGCATAGTTTGGTGAATAAGAATCAGAGTTAAAACCTGAGTTAAAACCTGAAGTTATGTCAATAAAATGATCATAACTCTGATCCTTTGTGTTTCCAGGCACCTCATCATGACCCAAAAGTGCTGTATTCCCAAACACATAGTCATCAGACACTTTTTCAGAGTCCTGGAGCTTCTTTTTCTGGTTAAGCTCTCTTTCATAAGTCAAGAGCTTACCATGAAGCTGGGTCAGTGATAGGTCTTTAAATCCTATTGAGTTTCTCATTACAATAGCAATAGTGTCCCATTTGTCTGGTAATGATCTTAAAAACCTATGGTTCAAAGTTGAATGAGGGTAAGTAAGACCAACCAATTTTAGTTCACTAATTAAGCAATTAAATCTCTCAAACTGTTGAGTTAATGACTCTCCTTTGACATGACTGAATGTTTCATATTGTTGGTTAAATATTTCACGGTTGTTTTCAATAACCTCCTCAGTCCCACCAAACTGTTCTTTCAGTGCATCCCACAACTCCTTTGCACTGTTACAGTGTAACAACCCAGCATATATATCATTGGGTAGAGCCATGGCCACAATACTGAAGGCCTTAGCATCTAGCTCAATTTTCTGAAAATCCTGGTCGGAGTAGTTTTCAAGTTTCTTTGGCTCAAACACTTTGGGATCTTCAGTACTCGGCACAGTCGGAACATGTGGTCCGAAGATAACCGACTTCCAACACCCAGTGTTTTGTTGAGCTAGAACATGGCTCATCCGACGTTGCCAGATATTGTATTCAGATCTGACAGGCATCGGTGGCTTGTTGTTCGTGCCAGTGTTATGTGGATCGTGATTGATAGAAGCCATTCTCTGATTTTTCAAAAAAAAAACAAAGTCTGTTTAACAACGGTTGAAGCGAAATTAAACTATTACTCTGTTTTCAATCTAACTGACAAACGATATCAATAATTGTGAGCTGATTATTAAATTGATTTGTTAGATCGAATTTAATTGACCAAGCTCTGATACCAATTGTTAGGATCTGAGTTTGTTTGTTTTGATTGTTTAACTAAATGATGGAAATAATGAAATGAAAATAGAATGAAAGTGCAGCGGAATAATAAACTGTAAATCAAAACAAGAGAGTAAATGTTTTTAGATCGAATGCTTTCATTAACTCAAAGATTACAATCGTACAATTACTCCCCCTCAGCCTGATCACACAGTGTTTGTCAGAGAGAATGTTTTGTGTGTGATGAAATAGAACAGTACAAGCACTGTTCTATTTATAGACAAACTCAAAGCACTGATGACCTAGGCTGACGTCACCTAAGACAGTGACCTCTAACAGAATAACAAACATAAACATCTGCCTATTACAAACTACTGTTACATTGAAAGCACTGATATTAAACAGTTGTTGAAGATAAACTCTGATGGTCTTGTATCCACTGCTGGAGCCTAAGTGCTGTTGGTTCCAGCAGTGCTTTGGTCTTCAGTACTTGTATCAGCAGTTGCTCTTCATCAGACCTTTGAGCAGCAGTTGTTCTTCATCAGTTGTTTCTTCAGCAGTTCTTTGTATCAGCAGTTGTTGAGCAGTTGTTTGGATAGAACAGTAGTTAGGGTCAGCAGTCTTTTGGGAGAAGCAAGTTGTAAAGACTGTTTATTAAGGATCAAACTGATAGCATGTTTTGGCTTTCTAATCATCTGTTCTTCTCCAGGTTAGCAGACCCAACATCCTACACCTAGAGTATACGGTGCAAGTGGTGGCATCATAAAGGGGGCTCCTGCACCCACAGTGAACGGTGCAGGTGGTGGTATGGTGAACATCTCGGGTAGGGGTGGTAGTATGGGGAAGGTGGTGATAGGTAGTGTCATGGGTGCGGATGAGGGGACTATGAGCTCGGCTAGTGGGACCACGAGGGGCTGTGTGACAGCGATCCACTCGGGAGCGGATATCACGGCGGTAGGGGTAGCGGGGCTAGCAGTGGTGAAATCTGCCAAGCCTGCTCGGTGTAGCTCAGAGCTACGGGCTGAGCTACCCACGAGGATGTGCCCAGCAGAGGCTGGCCCATCCTGTGGTACGGGCTCTGGTAAGGCGAGTAGGGCGGCCGGTGCAGTGGTGGCGTGCTCCATCATCGGAGCAACGTGCTCCTCCGGGTCTGCCGGTGGAATCGGTATAGCAATGTGCTCCACCGACGCAGTCGACTCGTCGTCGGAGTCGTCCGAGATCCACCCGTTGTGTCCTCGGGCAACGGGCACAAGTCTCATGCCCGGGGGAATGGGGATGTGTGGGGTGGGTAGTGGCTCACGATCGACGTGGGCATGTCGATCGAATGGAGACTCCACGGTCTCCGACTGGGTGGGGGCGGGTCTCGACGGACCTGCACAGCCTACAGGGAAATCCCTGACGGCTCGGAGGGGGTGTGCTGGCAGTGGTGCGGTCTGAAAGGGCACTAGAGGCAAGTCAGCCTGTGGTGCCTCGGCCATCGGTAGATCGGCCACGGTGGCCACGTCGCCTCCAGCGGGGGCCCATGCGGGGTCCTCACTGGGGTCGGTCTCGTCGGAGCTGTCTCCGTCTGCGCCTCCAACGGCGGCGTCAACCTCCATATCATCGTCCTCGGGATCGAGTACTACAACCTCGATCGGTGGGGGCGGCAAGATCTGAATGCTACTGTCGTAGCTCGGCGCGGCGCTCTCAGCGTTCGACATCCCTGGCAAAAGAACCGTACTAACGTTTATGTATTATTCATTAGATAGTCAAGTATACATTTACGGTAATCTTCCTAACTTCTAATATTGAAATAACACGTATCATTACCCATGGCTAGCTTGGTCGGAATCTCCTCATACCCAATGTTCGTTGGAAAATTAGTTTATCGCGTTTTGCATTTACTTTGAAAGCTTATCTTTTTGAACCAAATCCGGTTATAGTTTAGATTTTTAAAAATACTAATTCGCTATAACCTTGGCTCTGATACCACTTTCTGTCACACCACGCCTATGGCGGAAACACGTGGCGCGACGGTTCAAGAGGATTAAGCCAAGATTAATGCAAACCACAAGTAATTAAAGAAACGGGTCATTTATTCAAGCGTTGAAAATCATTTCGATTATTCATACATAATTGAAAATTGTTTTTAAGACAAATAAGGAGGCTCCTCAACTATATCCCGATTTCCTTGGGATAGAGAGACGAGACCTCTTCAAAACATCCAACGCCCAGTTTAGAGATTCCCCCGACCCTGCTTGCCATGTCGTCCTTCATCTATCAATTACCTGAAAGATATGTTTAAAAATTCGTCAATATATAAATATTGGTGAGTTCACAGGTTTTAGTTTAATAAAACTTTATCTCATGGGAATTTCCTTGTTATGACAATTTATAGGAGTTGCAAGTTCCTACAATTCTACTTGAGCCTATAACCAAACCAAGACAAATAATAATGCCCCGCCCCAAGTCGTTACTCGGTATTCCTACGACTTGATTTCAGAATACGTGCACCCCAGGCATACGCCGATGCATAATCGACGCTATCGATTAGGGGTGGGCCTTGTCAGGCACCAATAGTACTATCCAAATATTCCTTCGGTTTCACTTTCCTGAATTAATGATTATAGTAGAGAGGTCTCAACCCCGAGTGGCGATCACAACTCAAGTATCCAACCCGTCAAACAATTCCCAACATATCTTTCCCCCGTAAAAACGTTAAATAGTTTAGAAATGGGGCCGTGAGACTCACCTGAAACTGTGCTCGGCTCAAAGAAGAAAATAGCAAATTTTGCGGTCTCGCACCTACAAACGTCCTAGACGTATAAGTCACTACACCTATAGTGCATGTGCCTTGGCAAGTTGTACACCCAACTCCCCGACCACGTATTATCCAAATTCCCGTTTAATTAGTCTCGTATCCTAGGTTCATTGGCGATGGATTACCCTTTTCTTACAAGTCATATATTATTCTTGTCAATACTCTTTGTAACTTGTATACTATTATTCTCGACACGACTCTACCCAACGTATAATTATTTTCCCATTTAAATAATTATACTTAGGATTGTTTCGCTCGATATAATATGATTTCTTATTACCCGACCCGACTCACTTTGCCGCAAATTTATTTTCCCATTCAAATAAGTATGCTAAGGTCTTGTCGTTCGGTAATATATTCTTAACGCCCGACTCGACTCACCATGCCGTACATTTATTTTCCCATTTAAATAAATATACTAGGATCTTGTCGGTATTCACATGTTCGTAGATATACTTCACCTACTCGTCTCGGTTTTCCTTCTCGCATATCTACTTTCCCATTCAAATAGATATACTAGAATTTCGTCGAGACGAGCATGTGTACATATACCAATGCGTGAATTTTCCTTGTTAAGTCCATGTGTCGTTTAGCGTTTCTAATTCATTACGTTATGTTTTCTCCCACGAATATTCTTTCTACACTTAGGAAAGCGTTACATAAGTTTCACCCTTGTTATATATTTTATTTCTTAAAATATACATATTTTCATCTTGCCGCAATGGCATTCTTTTCTCATTTGTCCGTTTATCCGTTATCGTTAGTTCATGTGACTAAGTCCGTTAGTTAGCTTTTTCCACATTTTCTTCCCATATGCGCTCTATGGAAATATTTTTCGTACTTCCAATTCCGAACACATATTACTTGGAAAAATATACTTTTGTATTTTTAGTTCAACTTGTTAACTTGTAACCCAAAAATGTTTCCGATACTTTTATATTCCCATTTATATAAAAGTATCCATTTTTGTACAAGTCTTCCCAAGTCTTTACTAATATTTTATAAAACCTTTATTTTTATAAAATCCTTATGTTAACTTAGCCTCCTATTTTTATAAAACTTCCATTTTTATAAAAATACCTCTTTCAAAATATACATAAGTAGGTTTCTCATGTTTATCAAAATTATACTTGGAAAAACTATTATTTACGTTTTTTACACCGAACTTTCCGTGAACACATTTTTGGACCAAAGTTTCTAAAATACATATCTTAGTCCCTCAACTTTCTAAGTTACAATGTTAGTCCCTTAACTTATACTTGTTGCATTTTTCATCTCATCTTTCAAGGTTTGCATTTTCCTTCCAAATTAGTGGACTTTGAAGAATCATATTTTCCATGTTTGGTTATTTTTACACCATTTCACTTTTAATAGTCTTTTATTCCATTATTAATGCTATTAACATGTGGGTTTCATGTTTTTATCCAATCTATCAAATTTTCACTCATCCAAGTGAGTAGACTTTGAACATGTGACTTTTTCATTCATGATCATCTAACACATTCTAATATATTTTTGACATTAACTAGTCATCTTATGATGATTAAAATCATCTTTTATCATATTCAAGTCCTTTTCACAAATCATGTTCCAATCATCACCCAACTCAAGTGTATGTACACATTTCGACATTTTCTTAAAATATCACATTATTAATATCAAATCCAAGTTTTATCCATATTATTATTCTTCCATTTCTATTCTTGTAAGATACATTATCTTTATGTTTCAAAGCCATATTTCACCCATCAATGTACAACTTGCTCTTAAGAACACATAATATGAACATTAACAATCAAAACAAGGTTAAAACTTACTACTAGCTCAAGGCTAGGGAAGACAAGAACATTGGATTGGGTGGGGTTTAGTGTGTTCTTCCAAAGGGTTAAGCTCCAAGCTCTTGAAACACACAATGGGGTTTTGAAGGATAATGATCTAGAGATGATTTGGTAGTGTAAAAATTGTAAGAAGAAGGTATATGGAGGGGTGTAAGGCTACGGCCACAAGGAGAAGAAGAAGAAGAAGTTTTTGGATTTTGATTCAAGTATTCTTACTAGTGTGTATATAATATCCCTTCCAAATCTCCAAAGATTACCCAATATCCTTCTTAGATTATGGAAGATTTAAGGGATTTTGTAAGATTATGAAAATCTTGGAGGATATTATTAAGAGGGTGCCTTGGCCATGAGTTTTAGAGAGAGAGAGAGAGAGGTGGATTTGGTGAATTTTCTTACCCAATGTAATCTCATGTAGCCTTATGGTTAGTTTCTTAATAATTGGGTTATTAAGAAGATGAAGAGTTTAAATGAGATAACAAAGATTTGATCACTTGGGTGGGCCATAGGCCGGCCCCAAGGGGTGTTTTGGTGGGGTCCACTTTGCTAAATAATACCTAATATTATTATGTTTAAGTTAATCTTGTTCGGGTACCGTCCGGGTATTTTTCGAGTTTTTATCGCGCGTCCTCCGGATATTAAAAATACCTTAATATTTCTTAAACATAGTCCAGTTTAAGCGTTGATAAATTATTTTGGCTCTTGCCGGGTGAAATTATGAGTTATGCGCGTATCGGGTGCGGTACGCGCACTTTATTCGTTACCGGGAGATTTGTACAATAAGTTTTCACGTATGGCTTTGGGGTTCCAAAACTCATTATATTTTGTGAAATTACGTTTTATTTTATATCCCGGGTGTCCGGGATTCGTTTCGCTTATTTAATTTTTACCGGGTAATCGCCAGTGTCCAAACCGGATAATCTACTCGCACATGATCCTATCATGTTTTGTCATTAAACATATGCATTCCTATGCATTATTTAGAAATTTGCTATCTTTCTAAGGCCTCAGTTAAATAATCAACACATAATTACGTTTAATTACGTTAATCGCGTATAGTTAATTAGTACGGAATTACCTTAATTTTGCCGGTTGTTACACAAGAGATATAAAACTCTTTTCGGCACCGGAATCGAATAAAACCGTAGCATAGCGATTATCGAGAAGAAACGTACCAGTAACAGTGTCAGGATCCTGCCGAGCCCCGCTCGAACCAATCACAAAGGCGCGAGCATTCCTGCCTCCGCCCCCATTGTTTCCATTACCCGACCCGTTCTTCCCGGCTTCTCCCTGTTTCAACTTGGGGCAGTTACGCTTGTAGTGACCAAGCTCACCACAGTTATAGCACCCTTGTTTCCCCTGATTTCCCTGGGGAGCAGCGACTTGAGGGGCTGGGGCTGGTGTGACCGACGGGTTTCGGTTCCCCAGAGGGTTGGACCTACAATCCTTGGCTTGGTGCCCAATCATATGGCACCGACGGCAACGGTCCTTATCATCGCAAGGACCGGTATGATGATAGTTGCACCGATCACACTTCGGCAACTTCCCAGCATAAACCCCCGATTGTCGTTCAGACGACGATCCCCCAACATCAGGCCTCTTCACTTGCTGAGGCTGAGCCGAACTCGAGCCTCTACCCACAACTTCCCACTTACGCTTGTTACTCTCAGGAGCCTTCACAGTAGCGCCCCGAGGGGGCAAGACCCCTTCAGCCACCTTCATATTGGTCAGCCTGTGAGCCGACCGAACCACCTCAGAATAAACAGTGAGATTACCCGCAGCAACCAACCCCGCAATCTCCGGTACCAACCCAGCAACATAGTGTTCAATCCTCCGGTATTCTGGTGCGTGCAGATCAGGGCACAACACCGCCAACTCATTGTGCCTAGCAGTGTAAGCTTCAATCTCGGACCCCACCATCTTATGATTCCAGACTTCGTGCTCAAGTTTCTGGATCTCATCCCTCGGACAGTACTCGTTTTTCAACAACTGAATGAACTCTGTCAAGGGCATAGCGTGGGCTTCCCCAATACCCATAGTCTGGGTGGTGGAGTTCCACCAAGTCAGAGCTTGACCCTCTAGGGTCGCAGAAGCATATTTCACCCGGTCGCCTTCCGGGCAACTACACATCGAGAAAACCGATTCAATTTTCTCCAACCAGCGGAGCAGTCCCACTGCCCCTTCAGTGCCACTAAAGTTGTGGGGCTTGTAATCCATAAACTTTTTGTAAGAGCACTGGGGTGGAGGGGGATTGACAGCACCACCTGGAACAGACACACAGGTGACAATCAAGAAAAGGCACAGTATCCAAGAACAAGATAGGATAGGTGAGAATCGACGTACCACCCATAGCATTATGAGCGGCTTGGAACGCAGCCAAAGCAATGTTCACGTGCTGCTGCATCAGGTTATCCAACTCCGCTTGGGTCATATTAATTTTCCCACGGCCACCGCCGCCACCACGGACGCCAGCACGACCGCCAGCACGGCCGCCTCTGCGACCTCCACGAGCTCCCGACATCTTCTGTTACAACATGAAACAAAAGATTTAGGCTCGCCCGTGGTATAACCCATTAGGAATTTTAAGGAACTAGACCGAGCCCAGTTCGGGTCCATCCGTTCAAGCCCAAAGTCCGCTAGGGATCCCATGCATCACAGTTTACAAACTCGTGTGCACCCGACATGATAAACTGTTCTACATGGTCCTCCAGGCGTGCTTTAAGTTTGAAGTTCAAGTCACTGAACACTAGCGCCCAATCATGATATTATCATAAGTATAAGTACAAGATAGTATGCATAAGAACGAGCATGTCCATTAGGGCATAGAAGGGAGATGTCCAAATCCCTGGACAGATCTCAAGAGTACGCCGAAGCTACCCCAATGTACACCGCCGCCAAGAAAGTTCAATAGTATATCGTTAGCCATCGAATCATAGTAAGGATGAGTCAAGAAATGGGATGATAAAGAGTAAACAGATGATGTAGCGTAGAGGATGATGACACCGACACCCCCGACAAGTCATGTTGTTACCCACTTGTTAAGACTCGACTATCTGTGACCGTCTAGTGTGTGCGACTCAGTTATAGACTAGACTCTACATGCCGTCCTAGTTCACTATAACCGTTGGCTCTGATACCAATCTGTCACACCCTCAAATTCCATGTGCGGGGTTTTACCGCGAGGCGCGTGACACACCAGGATCTCAGTCAACGATCACAATAAACATACAACAAACATGCATTCATAAATATATTTAAAACCAAAATATCGTGCTTTGAGCCGTAAACCAGCAGCGGAAGCATTTCTTGTTTACAACCAAAAGACATATCATTGTTTACAAAACATTGTTTAATATGCTTCAAAATATTAGACGCTGTGCATGACTCCGTGCGCCTAGCCCATTGACTGCTACCTTAGCGACCTGAGAAAACATGCCAAAAATGTCAACATATAATGCTGGTGAGTTCACAGGCTTTCTTTTATAAAGTGTTGTTATAAGTTCGGTAAGATCATTTCCGTTACTACTATGTTATGAAAACGTTAGCTAGACGTTAAGTGTTGCTACTACTGCGGTTGGGAATCCATTACTAAACCGGTATAAGTGTTGAAGCCAGCCCAGACGGACGGGATTACCGATGCCTCAGTAACCCCCAAAGTGTTAGAGACAATATGCACCCGCCCGGCTCCCAGCCGTCGGGTGGGGTTTGTAAGGCCCAATAGATCTATCCACATTTCCCCCGTTGTGCATCCCCGCACATTCATGGTTTCCCCCTGGGACTTTCTGTAAAAGCCGCATAGTACGTGAAATAACCATAGTATAACATGATCTATGATGAGTAATCAAAATAAGTAGCATGTTTCTCCCCCGAAAGCAAAACGGTAAAAGTGGGGCTGTGACACTCACCTCGGTTTGCGTTACTTGAAAACAGTTAAGTAATTATGCTATGATAGCCCCAAATAGCGGCGACCTATCATAAGATGTGTATAAGTATCCGGACTAATAACCCGTGGGTCAACTAGTCCCCGAATGTCCAGACCGTGACCATAAACGTTTGAAAACATCTTTAACTGTTAAACCGACTGTGCCAGACAAGACCCGATATCCCATTGGTGACCCGACATCCCACGTCTTAGGTAAATACAAGACATCATGCAACATATGCAATTAAACACTTAATACGCGCAATAGTTCACCTAGTCTAGCATAATGTCCGATTAACGCGTAAACAGGTCCGAACACGTGTTACTAAGTCATTGGGTGTATCCCGGAGTTCCTATCATGTTCCTAGGCGTCAAATCATGTTCCGGGATGTTAAAATATACATACAGCAGCATTATACGCGATTAGGAATCAAACTAGCATTTAGGATTGTAATCACTAGTAAAAGTAGCATTTAGGAAATCAAACTAGCATTTAGGATTGTAATCACTAGTAAAAGTAGCATTTAGGAATCAAACTAGCATTTAGGATTGTAATCACTAGTAAAAGTAGCATTTAGGAATCAAACTAGCATTTAGGATTGTACTCGCTAGTGTTTGCGGCGAATAGGCTTGTATTCGCCTGAACATCAGGTGATTAGGAGCCTACTCGCATGAAGCTTCATGCGAGTAGGATCCTACTCGCCTCTGCACATCTGTAGTGCATTTTCGCGCGTCGAACACTCCAAATCAGATCCGAAACATGTAAAAACACCCAATATCAAAACTAAACTATTAACCAACCCTTTCCAAGCAAAAACCCCCAATTTATCTCTGTTCTAACGGGCTCGGTGCGATTATTTCCAAAAATGGCAAAATACTAGGTTTCATTAACTAACCTTATCTTTCCCTATATGGAAACAATCAGATTTCATCTCCTACAAGTTGCAATTCATCATCTCTATGTTATATCATCATCCTAGCATGATTTCTAACCATAAACAAGCAATGAATCACATCATAACATCCTATTCTTCAAGAATTACCCAAATGGGTCAAAATGCATACTTGCACCTAAACATCATAACAAGGGCTTAAACACATAGATAATCATCCTAACAACACCTACACATCAGAAGTACAACAAATTCATGGAAACATTCATGTTATAATCACCAACAATCATCATATGCACAAATACTTCACATATAGCAAGTAGTATGGTGTAGACTTGTTTTAGAACACTTTTCAAAGGGTTTTAAAGACACAAACTTAGTAAAACAAGGTCTGGACTTTTGGGGAACCAAAACAACAACTTTACAAAGGTGTAGGATGAAGAACACACCTTGGATTTTATCAAAGAAGGGTGTATAAGCTTGGTGATGGTGTGTTTTGAGGCAAAGCAAGTTCCAGAGGTGTTTCAAGGTGTGTGGGAGGCTTAGGATCAGTTAGGGTTGCACAAATGGTGTTTGGGGAGTCAAGGGTTCTATTTATAGGTGTTTTGACCCGTGCACAGCCCTTTAGGCGAGTAGCAGATCAATTCAGGCGAGTAGGGATCCTACTCGCCTCTATTCATGCGAGTAGGGATCCTACTCGCCCTAGACTCCCCCTATTCGCATCAAGGTGGGGCGATTAGGGGCTCCCCAGGCTCCTAATCGCCTATAGGGTGCTGGAACGGGTTTTTGGCGCGTTAAACACTATTTTAACACATATAAACACGTATTCACATACCGATAAGTCACATAATGATTTCAAACATATAATGCACGATAACTAACACGTTTACATCCGTTCACCAATTCCCGGGACTCGAGACTTGTGTGTGCGTTAAACCCGGCGATTCCACGAATCACCAATCCTTGTACACATGGTTATGGACTGACTCCCGATGATCCCGCGGATCATCGTAACGACTCCCGATGATTCCCAGAATCATCGTACCGACTCGACTGACCCTGTTAAGTACGTAATATGCATGACTCGCTAAGGTAGACTTACTAGTTTGGTCAACGTTACTAACCTGAGTTTGCCGGGTGTCACATCATCCCCCTGTTGAAAGAATTTTCGTCCCGAAAATTGCTCAAGGCCGAATAGGAAAAGACGAAAGAGAAGAAAAATTTTCCGGTTGCCACATCATCCCCCTGTTGAAAGGAATCTCGACCCGAGATTCATTCAGCTTCAGCAGAGACATGCCTTGATTCGAACGCGCGTTTAGGAAATAAATGGGGATACTTAGCCTTCATTTGATCTTCCCGTTCCCACGTGAACTCCGATCCACGATTTGAGTTCCAACGGACTTTAACAATGCTGATTTTACTCCGGCGAAGGCTACGGATTTTATAGTCAAGAATTTCAACCGGTTCCTCCACAATACGCAGACGATCATCCACCTTGATCTCTTCGAGAGGAACAACCAGAGATTCATTCGCCAAAAACTTCTTCAGATTAGAGACATGGAAGACATTATGAACATTACTGAGTTCAGCTGGCAGATCAAGCCTGTATGCTACCGGTCCAATCCGTTCCAGAATTGCGAACGGTCCCACATACCGAGGATTCAATTTGCCCCGCTTCCCAAAACGTATAACGCCCTTCCACGGAGATACCTTCAACAAAACCCTGTCGCCAACCTCAAACTCCAAAGGCTTGCGACGACGATCGGCATAGCTCTTTTGACGGTCCCGAGCTGCTGCCATGCGGTTACGGATTTGTACGATCTTCTCGGAAGTCTCGTACACAAGTTCCGGGCCGGTGAGTTGACTCTCACCCACCTCGGCCCAACAAAGAGGAGACCGGCATTTCCGCCCGTAAAGAGCCTCGAACGGAGCTGCCTTGATGCTAGAATGGTAACTATTGTTGTAGGAGAATTCCACCAACGGTAGATGACTCTCCCACCCCTTGCCAAAATCGATCACACATGCCCGGAGCATGTCTTCTAGTGTTTGGATTGTCCGCTCACTTTGACCGTCAGTTTGCGGATGATAGGCTGTGCTCATGTCTAACTGAGTACCCAGGGCCTTATGCAAGGATTTCCAGAAGTTAGAGGCGAATCGGGAATCACAATCAGAAATAATAGAGACAGGCACCCCGTGCCGAGAGACCACTTCCTTGAGATATAACCGTGCCAGACGCTCGAGGCCATCGGTCTCTTTGATAGCGAGGAAGTGCGCAGACTTTGTCAACATATCAACAATCACCCAGATCATGTCACAACCACTGGGCGATTTTGGGAGTTTGGCCACAAAGTCCATCGTAATCCGCTCCCATTTCCACTCGGGAATTTCAGGCTGTTGCAGAAGGCCGGAGGGCTTTTGATATTCGATCTTGACCTTGGCACAGGTCAAGCACTTGCTCATGTACGAAGCCACGTCCGCCTTCATGTTCGGCCACCAATAAAGTATCTTTAGGTCTTGATACATTTTATCGGAGCCAGGGTGAATAGAGTACCGGGACTTGTGAGCTTCATCAAGAACGAGCTCCCGCAAGCCCCCAAATAAAGGGATCCAAATACGCTCAGCGAAATAATGTAGGCCATCGAACCTGAGCTCAAGGTGGCTATCAGCACCATGCATGGTTTCAGCTTTAAGGTTTTCCTCCTTCAAAGCTTCTTGCTGCGCCGAACGGATTCGATCAGGTAAGCCGGAATGGATGGTGAGCTGAAGAGCTCGAACACGACGTGGTTTAGCTGTTTCCTTCCTGCTCAAGGCGTCTGCGACCACATTCGCCTTGCCAGGATGGTATTTAATAGCGCACTCGTAATCATTAAGAAGCTCGACCCAGCGACGCTGTCTTATATTCAACACTTTCTGATCAAAGATATGCTGGAGGCTCTTGTGGTCAGTGAAAATTGTGCACTTGGTTCCATAGAGGTAGTGCCTCCAGAATTTGAGAGCGAAAACTACCGCTCCCAGTTCCAAATCATGAGTGGGGTAGTTCTTCTCATGGACCTTCAGTTGTCGCGATGCATATGCAATTACCTTATCACGTTGCATCAGTACGCACCCTAAGCCTTGGATAGACGCATCACAATATACTACAAAGTCCTCTGTACCCTCAGGCAACGATAATATCGGTGCACTGCAAAGTTTGGACTTTAGTAGCTGAAAGGCAGATTCTTGGGCATCTCCCCACTTATACGTAATACCTTTCTGCGTTAGGGCGGTGAGAGGTTGAGCGATCTTAGAAAATCCCTCAATAAACCTGCGATAATATCCCGCGAGACCAAGAAATTGGCGCACTTCAGTAGGGGTCCTAGGAGCCTCCCACTTTTTGATAGCGTCAATCTTGGCTGGGTCCACATGTATTCCTGCCTCGTTGACCACATGCCCAAGGAATTGGACTTCTCGAATCCAGAAGTCACATTTAGAAAACTTTGCATACAGCTGCTCATTCCTCAGTAGATCCAAGATTAACCGCAGGTGTTGCTCGTGCTCTTCCCTGCTCTTGGAATAAATCAGTATGTCATCTATGAACACTATGACGAATTTGTCCAAATAAGGCTTGCACACACGGTTCATTAGGTCCATGAACACAGCCGGTGCATTAGTTAGCCCGAATGGCATAACCAAAAACTCATAATGTCCATAACGAGTCCGAAACGCCGTTTCTGCCACATCCTCTTCTCAGACTCTCAGCTGATGGTACCCTGACCTCAAGTCAATCTTAGAGTAGAAGCTCGACCCTTGCAGTTGGTCAAACAAGTCATCAATACGAGGCAGAGGATAACGGTTCTTAATCGTTACCTTGTTCAACTCCCGATAATCTATGCCCATGCGAAAGCTCCCATCTTTCTTCTTAACAAACAGAACTGGAGATCCCCATGGCGAAGAACTGGGCCTAATAAAACTCCTATCCAATAGCTCTTGGAGTTGGGTAGATAGTTCTTGAAGCTCCCCTGGTGCTAACGGTACGGTGCGCGTGCAACTGGCGCTGCTCCAGGTGCAAGGTCAATCTGGAACTCCACTTGACGAACGGGTGGAAGTCCAGGTAATTCCTCTGGGAATACATCTTGGAAGTCTCGGACCACTGGGATGTCCTCAATTCTAGTTTCAGTTTCAGCTCGAATGTCAGATATGTTAGCCAAAATGGCCGGACAGCCCTTGCGAATACACTTCTGGGCCTTCAGATAGGAGATGATGCCCACCATGGCACCACCTCGATCACCCTGTATAGATAAGAGTTTTCCACTTGGGAGAGGAATGCAAACAATTTTCTCCTGACAGAGAATTTCCGCGCGTTGCTTGGACAACCAGTCCATGCCAACCACGAGATCAAAGCTACCTAGGGTGATAGGTAAGAGGTTGATGGCAAACAATTGCCCGTTCAACTCAAGCTTACAGTCACGATGTATATGGGTTACCTCGACAGGCTTCCCATCAGCCAGTTCAATAGAGTATGGGGTATCAAGAAGAGTAGGAACCATCCCTAATTGTTTGTTAAGTTTTGATGACACAAAACTATAGTCCGCACCAGTATCATATAAAATAGAGGCAAGAGTGTCGTATCCGTCACGACCTTGTTATCAGTCCTAGCTTCCCCAATGCCAATCACGAATGCTTTCCCACGAACCCCATTGTTGTTGTTCCCGTTGTGGTAGTTGTTGTTGCAGGACTTATACCTCACACTATCCCACGTTCTCTTGCTATCACCAACAGTAGAAAATGAAGTACCATGCTTCAGAAAGGTACCATGATCAGCAGTCTCATCTGTGAGTTTGCGAGTCAAGTGAAAGATTTGTAGGTGAGCTGCAGTGGCCAAGCCACGAATCTGAGGGGCCCACCCTTTCGGTATAAAGTTCGATCCATTTGTAAGGTAGGTTAAATAGATTTGAGCCTATAGTGGCTATTTCCTGTAGCTTGGTAGTATAGGCGTCCATCTCAGACCCATCCGTCTTTATATAACAAAATTTCTAGATTTCACCACAGGGTGTTACGTTCTCCTTCCAAGTATTTGTAACTCATCGAGTGTGCATGTAGCATACATTACCCCATCCTGCCTGGGGCAAATGCACATGGCAGAGACTTATACTATCGAAGCAATCAGACGGTCTTCTTCAGTTCTGTTGGAGTCATCGAGGATCACGATCAATAAAAGGCTTGAAGATATGATGGCAGGTTGTTGTTGTGGCATGTGCGTTCCAGAAATAAGAAAGTTCAAATGTGGAAGTCAGAGGAAAAGAACGATTTAGCAATATAGATCTTTACTAGCTGGGAAAGATGCGAGGGCCTCAACCACCCTATCGTTGATCATAAAAACTCAGTCTTGTCTAAGTTAACAAGGGAAATGAAAGAAAAGATAGGTAAGAAAAGGTAAGAGCCAATCGTCGCCATGCTCTGTCTAGATAGTAGAGCCTTCATCCTCACTTTCCGTGTGCTCGTCCTGCTCAGGTTCCCCTTCCATCTCTTATCCTTCCTCTTTTGCGATGTCAGTGTTATATGGTTCTCATCACGTACAATCTCCTTCTCTAGTCCTATGTGAACCAGTTTAGTGGTAAGCTGTACCACTCGTTCCTCCAATCGTGGCTATCAGCCATTAGTAGGTTTCATCCTCCCTTGTGATGTTGCATTACATCGCAGGCTTTACGTAACTCCCCAAGAGAGTGTGTAACAAGTCCCGATCTAATGTGTTCCCATGAATCTACCATATACTTATGAGTAACAGGGATATGCAGTCATACGTCCGCCCGCTCATACTAGGCGTAAGGTACTAAAGTAAGAAATAAGTTCTATATGCGTAACCTAGTCCCGTCTGAGTTTCGAATGGGAGTAAAAAAGATCAAGTAACAAGGAACGGAAACTAATTGTCTCCTTGCTCAGTGAAATAGGATAAGTCTCAGTATTCGAATTCCTTCATAGTTGATTTAATGGTACCACGTCATGCGCATCGTGCAGCTTCCTGTGTACGTGCGCCACAACGCTCGCAAGGGCTCCCTCCCTTGTACTATAGTTGTCTCCTCGTCCATGAGGTTAGTTAGGATATTACTCCCAGTAATGCACCACCTGGTGTAACCCTAGGTTCCCACCATTGACGTGTTAAGAATTAAGTCTAGAACTAGAAGATAACATATCTCCTGAAATCATATGTTGTAGATATATGTAGCTAATAGCTAGTTGTGCACTTAAGTTGTGAGTGTACTTATGCTATGATGATTATAGACTAGACTCAACATGCAGTCCTAGTTCACTATAACCAATGGCTCTGATACCAATCTGTCACACCCTCAAATTTCCACTGCGGGGTTTATACCGCGAGGCGCATGACAAACCAGGATCCCATAGCCATAAGTCACATGAACGAACTCTAAATGCCCAAACCATTTAGTTCGTTTTCAAAAACCAAGTTTAGTTAAGCTGCGGAAGCGTAAACCAAATTTAAACCTTTTTAAAAACCATGCGCAAAAAAACGCGCCCAAATTAAAACCATATGAGAGAAAGGTAATAGCATAATATATAATTTATGTGTATGTCCAAGACCCCAAATGCAGTGAAGTGTACAGTGCTTTCTAATCCTGGCACCGGAAGCTAACTACCTGCAAAAGCATGTAAATCGTGTGTCAACATAAAGCTGGTGAGTTCACAAAGTAAAGTAATTGAGTGTGTAAATGCGCTGGTTTCCAAAACCACGTAAGTAAGTAAGTTGAGTTGGTGCCCCGCACCGTGTAACCACTAGTTCATCGCATGTCAAGGGTAGCTAACCCATTCATGATAACTAACCGAATATACCGAACTGCTATGTACGTGTAGCCACATAAGTGTGCCGCATGCCTGACATCATTGTCTATCCACAATGATAAAGTTTCGTTAAGTTATAGTTCACGCCCGCGCTCCCCGAGCCGGTGTGAGGTTTGTAAGACCTAATAGCGCTATCAACTAATAACCCGCTTGCCAACCCTGGCAACTCATTCGGTACGTGAGGACTTACAGATGATAGAAATGGTTTAGTTTATCAAGGACAAAATTGCGAACTAGCAAAGTAACCGACCCTCACAAGGATCTATGGCATCCCAACCCGGGATGTGTAAGTAGTCCCAAACCGGACTAGAAAATGTTAAGTAAAGTGTCTCATACCTGAGACGCATGCTTTTGAGAAAAAGAGTAGTGAAACTCACCTTAGGTTGCAAGTGAATAATCCAAATTCCACAAATAGTGAAGTGCTACCGACTCCCTATTACAAATGTCACTAGGTGAGTATATGTGCATAACCAACACCATATAACTCGTTTATCCGAGACTTTTAAAAGTTCAAAACCGTGTAGTGACACCTAATGACTCTACATGCTCAAGTATGTCCTACGTATCCCGTTGGTGATCATAGTGATTATTATCAGTTTAATACATCAATTACATCTCATACAAGTTTTCACACAAGTACATGTCAATTACATACCACATAAAACTCCAAATAGTCACATAAAGACTCCGTACACAATCTGCGTTTTTAGGACAGATTGTGCGCTGTGAAAAACAATTTATTTAAAATACTTAACGAATGAATTAAAGTCCCAAATTTTTACTGAGTATTTATGGGGATTCGGTTGCAAACCCATATTTTTATTTTGTCTTAAAACTAAACACAAAAAGTATGAAAATTTGTACAACACAGCTATGTCCAGAAAATTTCCTCAACAGGTCAGTTTAGTAGAAAAATTCTCAAACATTGTGTATTCATCCAAACGGGATGAATCCACTTGGAAAAGCTCTATTTTTCCAATATTGACCTAATGTAAAAATTTCATAACTTATTTCCTTGTAAATCTCAAGTTATGACCATTTAAAGTTAACCCAATTCACAAATCCGAAAATCTGATATGACCCCTAATCAAATAAAATTCCAAAAATGACTCAAACGATGTCCAAATCTGATGGTTTTGCCCATTATGAAAAGATAAGACCTTGTACATTACAATCATGCAAAGAAATTATCAAAACAATCAATTCACCAACCCATTACAGCCCCTACAAAACGTTTAAACGAATCTGCCAGAATCTTAAACTTCCATCCCTAGTAATCTACAAACCCTAATTTTCCATGAACATCCCTAATACATGTATAACACATACAATACTGATTAAACACCATATTAACATAGCAAAACACATATATTATCATGTGAAAACCCTAATCATGGCTACTAATAACAATCATCATCATCAAATCATCAAGAACATTCAAGAACTCCTATACATACATACATGCGATTATATATATGTTATTTTTAGAGTTTTTAAAGTTTTTCAAGTATCATAATTCATCAAAGAGCATAAAGATGTATACCTTGCAATTCAAAAACTCCCTAGAGCCTTGAGATTAAACCCGAACTAGCTTGATTAGGTGAAAGATTGATTGGTTGCTTGAAAACTAAGAGAGAAGGGGGGGGGGGTTTCTCACGGCGCAAAAGGGGAAGAAGGGGTAGGGTTTTATTTTTTTTTGTCTCCTAATTATAAGAGGGCTTTGCTTGTTCCCCAAGCAATTGGGTATTAGGGCCCTTCTAGTCCATTAACTTGACCCGTTAATCATGTTCTAGCCCAATACCGGACCCAATATTATTAATCACCCTAAATTGCATAAAAACCATTGTTTTCATTATTACATAACATATTAATCATGTTGTGCACGTAATTTACATAATTTACGTATATCTTTCAGTTAGGCGATAATTCACAAAAACATGTAATTCACATAAGCACGTACTTCACGTTCACCATAATTCAATTGTACGTATTATTGTTATGTATGCCACATAATTCACCAACGTTTGGGATACAGGACTCGTGTGTGTGTTTAACAAGGATTTTCCTAATTATAACATATGTTAACATCTTCTAACATATGTTAAACCTACTTAACTAACCCTAGTTAAGTATCTAGCCATGTATGAACATGTAAGTTAACTAGAGTTCAGTAAAAGTATTAACCTGAAAATGCGGGGTGTCACATCATCCCCAAGTTGAAAAGAATTTCGTCCCGAAATTCAGCAAGTAAACAATAAAGCCAGCTATAAAAATGTGTGCTTGGTTCCCGGATGTCACATCATCCCCAAGTTGAAAGGAATTTCGCCCCGAAATTCACTTTGAAATAGCTGCTTTATGTTCTGCGTTTGATCTATGCACGATTTCAGGTTCAGTAAAGAGGTGTGGGTATTTGAGCCGCATCTGATCTCTGCGCTCCCACGTGTATTCCGGTCCTAGACGGGAATTCCACCGTACCTTAACAATAGGTATAGTGCTTTGTCTGAGTTTCTTGACGCCCTGCTCAAGAATCTCCACTGGTTCTTCCATGAACCGTAGCTGATCGTCCACCTAGATCTCCTCTAGTGGCACTACCAGTGTCGTATCTGATAAGCATTTCTTCAAGTTTGAGACGTGGAATACATTATGTACTCCACTGAGTTCATCCGGTAGATTTAGCTGGTAAGCTACTGGACCAATCCTTTTAACAATCTCGAAAGGTCCGACGTATCGGGGATTTAACTTACTTAACTAACCCTAGTTAAGTATCTAGCCATGTATGAACATGTAAGTTAACTATAGTTCAGTAAAAGTATTAACCTGAAAATGCGGGGTGTCACAAGAAGTACAACAAATTCATGGAAACATTCATGTTAAAATCACCAACAATCATCATATGCACAAATACTTAACATATAGCAAGTAGTATGGTGTAGACTTGTTTTAGAACTCTTTTCAAAGGGTTTTAAAGACACAAATTTAGTAAAACAAGGTCTGGACTTTTGGGGAACCAAAACAACAACTTTACAAAGGTGTAGGATGAAGAACACACCTTGGATTTTATCAAAGAAGGGTGTATAAGCTTGGTGATGGTGTGTTTTGAGGCAAAGCAAGTTCCAGAGGTGTTTCAAGGTGTGTGGGAGGCTTAGGATTAGTTAGGGTTGCACAAATGGTGTTTGGGGAGTCAAAGGTTCTATTTATAGGTGTTTTGACCCGTGCACAGCCCTTTAGGCGAGTAGCAGATCAATTCAGGCGAGTAGGGATCCTACTCGCCTCTATTCATGCGAGTAGGGATCCTACTCGCCCCAGACTCCCCCTATTCGCATCAAGGTGGGGCGATTAGGGGCTCCCCAGGCTCCTAATCGCCTATAGGGTGCTGGAACGGGTTTTGGCGCGTTAAACACTATTTTAACACATATAAACACGTATTCACATACCGATAAGTCACATAATGATTTCAAACATATAATGCACGATAACTAACATGTTTACATCCGTTCACCAATTCCCGGGACTCGAGACTTGTGTGTGCGTTAAACCCGGCGATTCCACGAATCACCAATCCTTGTACACATGGTTATGGACCGACTCCCGATGATCCCGCGGATCATCGTAACGACTCCCGATGATTCCCAGAATCATCGTACCGACTCGACTGACCCTGTTAAGTACGTAATATGCATGACTCGCTAAGGTAGACTTACTAGTTTGGTCAACGTTACTAACCTGAGTTTGCCGGGTGTCACAAAAAACGAATATACACCAATGTATATCTGTGTTGATGATGTTGAATGAATAGAAAAAAAGTGATATACATCAATGTATAACTGATGTACACCGTTGTATATATGTGTTTGATGATGATGATGAATGAACAAAAAAACTGATATACACCAATGTACACTGCTGTATATATACCGAGATATAATTTTAATAGTGTATATTCAATAAATACGTTTGGGTATACCGTAAACACTAATTTGCTGTTTCCAAATATACAGGAGTTTCTTATTAATTATCTAATAACAATGATATTGAACAAAAGACATTAATACCCCTTTATTAAAATAGCAATTATTTAAAGTTTTACTTATTTACAATCATGCCATTGAAGATGGATGGCTCAGATTGGTTCCTATAGTTCCTACTTAAGGGTTGGTTCCTATTTGAACCCTACCATATATATATATATATATATATATATATATGGGATCGGTTCAAATAAAAAGTTTAAAAAACGTGCGAAGGATGCGAAGGCTTCTACGCGCGTTTTCTTGAAGGGTACTATCGTCATTTTACTCGATATTTAAAACCCATATCTTTTATAAAAGGATCAGATATTCAAATTCGTATTTACTCTGTTTTAGATTTTGAAATCAGTATAAATATTGATCATAATTCAGTTCATTCAATCATAAATCAGTTCATTCAATCATAAATCAGTTCATTCTCTTTCGATTATATCTCCAAACGATTTTCCTTTATTCATTCATCAAAGATGTCTGTGAATAATGATTGTGCAGGTATGATTTGAGCTATCTATTACGTAATGTTTTGTTCGATTGATTTCTTTTTAATGATTTCGTTTTCTGTTTAGTAGAATTTGAATTAAATTCAGCTTTTTTATTGATTGTTCGTTGTTTTTCTATTTATGGAAGCATTACGTTATTTGTTCTTTGTTTTGTTATTAAATTCATCTTTTTTTGTTTGATTTCTTGGATTAATGATAGTATTTACGTTATTTTTTGTGTTTTTGTTTGTTTCATATCACAATGTCACAATTTTACGTGTTTTTTTGTTTGTTTATTATATTCATGTTACGTAATTTTCATTACGTTATTTCATTACATTATTATATTTATGCTTATTAGGCCATTATGTTACTGTGTTAATAGTTATTACGTGATTTCCAGGTTTTATTTTCAATGATAGAGGTGAAAGTAGTTCTACTCAGGCTGTTTCACCAGTTTATAAACCACAAGTTGCCTCTTCTATGATGCCATGTGTTGATATGGTATTTCCATCGATTGATCATGCGTATGAGTTTTACGTGACATATGCAAAAAATGCTGGATTTAGTGTTCACAAAGGAGGTCAATATGTCCATGGTGAGATTCTTAAGTTGAAGCATTTGGTTTGTTCAAAGGAAGGATTCAAATCTTGTAAAGCTTTTGATAGTCTTCAAAATGGTAAAAGTAGGAATAAACCATCGTAGAGAACAGGTTGTAATGCTCATATAGTTTTTTCGTCAGAGAGTGGACAAAATTTTAAAGTTTCAAAGTTTGTTGAAGAGCATAACCATTACTTGGTTTCTCCAGAAGATATGCAATTCCTTCCATCATCACGTAATTTGACATATCAACAAATGCAAGTGTTATGCAATATGTCCAAAGTAAACATGGGTCCTGTTAAGGCTTTTAATCTAATGAGGACGATTTATGGTGGTTTTGAACAAGTTGGTGCTACTGCTGCAGATTTCAAAAAATTTTAAAGGGATTTGAACTTATATATTGGTGAGAATGATGCGGATATGGTAGTTAATATGCTGCAGAAGAAGCAAGACTTTCTTCCTGATTTTTATTTTGAGTATAGTCATTACACTAAACGACAGTTAACTGGATTATTTTGGGCTGATGAGCATGCAAAAAGAAGTTATAAAGTTTTTGGCGATGTTGTTTCATTCGATGCTACTTTCAATTCTAACAAGTAAGTTCATTACGTAATTATTTTATTCATTTTACGTAATTATTTCAGTTTAATTAATTTAATTTTTTTTTCTTTTTTAGATACAAGATGGTATTTGTTCCATTTACCGGTATCGATAATCACTGCAACAATATAACTCTAGGTGCTGGATTGCTGAGTTCAGAGACAATTGAAACCTACTCATGGTTGTTAACTTGTTTCAAGAAGTGTTTTGGTAAAGAACCGCTTGTTGTAGTTACCGATCAAGATCCTGCTATTAAACAAGCAGTTGCATCAGTTTTACCAAATAGTAGGCATAGATTGTGCATGTGGCACGTCATGAAAAAGGTTGCTGATAAGGTATGTCATTTTTGCTATGACTTTTGATTTTTTGTATGTTACGTAATTTTCAAGGCTTTTATTTGTATACCATATTTTTATTACGTGATTATTTTATGATATGATTTTTGATTTGTGTATGTTACGTGATTTTCAAGGCTTTTTATTTGTATAACATATTTTTATTACGTGATTATTCAAATTGAAAAATTCATAACAATATGTGTTTTTGTTATTTTATAGGTTGGTCCTGCATTATGCAACAATGATGATTTAAACAGCGTATTTGCGACATTGTTTGGACAGATTCTATTTCACCAGAAGAGTTTGAAAAGGGATGGGAGCAACTTGTTTTTTATTTTAATCTCTTTTACCATGAAAGCAATGTGGATTCCTGCTTGTTTGAAAAGGGATGGTTGTGTGACATTTATTCAAATAGAGCAATGTGGATTCCTGCTTTTTATCGCGATGAGCCAATGTCAGGTCTTATGCGTACTACTTCAAGATCTGAATGTGAAAATCATTTCTTTGGTCAAGTTTCCAATGCTCAATTAATGCTTCTTGAGTTTATTAGTCATTTTGAAACTGCCATGGAATCCCAAAGGTATACTCATAGGAAAAATGATCATGAGACGAGGTATAAAACACCGGATTTTTGTACTGATTATCCTATTGAGGTGCAAGCTGCGAAATTATATACAAGAAGTATTTTCTTTGATGTCCAAGAAGAAATTTACGGAGCTGTGCATAAATGCATAAATGTCTTTCTTTCACATGAAGGAGATATAGGGACGTTTCTAATAAAAGATCGTGCTGCGTATGGTGTCGGTTTGATAGAGGTATGTATAGTTTATTTTTTTATATTACGTAATTTTTTACATATCCTTGTAACAGACATTACGTAATTATCTGTTTCATTAGTCTCTCACTTTCATATACCTCATTACGTATTTTATTTTTTATGGAGATCTTTTTTGTATTGCAGGTTAAATTTACCCTGGAAGATTTGACAATTTTATGTTCTTGCAAGCGTTTTGAGCGATATGGTTTATTGTGTCGACATGCTTTTTTAGTTTTAAGGTTGTGTGATATAAATGAAATTCCCAGCAGATACATTCTTGATCGCTGGAGGAGTGATGTTATTAATAGTCCCTCTCGGTCGAGCTTGTCGTTGGTGATGCATACTGATGAAAATGGGGACCATCAAAGTGTTAATGATGTTGTTCGTGATATAATGCATTTGAGTGAGTATGTAGTTAATAAGTTGATTACTGATTTTGAAAAGTTGAAGTTGTTTAGAGATGAGCTAAAAGCGATGAAAGAGAAGACAGATGAAGCTGGTATTCACAGGATATCAGCCAAGAAGAAAGAAATTATTCAAGCTATTATTAGGGCTCCACATCAAACTGAGGCTGCTGTTCGTGTTCCTCATGCTATTAGGAATAAGGGTTGTGGGTCACACAAAAGGTTTAAATCAAAACGTGAACAAGCGATTAGTCGTGCAGGGAAGAGATCAAGAAATTGCAAAGTATGTGGGGGTAGTGGTCATGATAGGCGCACCTGTGAAGTTCTTAAAGGGACTGCAATAGCTAACAACAAAGGGAAAGAACCTGTCAATGAAGCAGATGCGGATAATAGTCTTGATTCGGAATATGAAGTTGGCGATGATTGATTATGTTTTTTTGTTAAATTGACATTGAAACATTTTCTTTATATATATCATAAATCAGTTCATTCTCTTTCGATTATATCTCCAAACGATTTTCCTTTATTCATTCATCAAAGATGTCTGTGAATAATGATTGTGCAGGTATGATTTGAGCTATCTATTACGTAATGTTTTGTTCGATTGATTTCTTTTTAATGATTTCGTTTTCTGTTTAGTAGAATTTGAATTAAATTCAGCTTTTTTATTGATTGTTCGTTGTTTTTCTATTTATGGAAGCATTACGTTATTTGTTCTTTGTTTTGTTATTAAATTCATCTTTTTTTGTTTGATTTCTTGGATTAATGATAGTATTTACGTTATTTTTTGTGTTTTTGTTTGTTTCATATCACAATGTCACAATTTTACGTGTTTTTTTGTTTGTTTATTATATTCATGTTACGTAATTTTCATTACGTTATTTCATTACATTATTATATTTATGCTTATTAGGCCATTATGTTACTGTGTTAATAGTTATTACGTGATTTCCAGGTTTTATTTTCAATGATAGAGGTGAAAGTAGTTCTACTCAGGCTGTTTCACCAGTTTATAAACCACAAGTTGCCTCTTCTATGATGCCATGTGTTGATATGGTATTTCCATCGATTGATCATGCGTATGAGTTTTACGTGACATATGCAAAAAATGCTGGATTTAGTGTTCACAAAGGAGGTCAATATGTCCATGGTGAGATTCTTAAGTTGAAGCATTTGGTTTGTTCAAAGGAAGGATTCAAATCTTGTAAAGCTTTTGATAGTCTTCAAAATGGTAAAAGTAGGAATAAACCATCGTAGAGAACAGGTTGTAATGCTCATATAGTTTTTTCGTCAGAGAGTGGACAAAATTTTAAAGTTTCAAAGTTTGTTGAAGAGCATAACCATTACTTGGTTTCTCCAGAAGATATGCAATTCCTTCCATCATCACGTAATTTGACATATCAACAAATGCAAGTGTTATGCAATATGTCCAAAGTAAACATGGGTCCTGTTAAGGCTTTTAATCTAATGAGGACGATTTATGGTGGTTTTGAACAAGTTGGTGCTACTGCTGCAGATTTCAAAAAATTTTAAAGGGATTTGAACTTATATATTGGTGAGAATGATGCGGATATGGTAGTTAATATGCTGCAGAAGAAGCAAGACTTTCTTCCTGATTTTTATTTTGAGTATAGTCATTACACTAAACGACAGTTAACTGGATTATTTTGGGCTGATGAGCATGCAAAAAGAAGTTATAAAGTTTTTGGCGATGTTGTTTCATTCGATGCTACTTTCAATTCTAACAAGTAAGTTCATTACGTAATTATTTTATTCATTTTACGTAATTATTTCAGTTTAATTAATTTAATTTTTTTTTCTTTTTTAGATACAAGATGGTATTTGTTCCATTTACCGGTATCGATAATCACTGCAACAATATAACTCTAGGTGCTGGATTGCTGAGTTCAGAGACAATTGAAACCTACTCATGGTTGTTAACTTGTTTCAAGAAGTGTTTTGGTAAAGAACCGCTTGTTGTAGTTACCGATCAAGATCCTGCTATTAAACAAGCAGTTGCATCAGTTTTACCAAATAGTAGGCATAGATTGTGCATGTGGCACGTCATGAAAAAGGTTGCTGATAAGGTATGTCATTTTTGCTATGACTTTTGATTTTTTGTATGTTACGTAATTTTCAAGGCTTTTATTTGTATACCATATTTTTATTACGTGATTATTTTATGATATGATTTTTGATTTGTGTATGTTACGTGATTTTCAAGGCTTTTTATTTGTATAACATATTTTTATTACGTGATTATTCAAATTGAAAAATTCATAACAATATGTGTTTTTGTTATTTTATAGGTTGGTCCTGCATTATGCAACAATGATGATTTAAACAGCGTATTTGCGACATTGTTTGGACAGATTCTATTTCACCAGAAGAGTTTGAAAAGGGATGGGAGCAACTTGTTTTTTATTTTAATCTCTTTTACCATGAAAGCAATGTGGATTCCTGCTTGTTTGAAAAGGGATGGTTGTGTGACATTTATTCAAATAGAGCAATGTGGATTCCTGCTTTTTATCGCGATGAGCCAATGTCAGGTCTTATGCGTACTACTTCAAGATCTGAATGTGAAAATCATTTCTTTGGTCAAGTTTCCAATGCTCAATTAATGCTTCTTGAGTTTATTAGTCATTTTGAAACTGCCATGGAATCCCAAAGGTATACTCATAGGAAAAATGATCATGAGACGAGGTATAAAACACCGGATTTTTGTACTGATTATCCTATTGAGGTGCAAGCTGCGAAATTATATACAAGAAGTATTTTCTTTGATGTCCAAGAAGAAATTTACGGAGCTGTGCATAAATGCATAAATGTCTTTCTTTCACATGAAGGAGATATAGGGACGTTTCTAATAAAAGATCGTGCTGCGTATGGTGTCGGTTTGATAGAGGTATGTATAGTTTATTTTTTTATATTACGTAATTTTTTACATATCCTTGTAACAGACATTACGTAATTATCTGTTTCATTAGTCTCTCACTTTCATATACCTCATTACGTATTTTATTTTTTATGGAGATCTTTTTTGTATTGCAGGTTAAATTTACCCTGGAAGATTTGACAATTTTATGTTCTTGCAAGCGTTTTGAGCGATATGGTTTATTGTGTCGACATGCTTTTTTAGTTTTAAGGTTGTGTGATATAAATGAAATTCCCAGCAGATACATTCTTGATCGCTGGAGGAGTGATGTTATTAATAGTCCCTCTCGGTCGAGCTTGTCGTTGGTGATGCATACTGATGAAAATGGGGACCATCAAAGTGTTAATGATGTTGTTCGTGATATAATGCATTTGAGTGAGTATGTAGTTAATAAGTTGATTACTGATTTTGAAAAGTTGAAGTTGTTTAGAGATGAGCTAAAAGCGATGAAAGAGAAGACAGATGAAGCTGGTATTCACAGGATATCAGCCAAGAAGAAAGAAATTATTCAAGCTATTATTAGGGCTCCACATCAAACTGAGGCTGCTGTTCGTGTTCCTCATGCTATTAGGAATAAGGGTTGTGGGTCACACAAAAGGTTTAAATCAAAACGTGAACAAGCGATTAGTCGTGCAGGGAAGAGATCAAGAAATTGCAAAGTATGTGGGGGTAGTGGTCATGATAGGCGCACCTGTGAAGTTCTTAAAGGGACTGCAATAGCTAACAACAAAGGGAAAGAACCTGTCAATGAAGCAGATGCGGATAATAGTCTTGATTCGGAATATGAAGTTGGCGATGATTGATTATGTTTTTTTGTTAAATTGACATTGAAACATTTTCTTTACATTGTTACGTGATTTTTTTGTACACAGATGGTTTTTTTGCATTTCATTACGTAATTAGTTGACATGTTACGTAATTGTATCATAGCATAATCATTCACATATAACCATTACTTTACATTTTTTTGACATGTTACATAATTTTATGTTAGGTAACCATTATCAGTTTCATACATGATTAACATATAACCATTATCATACATGTTTTTTATATGTTACGTAATTGTATTTGTATGTTAGGTAACCATTATCAGTTTCATACATAATCATTCATACATTATCATTCAATATAATCAGGCCATACACAATCAACTCAATCATTCAACATAATCAGAAAACATACATAATCATTCATATAATGTAGTATCTGACAAGCAAAATGTTAAATTGTATCAGGACATTTGCCATACAAAAACCAAATGTTAAATTGTATCATGACATTCCGACACGTGGCACTAAAACTAGTCAAACATGATCATTTTGTCTTTTCACAAGAGTTTGGAATAAGTTCTGCTTGTACTTCGCCTTTTCACTGTATTCCTTTTGATGAAACTCCCTAGCCAGACGATCAATTAAATTTTTATTTTTGTTGGCATCGGAGAGTAGGATTTTTGCTAGATATTTGTAGCGAAGGTCATCAATCTGCATTTGTTGAGCTGCTCCTTCTTTTTGAAAATCAGTTACCCATTTTCTTCTATATGTGCTCATGAAAGTCTCCATATGCCTCATTGTGAACACCCCACAATCGATTTTGTTTTGTGAAGTTCTCCATTCCATTTGAACTCTCACTGGTTTTTTGCTTACCATTTTAGGAGTCATGGGGTGTTCATTAACCATGATGTAGTTGCACAAAGATTCCTTCTGCATACATTACGTAATTTACCATAAGCATTACGTAATTAACTAACATCAAAATAATATTAAGTAAAAATATTTTTTTTACCAATGGCACTATGATGTTGTCATATTTGCTATTAGCTCCAAGCTTGCTGTTGTCCAGTATTTCTATCTACGGGTTCTTCATGTTGAAACATATTACATATATGTGGTCCGAAGATACGATGGGCATGAACAACAAATCCACCTCATTGATTGATTTTGTTGGATCAGTATTAAGCTGCTCTTTTAGTTTGAACTTGCTAGTAGACACTTAAGTGTTTAGCAAGTTCTTTGTGAGTGTTAGCACAGCGGAATGTTTATAAGTTTATAGCTACACTTCGTCAACAGGAGTTATTACTCCCCCTGGAATCAAGAACAATAAATGAGAAGTGTTTATTGAGAATCTAAGTATTGAATGAGAATGAAATACTTTGACAGATTCTCAGTAAACACGAAATGGAAATAACAATAATAAGTGTTGAAGGATTTCTTGTATTAAAATCAATATCTAAAACAGAAGGATGAATCCTCCTATTTATAGACTTTACAAATACATGAACCTTGCCAAAAAGCAAGTTCAGAAACAAGTTGCAACAAGTTGCAGTCTTAGAACTTGTACATAAAGTAAAAAGAAATACTAAAGTATTAAACTACTGATATACAAGGGCGGTTGAAAAGATCTTCTTTAAGTACTGATGAATGACAAACTACTAATGAGTAGTTTGTCTTCATCAGTTCTTCAGTTGAAGTGTCTGGTTTGAACTTCAGAACTTCTGATGACTTCTTCTTAAGTACTTCTGAATCTCTTCTTCAGCAGTTTGATTCCTTGTCTTCAGCAGTTCCATACTTAGAGTATTTTGACAGAAAGTGAATTAGACTAAGGTTTACAAAAGTGGTTTCATCAATCCTTTTTGTCCTAACAATCTACCCCTGGATTGATGAAGCCAAAACCTTACTAATTCCTTATTGTTCCTTTCTGTCCTTCACAATTTTCCATATTCCTTTGAACATGGAATTCTTGAGCTGGTTGAGTTGATCATCAGTAAGAGACCCTTGTCTTGGTTCCAAGTGTTGGATTGTAAGCAAGTCTTTGGTTGATAGTTTCTTCAGTTCTTTTATCGACCTATATTCCCTGCTTGTTTGATCTCTTCTTGTCACAAGTACTGAGTTGTTATCAGTAAAGGACCATCTGATGATTGGTACTTTAGACTTGTCAAAGTCTGCAGTGTAGGGAACCATGGTGGTACCCTGGGTTTCTCCTGAGTGTTGAATGTTTTCAACTTCAGTGACTCTCAGGTGGGATTCACCTCCTTGCTGTTGTTCCATCACATTAGGTATCTGAAATGTTGGCAAATGATGTTCAGTTGTTACCTTAGTATGCAGTTTGTCTGTGATGGTCCTTTGGATTTGATATGCAAAGGTGGAAGGATCCCTGAATTGTGTGAGCAGAGGCTTCTCTTCTATGTCAAAATCAGAATGAACTACTGTACTACCTTCTAGTAGTACCATTCTGAAATCAGTCTTTACATTTTCCTCTGTCTTCTTTCTTTGGGTAGCTGGTCTTCTTTGAACACCAGAAGTTCTAACTACTGAAGTTGAAGGTTCAGTAGTTTGAAACTTCTCTGGATTAGCAGCCCTTGCAGCCTTGTATTTTCTGTATGTGTCCACCAATCTTTCTTCTTTCCATCTGGACACTGAGGCTTTTGAACCATAACCATTGGCTACCAGTTCTTCTATCATCTGAGCTCTCTTGGCCTTTGTGTCTTTACCTGTTGCAAGTTTATCTGCAACAAGTTGAGCTCTTCTTGTCAGCTCTTCCACAGAGAGTCTCTTCAATGTATGGGCTTTGACTTTGCTGTTCTTCATAATGTAAGACATCAGTTGATGTCTTTTGTCTTGTTCAGCAATCTCATCAAGGGTAGCCTGCCTTTGTAGTTCAGCTTCATAAGCCTGAAGTTTTTCTTCATGGCTCAGGTCTAAGTCATCCCTTTCTTCCAGATTTTTCCAGATCAGATCTTCTCTGGCCTTCTTTTGGGCTGCAACTAAACTCTTCTCTAATAATTCAGCTGATTGAGAGATTGGAGAAGGGTTTAGCACAGTCATTGTTGTAACTATTGTAGTAGGCCTGATAGGAGCAGATGTTGGTTGAGTAGGAGCAGTTGTTCTGGAAGGATCAGCAGTTTGAGTCTTGGAAGTGTTAACATCTGATGGCTTGACAACTACTGAAGGTTTGTCAAGTACTGAAGGATTGTCTTCAGTACTTTCTGATTCTTCATCAGAACTTTGGCCATCAGAGGTTTCTTCATTATGCCCTTGGGTTTCATCAGCCTTTTCAGCATCTTCTATTTCTTGAATAGAGACACCAAACTGTTGTGCCAGTTTCTCTTTTCTGGCCTGATCTTGTTGATCTCTAGCTAGGATAGCCACTCTTGCCTTTCTTCTGGCTTCAAGTGTATCCATAGGTACCTTGATTTTCTCCCCCTTTTTGGCTTTATCACCTTTGGAAGTTGAAGCTTGGGAGAAATGACCTTGAAGATAAGCAATCTGTTTGCTGTTGTGATCAATCTTGTTGGACAGATCATTCATCTTCGTCTGTATCACTCCAAATTGGTTCTTCATGGACAGCTCCAAGTCAGCTGTGTATGTTTGGATGTGATTTTTGATGAGGGTGTTCATCAAGTGATACAAGGGACCATCTGGGCTGCATAGTTGGTTCAGGTCTATGCTAGGTTGCCCAGGGAATTGGGTAGGCATTTGTAGTGAGGGGTGTGTTTTTGGTTGATCTCCTTGTTGTACAGGAGATGCCACTCTAGGGGAATCATGGATTGAGTGGGCTTTAACCTGAGATGGTGTGACTAGCTTCTTGAGCTTAGAGACACCAGGTGCAGGACCTTCACTTACAGCCGTCAATTCAGTAGTTTTGAGTGTTGAAACATCATCCAAATTAATGGAATCATCTGAATCCCTGATTACATCCTCAATGAGGACTGTATCAGTTACATCATGAGCTGAGCCCAACTCAGTTGTCTCATGTACCTCTTGTTCTTGGTACAGCGGATTTCCTACCTCAGGCATTAAGCCTTCATCAGTAGTTGCCACAGTTGAGGTCTTAGCTGTTTTACTTCTGTCCTCAGGTCCACCACTGGGTGGTAAATGAGTAGTAGCAGCCTCAAAAGTACCAAAGGTCTCTAAGTTTGGGCTTAGAGACCCTGGTTCATCCTCATCTCTTTGGTTGGGGCTATGAGTGTCCACATCCATGTCACTGTCTGAGTCTATGTCCCCTGTTTGATGTGGTTGATGGGGACTAACATGTGTTGATGGGACTTTCTCTTTTAGCCCGGAGAGATGTTTGGCTATTTCTATGTCTGGTTCAGAAATTTGGGGTGCTGGTTCAGTAGTTTGGGCAGTGGGTTCAGCAGTTTCAAAAGAAGAATCTATTGGAATAGTTTTTCTAAGTCTTTTTCTTTTGAAAAGGATAGTTATTGGTGCTCTTGGTGGGGTTTGAGATGGATGAGACTGAGAGGGTGTTTCAGTCACATCTTTAAGAAGTGCAGATTGCACAGTAGTCTGTTCAGGCATCTCAACCTCCTGAACAGCTTTTCTTTTAGGTTTGGTGGGTTTTTGTTTTGTTATCTTGGGTTTCTTGGCCTTTGGTGGAGTAGGTTTGGAAGATGAGGGTTCCATGGGGACTGGTGCTTGTTCCCCTTGGTCATCTTCTGGCCAGGCAGCCTGTTTGTTGTGCCTTGAGTATGCTTGTGAGGTTAAGGGTTTTAAAATTTCAATTTTACCCACAAGCACCTCATTACCCAGTTCAGATATTATGCACTGCATAATGAACCTTGGATATAACAAAAACTTTTTCTTAGTGTTATTGTGATGTAACACCAACTCATTAAAGAAAAGTTTTGATGCCCTGAAATTTGTTTCATTCACAATGGAATGAAATATTGGTTGAAAGGTTGAGGGCATCTGGTCATAAGACCCAGTTTTAGGACTCAAGCACATAATAATATAATGAAACAAAAGCTTATATTTTGGTTCAAAATACTTTTTAAAGATTGTAGCTTGTGAGAGAGTACCTTGATAACCACACTCAGTCATGGTTAGGTGGATAGCAGAGTTGTCAAACTTCTCAGGGGCATTCACATCATTCAACCCCAGTCTGTTTGAGAGTATGGCCTGTGTTATGGCCATTTGTCTTCCTCTGATTGTTGAGTTGAGGGATATAACTTCATCATCCACCATCACTGTCTCAGCATTAGCCCAGAACTCATTTAGAGTTTCAGGATGAATTGGTGGGTCTATGGTGAGAGCGGTGAAATATTGGGATTTGACGACGAGATCAATGATCTCATCGTATTGGGACCAGCCTTCTTGTTTTTCTAAGTAGGCTCTGAGATTGTGTCCCTGTTTGAGAACTAAAGCCATGTGGTTTGTGTGTGTTGATGAATCGAACAGTGATTTTGTGTTGCAGGTTCAGGGGTTTGAGAGCTTTCTTGAGAGAGAAGGAGGGAATTTTAGTGTTTGAAAGGATAAGTGTTGAAAAAAGATATTTATCAGAAGTTTTTAACCGCTTGGATCTTCTTTATTAGAAGTTTTTAAACCGCCTGGGTTAAAAATCTCTTTATCAGAAGTTTTAAACCGACTAGGTCAAACTTCTGATGATGGGAAAAGTCAGTTTTGCCCTTTTTGACTAAACTGCTGATGAAGGATTATCTTCATCAGTAGTTCCCATTTCCTCTTCAGTAGTTTTAATAGTTGATGAGAAATACTTGATAAATACTTTTATTCATAACTTCTGAAGGTTATTTTATCAGAAGTTAATCACTTTTCAGAAATTATCCCCATACTGATGTTTTGTTTATCAGTAGTTTCTCTCTTTTCAGAATTTTTTCAAGTGTTTGAAAACAGATGTAAGTGAAAAACAAAAATGTGCAGAAAAATAAATAGAAACACTTACAAATTTAGCATCCCTAGCATGGATACTAACTTCTGAAATGTTGATGTGTCAAGGGGTTTAGTGAAAATGTCAGCTATTTGATTAGCTGTTGCTACATGTTTCACTTCAATCTTGCCTTTTTCATAGCAATCTCTTATGAAATGATACCTGATCTCAATGTGTTTAGTTTTTGAAAACTGAACAGGATTTTGAATGATGCTAATGGCAGATTTGCTGTCTACAAGCAATGGTGTCTTGGTCTCTTTGATTCCATAGTCAAGAAGTTGATCTTGGAGCCATTGTATCTGTGATGTACAACTTGCAGCTGCAATGTATTCAGCTTCAGCAGTTGAAGTTGCAACAGATGTTTGCTTCTTTGATTGCCAGGACACTAGACAGTTTCCCAAGAATTGACAACCACCAGATGTTGATTTTCTTGACATTTTACACCCTACATAGTCACTATCTGAAAAAGCTGATAACTTGGTATTGCTTGAAGCAGGATACCAAATTCCAAGTGTTAGAGTTCCTTTCAGATATCTGAAAATTCTTTTGACTGCAATAAGGTGTGATTCCCTAGGAGCTGATTGATATCTAGCACAGACACATGTTGAAAACATAATATCTGGTCTAGAAGCAGTTAGATATAAAAGGGAACCTATCATACATCTGTACATGGTTTGATCAACCTGTTTTCCTTGATCATCTGGTTCAACTTGTGTGGTTGGTGTCATGGGGGTGGAACATGATTTACAGTCTTGTAAAGAAAATTTCTTTAATAATTCTTTAACATATTTTGATTGATGTATAAAAGTTCCATTTGTTTGTTGTTTAATCTGCAGTCCCAAAAAGTACTGCAGTTCCCCCATTGTACTCATCTCAAATTTTGATTGCATGAGTTTCTTAAATTCATCACACAATTTTGTGTTTGTTGAACCAAAAATGATATCATCAACATATATTTGAACAAGTAAGATATGATTTCCAACATGTTTTATGAAAAGTGTTTTATCAATGGCACCTCTTGTGAAGTTATTTTTGAGTAAAAAGGTTGAAAGTGTATCATACCAGGCTCTAGGAGCCTGTTTGAGCCCATAAAGAGCTTTGTCTAGTTTGTACACCCACTCAGGATGAGAAGGATCCTCAAACCCAGGTGGCTGACAAACATACACTTCCTCTTTTATCTTTCCATACAAAAATGCACTCTTGACATCCATTTGATAAACTTTTATTTTGTTGGAAATGGCATAGGCCAGAAATAACCTGATGGCCTCAAGCCTTGCAACTGGAGCAAAGGTTCATCATAGTCAATGCCTTCTTCTTGAGAGTAACCTTGTACTACCAGTCTTGCCTTGTTCTTTATTATCATGCCAGCTTCATCTTGTTTGTTCCTGAAAACCCATCTTGTTCCAATTGGTTGCTTGTTTGGTGGTAAGGGACAGATTTCCCATACCTGTTGCTTGTTGAATTGAAGAAATTCATCTTGCATTGCCTGCACCCAATTGTTGTCTTTGAGGGCTTCCTGGTACTTCTTTGGTTCCAACTGTGAAATAAATGCTGAGAATAGACAAAAGTTGGAAAGCTGGTTTCTTGTAAGAACACCTGATGCAATATCACCCATGATTTGATCAAGTGGATGATCTTTGTGTTCGATCAGTTGTTGTAAACCACTGACAGGTGTTGGTGGCTCATGTTCTTCAAACAAACTACTGAGGTCTATTATATCTGGTTCAGCAGTTTCAGTGTCTTCAGTAGTTGCAGGTGCTGAAGCAGATGTTTGAGTTTGGCCTTCAGTATTTGTTGAATCAGAAGTTTGTGAAACTTCTGATGAGTTTGAAGTTGACTTAATGACTGTTTGAGGAGTCCATGGTGCTGGATCCTCATCATCAAACCTTTGATCACCATAATAAGTAGGTTTGGATGAAGTGACAGTCTTTTCAGGTTCAAAATGAAAGTTGTCAAGGTCAAAGAGTTCAGCAGGATGTGCTGGAATGAGAGTGTGTTTTGACTCATTGAACTTGACATTCAGTGTTTCTTCTACTATCCTGGTATTTGAGTTAAAAACCTTGTAGGCTTTTCTAGTTGATGAATAACCAAGAAAGTAACCTGAGTCAACTTTGGCAGCAAACTTTGAAATAGATTCCTTGATGTTCAAGATGAAACATTGACATCCAAAAGCCCTGAAAAAGGAGATAAGGGGCTTCATGCCATGAAGAACTTCATAGGCAGTCTTTGAATGTCTCTTGACAACAAGAACTCTATTTTGAACATAACATGATGTGTTAACTGCTTCTGCCCAGAAGTATAAAGGTAGGCCAGAATCAGCTAACATTGTTCTTGCTCCTTCTATTAAAGTTCTGTTCTTCCTTTCTACCACACCATTTTGTTCAGGAGTTCTGGCAACACTGAATTGTCTAATAATCCCTTTAGACAAACAGAAGTAATTCAGAGTTTTGTTCCTGAACTCTGTCCCATTATCACTTCTAATGGTTTTGACAGGTAGAGAGTATTGCTTCTCTACTTGTAGAATGAAGAACTTGATGATTTCAGCAGCCTCATCCTTGGAAAATAAGAAGAATACCCATGTAAATCTTGAGTAGTCATCAATGATGACTAAGCAGTACTTCTTTTTACCAAGGCTCATGATCTTTACAGGCCTAAATACGTCCATATGGAGTAGTTGAAGACATGCAGTTGTTTTTGATTCTTCAATAGACTTATAGGAGGACTTATGTTGTTTACCCTTTAAACAGGATACACAGTGTTCTTGACACTGGTATACTTTTAAGGGTAGACCTCTGACCAAGCCCATTTTGTGACTTTATTTATGGTTTTAAAGTTCACATGGCCAAGTCTCCTATGCCAGAGATCAGTTTCTGAAGTTGATGCCCTTGAGAAGAAACAGGCAGTGTTGTTCAGTACTTTGTCTTTTTCAATGTCCACTGCATAGACATTGCCACATCTTTTGGCAATTAACAAAGTATGATCTTCAATGATCTTCTCTATCAACTTCTGGCCTTCTGGTGATATGATCTTGCATGCAGTCTTTGTGAAAAAGGAAGAATATCCTTTATCACACATTTGTGACACACTAAGCAAGTTGTACTCAAGGTTTTCAACCAGATTGACCTTGTCAAACTGTATTTTGCCAGAGGAGACATTGCCATGTCCTAGCACATATCCCTTAGCATTGTTCCCAAAGGACACAGATCCATCTCTTTGACTGATAAAATTGTTTATCAGGTATCTGCATCCTGTCATGTGCATTGAGCCTCCACTGTCTACATACCAAATGCTATTCAAGCCTCTGGAAACTCTCTGCACAATATAGAAAATTAGTTAGATTTAGGAACCCAAGCCAGTTTGGCTTTGGGTTTGCTCTTGAGAACATTTACAGTTTGTTCTTGACCAAGTTTAGAAATCCATGTCTTTTTGGCAATGGATTTTGCATTGAGCATAATGGTGGTATCCTTTTGAGAACCACCATCAACTTTGGTCATCAGTAGTTGTACCATGTTCATAAGATCTTTAATCTCAGCAGTTTGTGAAACTGCTGATGATTTAGGTCTAACTACTGATAGAGAATTTTGAGAAAAAGACTTTTGTTGAGATTTTGTCTTTTTCTGAGAAAGGGTTTTTGCTGGTTGTTGTTTCTTGGGAGAAAAGGTTTTTACATAATCATTTTTGATTTGTTCCCCCACAACCAGTTGTTGATTTTTCTTATTAAACTGAATACCCTTTCTATATCTGCAAAATTCTGTTTTGTGGTTGAACAGACCACAAATTTCACATTCTTTTGTCTTTTCTTTCAAAGACAAATCTCTGACAGTTTTGATTGGTTTCAGGTCATCAGTAGTTTTCAGTTTCTCAACTCCTGATGTAGTTGAAACTGCTGATGACTTAAAGTCAGATTTAATCAATACTTCTGAAGAACTTTCTTTGTGTGATTTTAGAAAGTTTTCATGGAAAGATGTGCATTCTTCCTCTTCAAAAGTTTCACCTGAAACAATTTTTCTCCCATCTTCAGTAGTTTTGGGAGAGAAATCAGTTGGTGTTTCAGTGTGATTGTACCCTATGCCAAACCTAACATTTGAAGCACTTTGTTTGTTTAGCAATAGTTGGTACCCCTTACAAGATTCCACCCATTTTTCACATGTGACCTTGGTGTCAGCAAGCTCTTGTCTGACATTTCCTAGGTCATTAATCATTATTTTGATTTGTGCTTGGGTTTCAATAGCAGAGTTAGTCAATTTAGAAACTTCTTTTGTTTTTGCAGAAAGTTTTCTTTCTAAATCACATTTTATCTGAGTGAGTTTTCTCTCAGAATCATTAGCTTTTCCTTGTGAGTGCACATTTGTCTCTCTTATGAGAGCAAAAGATTCTTTGCATGAATTTGAACATAGTTTTGTCAAAGATTCTTTTGATACCTGAGACAAGGCAGATTTTGAGGAGCATCCCTCAAATGCCATTAAGGCAAAGTTCTTTCTGCCATTGTCAGGCTCTCCCCAGTTGATGTCAAACATTTTGTTGTCTGCATCAGGATTGCACTCTGTGGTGTCAAAAGGAAGACTGCTCCAGTCAACATACCCTGAGGTAAATAGACTTTGTTGAGAGGGTTGTTGTTGCTGTGGAGGTTGTTGAGCAGCTGGAAAGGGAGGGATTGATTGTTGGCTCTGCATCTGTTGAGCAGGCATCTGTACATATTGTACTTGTGGCACATATTGGTGTTGTGGAGCTTGTGCCTGTACAAAATGTGCACTCCCTTGTGTTCCATTATTCCTGTTATAATTGGGGTTAAAATTGTTTCCAGACTGAGATTGGTTAAAGCCAGAGCTTCTACATTCTCTAGCAAAGTGTCCCAACTTTTGACACTTATGACATCTAAGTTTAGATTTGTCAAAACCATTTTTTGTAGAACTGTTAAGTCCTGGAAACTTCCTTCCTGACCTTTTGTAAAATTTATTTGTTTTTAAACTTAACATGGCCAGTTGGTGCAAAATATCCATTTCTTCAAGGTCATCACTGCTGAAACTATTTAAGTCATCCATGATAAAACACATGTTATCAGCAGTTTGACCAAAGTCATTATTGTCATAACCTGGGAATGATCTTTCAGATGAGATCCCAGCAGTTATGTCAATGTGGTCAAAAGATCCAAAACTATTTGAACAAGTTGGTGAGTCTTGTCCCAATAGTGTTGTACTACCAGGTAGATAGTCATCAGCAGTTTTACCAGAGTTTTGTAACTTTTTCTTTTGATCAATTTCTCTCTCAAAAGTAAGTAATCTCCCATGAAGTTTTGTAAGAGTGAGGGAGCTAAAATCTGGTGTAGATCTTAAGACTATTGAGTATGTTTCCCATTTATCAGGTAAAGACCTTAAAAATCTATGAAGCATAGATACAGTTGTATAGGTCTGACCATTTAGTTTTAGCTCAGATATTAATGAGGAAAATCTTTCAAATTGCTGAGTTAAAGTTTCCCCATTAATGTGAGCAAAAGTTTCATACTGTTGAGCCAAGATTTCTCTGGTGTTGGCAATCACCTCTTCAGTTCCTCCAAACTGTTCTTTCAGGCAGTCCCAAAGCTCTTTGGCACTATCACAATGTAATAGGCCAGAATAGATTTCATTTGGGAGTGCCATTGCCAACATAGAAAAAGCTTTTACATCAAGCTCAAGTTTTAGGAAATCATCATTAGTATAGTCTTTTGGTTCTTTTGGAATCTCTTCCTTAGTTTCAAGATTTATGTTTACTGGTTTATGAGGACCATATATCACAGATCTCCAACAACCTGTGTTGGTTTGTGACAAGGTATGTGCCATTCTCTTTTGCCATATGTTATATTCATTTCTTACAAGCATGGCAGGTTTAGTGGCAGAACCAGTATTATGAGGATCCATTTTAAAGAGTATTGATTTGTCAAATATCTCTTAAAGTGATGGATGTTGAAAAAGGTGAGCTTATAATCCTTTATTGAATATCAACAAGAGCCTGTGTCTGATTCTCAATTTGTTAGATTGATATGTGATCAGATAAACCAGTGCTCTGATACCAATTGTTGGATCAGTATTAAGCTGCTCTTTTATTTGAACTTGCTAGTTGACACTTAAGTGTTTAGCAAGTTCTTTGTGAGTGTTAGCACAGCGGAATGTTTAAGAGTTTATAGCTACACTTTGTCAACAGGAGTTATTACTCCCCCTGGAATCAAGAACAATAAATGAGAAGTGTTTATTGAGAATCTAAGTATTGAATGAGAATGAAATACTTTGACAGATTCTCAGTAAACACGAAATGGAAATAACAATAATAAGTGTTGAAGGATTTCTTGTATTAAAATCAATGTCTAAAACAGAAGGATGAATCCTTCTATTTATAGACTTTACAAATACATGAACCTTGCCAAAAAGCAAGTTCAGAAACAAGTTGCAACAAGTTGCAGTCTTGGAACTTGTACATAAAGTAAAAAAGAAATACTAAAGTATTAAACTACTGATATACAAGGGCGGTGGAAAAGATCTTCTTTAAGTACTGATGAATGACAAACTACTGATGAGTAGTTTGTCTTCAGCAGTTCTTCAGTTGAAGTGTCTGGTTTGAACTTCAGAACTTCTGATGACTTCTTCTTCAGTACTTCTGAATCTCTTCTTCAGCAGTTTGATTCCTTGTCTTCAGCAGTTCCATACTTAGAGTATTTTGACAGAAAGTGAATTAGACTAAGGTTTGCAAAAGTGGTTTCATCAATCCTTTTTGTCCTAACAGATTTTATTTCATTTTTGCTAAGTGCGAGATTTAAGTTCGCTGTCATGGTGTCCATTCGCTTTAAATCATCATATTGAGGCTTGAAGCAGTCACTTGGCTGTAAATTTAGCATACATTACGTAATTTAGCATAAGCATTACGTTATTATAATTTATGTATTACATGGAAAAGTTAAGGAGCATACCAGAATATTTGTTTGAACAAACAACCTTAATGGTGAACCTGGAGCTCTTTTCTTCTCGTCGTGGTTCAGCACATGCGACCATGCATCCAAAACATTAGATGATAATGTTATTCTAGGGTATAAGCATTCAAATAACACTTTGAAGAATGGAGTCCCATCTGCTGGCTCGAATACAACATCACTGTGGAAGATAAGTTTTAATACACATTATGTATTTTTTTGTAATAAACTATGTTCTGAAAATATTCATTACGTAATTTTTCTAATAACAAATTAAAGTAATATAAGGTTTTTCTTACTGTGTTTCTTCTATTGCTGCAAATATAAACTGCGCAATTATGTTTTCATCATCAGTTATTTTGTTCTTCATTACCACCTGGCGTTGAATGTAAGGAGACTTCAGAGGTCCAGCCAACATCCTTCCTCTTTTTGCATGTTCAACTTGTTTATTGGCTATGGTTGACTCCAGTGATTGACTAACTATTAGTCTCCCTACTGTTTTTGGTGTTTCGACATCAGCTTCAGAGTTATGTAGGAATGGTAGATCTGGAATCACATCTGTAGGTGCATCATCTTGGGAGAGATTCAGATCGAAACTTGGTCCTTCATAGCTTTCATTCTGTATTTCTTCTACTTTGTCTCCCTCCGATTTCTTGATCTCTTTTCCTTTCCTAGATCTTTCTTCAAACTCATTCAATTCTTTCAAGAATTGAGAACTGACATGTTCGGATGATGTTTGTGTGGTTGAAGTTTGCAAAGCTGCATTCTTTTCTTCTTTGTCGGCTGCTTTTATCATTTCAGCAATCATATCTGCGCTGTCACTCTCTAGGGCCTCATTTCCTGATTTTAGTTAACAATTTATATACATTCATATAATTTTCATTTAGTATAAACATTTTTAATATACATTACGTGACTCTTCCAATGTTTCTCTAAATTTAGCTCTAAAAAAAATTAGTGTTGTTTGCTTTTCGATTATGTGTTGTCGAGCCGGGGGTCTCTCTAGAAGCAGCCTCTCTATCTGCAAAGATAGGGGTAAGGCTTGCCTACATCTCACCCTCCCCAGACCCTACTTTTAGCTTTGCTAATTGTGGGATTTACTGGGTAAGATAGAAAAAATTTTAATATACATTACGTAATTTTTTACCTTTATTGGCCGGTGGTTCATTTGTTGTTGCATCTTTCAAAGCATCCATTATATCTTTACCTTCTTTCAAAGCTTCTTCCTTATTTGTTTCTTCAAGTTGTTCGGTTACGGCGATCATTGCATTTAGCATTCCGATGCTAACACTCTATGAAGTTGTTGCCGTTTCATTCAAATCTTCTTTTTCACCTGTAATTACGTATTATGATCATTAATAAGTTTTGACAAATAATGTGTTACGTGATTGTTTACCTTTATTGACAAGTGGTTCATTTGTTGTTGCATCTTTCAAAGCATCCATTATGTCTTTACCTTCTTTCACAGCTTCTTCCTTATTTGTTTTTTCAAGTTGTTCAATTGCAGCGATCATTGCATTTAGCATTCTGGTGCTAACACTATGTGAAGTTGTTGCCTTTTCATTCAAATCTTCACTTTCACCTGTAATTACATATTCTGATCATTAATAAGTTTTGACAAATAATGTGTTACATGATTTTTTACCTTCTAGTGTTTCAGCTGCAATCACTATTGCATCTAGCATCCCTGTGCTAACACTGTTCTGGTTTTCCTTTTCACCTGCAACTACTAATATGCTTTTTTGATATCCATTACGTAATTTTTAACTAACTTCTTTATCATTTAAATATACATTACGTAATTTTTACCTTCTATGTTTTCCTCATTACTTGATTTTTAACTTGATACCCATGACTTCCATTTTCTTTGCTTCTCACGTATAAGGTTGCTGTCTAAAAAAATTGAAGTGGCTTCTTCGAAAATTTCATCTATTTCAGCAACATGATTTTTGTTGATGTTTAACATAATAAATTACAGTTACTTACATTCTCATCAACTGGGTAAGGACTTTTGTCTTTCTTCTTTCCCATTGTCTTTTTCCTTGTCGACCCTTTTATGCTCTCATCTGTTGATTTTTGAGTTGCAACTTTTTGTATTTTTGGTGTTGTTGTTGCCTTATCTATGGCAATCTTTTGATTATTGTTTTCATCCTTTGCATCACCAGCCTACAAACATTACGTGATTTTTTAAAATCCTATATACATATGCATGTTATGTAATTTTATACACTTATTGCACTTACATTAGGAACTTGTGGAGTGTTGTAATTTTCCAAGAAATCATCAATGTCAGATAGTGATATTGTTGTTTCATACACTTTGTTGAATTCTTGTGAATCTTGATTTTGATTGAGATCCATGAGGATCTGTTGTTCAAGAAAGATTTGCTGTTCATCATGCTGAATGTATGCATCTTCATTTGCAGCTTCATTCTTACCATCTTCTTCCATTTTTTCTGCATCAGCTTCTTCACCATCATAATCATCTCCACCGGCATCTTCATTTCCACCATCATCTTCTTCATCCTCATCATTATGTCCTTCTTCATCTCTAGGACTTTCTACTTCATCATTTCCTTCTTCATCCTCATTAGCTTCTTCATCAGTTGAAAATGGCCCATTGTCATACAAATGTTTATCAACATCAGACAAATTCTGGGTGCTAAGGTACTTAATTGCTGGTGTTTGTGCTATTTCAGGAGCATGTGATACCCTCTTTTCATGTACATAAAGCAGCTGTCATGTGAATAAAGTTAACATTTGATCATTACGTAATTACTAAGAACACTACGTAATTTGTATTTATACATTACATAATTATGAATAAAAAACATACCGCAAGAAAAGGCAAAGGTCCATTATACATTTCAGTTCCATTCCATTCCAGCTTGCCTTCGTTCTTTTGAGACAGAAAATTAAGTACTCACACCAATTCAATTTTTTGATTGATTTTTCATCTGTCACTCCTTTCAAGAACATTTGATTCACTGTTGAACTCTTTGTTACTTGCCCAAATATAGAGTTGTAAAGTACAAGGAAGTTCAACTTGAAAATCCAGTCTTCGCTTTTGCTTTGAACTATTTTATTCTTCACATCTGAGATTAAAATCTTGTTATGTTCAAACTGGGACTTCCATACAGTAAGCATGTTAGATGAACCCTTCCGTGGTTTGTTCTTTTCATTTACTGTCTGGTTACCCATTGGGACACCAAGGATTTGTTGAACTTTGTTGCTTGTAACTTGAATGATGTGGTTTCCTACATTCAACTCATTTCGTCTATCATCATAAATCACCAATAACCACCTTGCTAATTTTGTTGGCACTGTTTTAATGTTCATCGATAAAAAAGCTTCAAATCCCATCTGTTTGATTGCTTTTTTCTGCGCACTTGATAAGTTTGCCATCGCCTCATTCAAGTTATCAACAGACGCCCTTACATTTAATTTTATATTTGAGTACAGAACAAATTGGTTTCTTGGTGGTGAATTTTGAGGCACTTCTGGTGCATCAACAAAATCGTCATCAACAACTGTTGTGACATTTGCAAGCTGTTGTTGTAGAAGTAATTCATTTTCATCGTTCACTGCGTTATTATCAAATGTTATAATTACGTAACAACGACAGAATGACCACATTTTCATTACCAAAATAACGTAATATAGACATAATCATCATAAACTAGGGGTTTCATTTACCAAAATTGCTTAACAATGACAAAATCACTACATTTTCATTACCAAAATAACGTAACATAGACATAATCATCATATACTATGGCCAGAATCATTACAAATTTCATTACCAAAATAACGTAACAAAGACATAATCATTTCTAGTTCTATTAATAAAATTACGTAACACAGACATACTATTTTCCATTACTAAAATCATGTAACATTGACATAATCACTACATTTCCATTACCAAAATAACGCAACATAGACATAATTATGATGCACCATAGACAGAATCATTACAAATTTCATTACCAAAATAACATAACACAGAATCTTTACTATTTCATTTTACTAAAATCACGTAATATTGACAGAATAACTACATTTTCATTACCAAAATAACGTAACATAGATATAATTATCATATACCATAGACAGAATCATTACAAATTTCATTACGAAAATAACGTAACATAGACAGAATCATTTCTAAAATCATGTAACATTGATAGAATCACTACATTTCCATTACCAAAATAACGTAACATAGAAAAAATCATTTCTAGTTCTATTACTAAAATCACGTAACACATAACAAAAAAAAAATTCTCTGTACCATTTTTCTTTGAAGGTCTGTCATGGTTTGCTTTACTTCTAATCTCGCATTTGTCAATTTGATTTTTGGTTTTTGCAATTTTGCTTGGCCCTAACAATTAGAAATACGTATTTTAGTACAATTTCACAGCATAATAACAATATTAATTCACGTAATACTTATTTACCATCATCATTGTCGTTTTTTTGAGTATCAGTCTCTGTTCCTCTTTTTCTTCCTGTAACATGCATAATGTAAATTTTTAGATAATTTTCAATGTAAAATTTGTTAGGGAATAACGTAATGTACTTACTTTCATAATGTACTTACGTTCATATACTTTTGAGTATTTCATGGTTAATCTGCATAGAAATGGAGTTGATTGATGATTTTGAAATAGGGTTTTTTGAGTTTTGATTTCGTTTTTTGGGGAAGTTTTGTGTTTAAATGAGACTGAACGGTCTCTTTATTATGATTGTAGAAATTTTGACGATAATACCCTTATTAACTGTCTAATCTCTCATTTATTTACAAAATTGCCACCGCCTAACTTTTTAATTAATGACGTAAGATTGTTGCTTGATCGACGGCTAGGATTCCTTCGCATGCTTCGCACGTTTCCCTATTTTTGTAGAATAACCGCCCCCTACATATATATATATATATATAGGGTAGGGATCATACGAGAACCAATTTTAGGGAGAGAACCAAGGAACCAGTGTGAACATGGGCCATTATTGTAAATATTATAAACACATAAAATAAATATAAAAAAATAGTGAAACACATAACCCTGGATCTGGTTCATCATCTTCTTCCTCTTCCCCCTTTTAGCATTCAACCCTAGATCTCTTCATCTACACCATCAATCAACCATGCAACCAAGGGGATGCAGCCACATGAAGCTTCTCTTAAAGTAATTAATGACCTACATAAGATTCTGTTGAGGGTCGTGAGCACTAATAAAACGAATGACATCAATAGCCACTTGCTCGGAATCGAGTCCAAGCTGGACTCTAAACCTAGGTACCCACAAACGTCAGCCATTGGTGTCTTCTCTGGAGCTGTTTTTCATGCCTTGCCTCATGTTGCGAGTATCCGGAATTATGTTCGGTCCTCTACTTCTGGTTCTTCTTCTTGATGTACTTAATGTTTGATTTAATATATTATGTCTCAGGTTTTTTATTTTACTTACTTTTTTAGTTTAATTATTTTCATTGTCCTGTTGAGGAGGAAAGGATGTACCGTATCAAAAATATTGATTTGAAAATTCTTACGAAAATGTTATTTTTTTTTGTATTCTTGTGATGGCACTACATATTACATTTATGTTGCAATTAAGTATCTAACAGTGTGTTTCATCTACTTTATTCATGTAATGTATCTTGTTTATATTGGTTTAGGGCGGGTTTAAAGAAGATTCTATGAGAATAATGAAAGAAATTGTCAAGTGGAGTCCCAACTGCCAGGCTTGTTGTCATTGTAATGATTAATAATTATGGTAATTGAGCTATACTATTTGTTTCTGGTCTGTTTAGTTTTTTATCATCCTGACTAAAGTGTAATTTGAGGCATATTATTAGCTAGGAGGATAATTTGTGTTTTGGATGAGGTGCCATTTTCTGATACGCACATGTGCATTAGGATTGTTAATCCACAAATGCAAAACGTAGTTTATAATATTAAAAGTAATGTTAAAGCACATACTGTTAGAGTTAGGCCATTAACAATAATGCACGTGTGCATTTGTTTTGTTGTAATTAACAGATTAATGTTGTTGCACATGTGCATTTAGGTTGAAATATCAGTTTTCTTATGCGTTTTTATTAATTGTTGATAAGAGATGAAGAAAAAAGTAAAAGAAAGTAACCTTTGTATTACAATCGAGGGATAAAGGAACAAAAAGGTTACCGGATGCAAGTGAAGATAATGACACGATTGTTGATCAGAAAGTTGAATCAAGTTGGCACTATTGATTTAGTCCGGATGTACTTGGTATTCCATTGTTCCCTGTATTAGTTATGTTCTTTATTTATTGTATAATCGAGCTCCGTTTGATCTTCCAGAAGCGGAGTTGATAATGTCACGGATGTTTTATTAGGAAGTTGAATCAGGTTGTTATTATTTATTTAGTATATTTATATAGAAATGCACATGTGCATATGTGTAGTTTGTCTTATGAAATATTAAATGTTGATTGTTTAAACACACAAATTATGCTATATGCAGATATATATATTTAAGAAAAAAGGTTCAAATGAGGCCAAATAATCAGAAACATTTTGTGACGGTGAATAATGATGGTATGTTGTGTTGCATAATATTTAATATATATAGTTGAGTATGCACATGTGCATAATTATGGATGAACATGATATAATGTGTTGTTTGGCAAATGTGTGTGCAGTTGCAATTACAAGGAAGAAAAAAACAAAGAGTGTTAAAACGGTGGAAATGAAATAAACTCAAAAGAAGGTCATGAAAAAAAACGAATTGGCGTTCAAAACAAATACGCGTTACACCACATCAACTTTGGATGGGGATAAGGAAATTGTCAAACAAACAAAGAAGTTTGTATAACATTTTGTGTAATGTATGTTTGGTTTAACATTTTGCTAGGTTGGTGAACGTAAGGTTGTGAGATAAATAGAACTCTGTATGTAGGTGGTTAACATAGTTGGTTTGTAATATGGATATTTTTTTGGTATCGTTTGTTTTATTGATTTAATACATTCGGTAGAAACTACATGTAGTTGTATGATAAAAACAAATTGGTATAAAAAAATTTGTTATTTGAAGGATGATGCATGCACATATGTATATTTTGGGTTGATTATGTTTGTAATTATTATTTTTAGCGTATGTAAATTGGTATGATAATGAAATTGACATATGCACATGTGCATGATTATAATTAAACCCCCGCCACCCAAGAACATAAACCCACCACCCCACCCCCATCCCACCATACGTAAAAACTAAGCCCAAAAGCTAAACTACTAAAAAATCTAACTATATTAGTGAAATGCACATGTGAATGCAGTACACGTTTCTTATTTTATATTTCTTATATAGAGGTGTTTTAAGTTCATTCATGTTTGTTGTCATACATGTGTTTTATTTTCAATTTATGTTATAATATACATGACTAAACATTTGACGAGTTGGAGTGTATTTTACATCTCACTTTGTGTCCATTTAATGATCATTGAATAGAATTTGTGACCCCTTATATATCTGTATCGCGTCCATTTAATAATCATTTAAGTATGGTAATTGACAATTCATTCAAAAGTGTGATTTAATAGTGAAATGCACATGTGCATACGGTGTATTTCTGTATATATAACAGCGAAATGCACATGTGCATCAAGGATGACGTCATATGACGTCACAACAACAATTTTTTTTATTTTTTTTTCGAATTAATAATGCAAAATAATCATTTTGGTGTTTTTAATTTTTTTATTTTTTATTTATTTAGGTTATATAATTATTTATTTATTTTTTGATGGAGGGGTTTTTGTAGACACCTTCATATTTACAAAAATGCCACTTGTTCACACTGGTTCTTTGGTTGTCTCCTTAAATGGTGGTTCTCAAATGATCCAAATCCTATATATATGTGTGTGTATATATATATATATATATATATATATATATATAGGGTAGGGTTCAAATAGGAACCACACCTTAAGTAGGAACCATAGGAACCACTTTATAGCCATTGATCTCTAATAGCATGATTGTAAATAATTAGAAGATTAATTAATTGTTTATTTTAATGTAAGGGTATTATAAACTTTTGGTCTTCCACAAAATTAGGTAGGTTATCATAACACATAATTTAAATTGATTACACCATAAATACCTCCTAAAAACACTCTCCTTCTCCATTTGCTGATTTAGGGAAAAATGTTAAAAAAAATTGGATCCTACAAAACGTAATTATCACATCAAAAAAAAAAATGAGACGCTTTATTATTATCAAATGCCTATACACTAATGTATATTATACGTTGGTGTATATTATGTAAAGAGAATGAGAGATATAATGGTAAACAAAGCCAAATGCCTATACACAAGTGTATATAATGGTAAATTTTTATTTAGCTATATAGCTGTTGTATGTTGAAGTGTACATTGGTGTATATTAGTTTTTTTTGTTCATTCATCATCATCATCATCAACACATATATACAATGGTGTACATCAGTTTCTTTTTTGTTTTTTCATTTATCATCATCATCGTTGACACAGATATACATTGATGTATATCAGTTTTTTTCTTTCATTCAACATCATCAACACTAACACAAATATGCATTGGTGTATATCAGTTTTTTTGTTCATTCATAAGAGTCTACAAACAGTTCATTCATCATCATCATCAACACATATATACATTGGTGTATATCAGTTTTTTTTTGTTCATTCATAAGAGTCTACAAACAGTTCATTCATCATCATCAACACAGATATACATTGGTGTATATTCGTTTGTTCATTCATCATCATCATCAACAACACATATATACAATGGTGTACATCAGTTTCTTTTTTGTTTTTTCATTTATCATCATCATCGTTGACACAGATATACATTGATGTATATCAGTTTTTTTCTTTCATTCAACATCATCAACACAGATATACATTGGTGTATATTCGTTTTTTCATTCATCATCATCACCAACACAAATATACATTAGTGTATATCAGTTTTTTTTGTTCATTCATAAGAGTCTACAAACAGTTCCTGCTTATGTACGTAGGTAACATTTTACTTAAGAAATTCATTAAAATGTTTGATTTTATTACAAGGGAAACATGTGTTGATAAATCAAAATAAAAATTTAGAATATATGTTCAGCACATTGCAGGTCTAATTCAAGTTCTACTATAGACTCGCATGACTATTGACTCTTTAGTGAACACAGATTTAAGAAATAAAGAAATACAGTTCACGCAAAAATGAATATATGAGTGAGGAATGTAAGAGACTCGGGTGCTGTTTGTTTTTTGCTCAGAAGCACTTCTGATCTCTTTTGTCTGCGTCACGCAGACGCGCGCAGACGTTTGGGGTCTGCAGATTGTTTGTTTTTTGGAAGACCTTTCACTCAAAAAGATCTTTCTGACCTCTTCTTGGTGCAGACTTGTTCCAAAGTCTTCTAAGGTCTTCAAAGGTCTTCTCCACTTCTCTTCTCCTCAGTCACCACCACCACCACCAACCACGGTCCACCACCACCTACCACCACCACGGTCCACCACCACCCACCACCACCACCATGGTCCACCACCACCGTCCACCACCACCACCGTCCACCACCATCACCGTCCACCATCCACCACCACCACCACCACCGTCCACCACTACCCACCACCACCACCACCACCCACCACCAACGTCCACCACCACCCACCACCACCGTCTACCACCAGACTGCTGTAAAAAATCAGTTTATTTAAATTTCAGTTTATTTCAGCAGTTTGCAGACATTAATAAACAAACAGTCTTCTTCTTGCAGACTGCAGACATTTGGTCCACCTCTTCTCCTGCAGATGTCTGCAGATGTGGTCCGCAGACTGCAGACCTTTTCATGCAGAAAAAACAAACAGCACCTCAATAATAATGGAGTATTATACAAGAACTAAAGTTATGGAATTCTTGGTAGGACCCTTTAAATAATCGAAATCTAAAAATTAAATTAAATCAAAATAGATCAACAATAATGATTTAGGTACAAGGAAGTTTAAATACAATTGATTATCCAATAATAAGTAAAATGAAAAATGTGATTCTTTTCCTTTTTTCACCACCTGAAGTCAATAATTATAATATTAGAGATTACAAAGATCGATGAAGAAGATATGTAATGAAATACAATTAGGGCACTTAAAATCATATCAAATTGATTCATATATAAGATCGTACCTGTGTTTTGTGACAAATTATTCGTTTTTATGAATGGGTCAATCTTCATCGTCATCGTTCCTCGGAAGATTGTTCGGAAGTGAAGAACACAAGCATAAAGGGGTGTGGGATTTCTTAAATGGTATGAATTGCATTAGAGATAATGGATAAGAGATTTAAGGAAACATTGTCCCGTTGATTAAAAAACAAGATTTATAGTTAAAGAAACATTGTCCCGTTGATTCGAAGTTGCTATCAATTCACAAAATCGGAAACTGAATTCGATACATTTAACGCACAACTAAAAAATTGTGTTTTAGATTAATAAATGGGGTGCGAGGGCAATATGGTCAAAATCCGGAAAAAAAAACTGGTGTACTCATAAAAATCAAATCGGTTATGAATCTCTTACAATTATCTATTAAGACAGAGGAATGTAGTGGAAAAGAATGTGAGAAAGTACCATTTTAATCTATTTTGCTAAAGAAATCGCTTGCCATCACAAAGCACACCGATTCCTTTATTGGCATTGTTCAACTGCATATAAAAAACTATTATAAAGACATATTGTAATAGGGTAAATAATTACTTGAAAACAAAACCATGCCTGGATTATTTCATACCATTATTGGTTTTCCAATTTGTTAGTTGGGGAGCATTCTTCAAAGAAGCATATAAGATCTGTAGTGCTTGAACTGCAACATAAAAAAAACCATCGCTGACCTAACCATCCGCAAAGACCAGCCATCGCTAACCTAAACACAGGTGATCTGACAACAACAATTGGTTGTTGCATTGTTTCTATTTCTTCTCGTTTTTAAATATCGCCCCATATAATATGTGTGTTGTTGGCTGCTTCAGCTACTTTCAGCCGCGTTAAGTTTTATTAAATCGTAAAAATGCAATGATATCAGAAAATTGTAATGATGGTATAAACTTAAACTAAGAGAACTTACAGCACTACGTGAAAGACAATGATAACTTTCTATTGCTAGTCAGTTGCTATCCACTATCAATGTGCTTCCATCTGGTCAATATTATAGTTCAGATTCATGAAAATTAGCTACTTGACATGTCGAATGCACCATAAATTCTTCTATATTAACTTTAGTCAAGAAATATAACAAAGATTTACGTTCTCAACATCACCAATTGTGCATAGGTACTTGTTAGATCCTCTTATATGTTACAGAAAAATTTAATTATATACATAAGAAACTTATATGCTAGGTCATTGTTGTAAAAAAAAGAACAATAAATAAATGTAGGATGTTGCCATTTTGTAGCAATGTATGATAACAGCCACAATCGGAGGTCCTATTATCAAAGCCAAGATCATGCCTTGAATCATGTCTGATGAATTGAGTCAATAGGAAAGTATTTTTTCACGCAAATTGTTTTTTTAACCATAAATATCATATAATCATTTGATAACTAAATGTAAAAGCATATCAACAACATAAACATATGAGAAATTGATATATACGTATGAACAATGAGAGGAACAAACCTTCTTTGACCAAGAGACCTTAAGAGTCCTAGATATGGATTTTGATCGACTATAACAACAATCAGCTGCAAATTAACCAAGAAAACAAATACCAAACTCTTTATGAAGTACGTGATTATATGCTTAAATAAAAAAAATGCAAAATACCCACAAAATCTATTTAGGGTCTATCTCTTTAATGCTAAATATTGAAACATACCCAACATAAAAATAGAGAAAAATATGATCCCTGCAATTTCCAGTAGTAGATTAAGATCCATGTCTGAAATTGAACCACTTTCTTCACAAAAGACATCAATGTTATCAAACAATAGCCAACAAACAAAATAATTTAACCATTTTGGGAGGAACATGCCAAAGGGGGCAGAGAAATCAGATTAGAAAATAATATACCATGGCTTCATTACTACCAACAATGAACGGCACAAACCTGCTAAACACCAAAAATAACTAAATGTAAAATACACCAGTGAATCACAATTGCGTGAATCAAGCAACATTTAAACCTAATAAAAAGAAATTCAAACGTGAAATAATGCGTCAAAGGAAGAGAGTCGACAAATTACTGTATTAAGGTAATTTGCTGGCCAGTTATTGTTGAAAAAGACCACCGGTATTCTAAACCTTTAACTGTGACGTAAATAGAGTAGATAGAACACCGAGAAATCTCTTCACCCATCTTTTGTCGTGTGTTGTAATATGAAACGGGTTTCAACAAGGTTAGCGAGACCCGTGTAATTCCATGTCTTCAATCTACACATTGTCCTAAGACGTCGTTAGTTACGCCTGAATGTTTTGGGAGATTAAGTATGTTGGGAGGCCAGGTTTAGTAAAACGAATCCAGTGGAAGAAGAAGAGTTGGAATCGTGTGGAACCACGGGAAGGAAAAATGAAAAGCATCTGAATCTGAATTTCAGATATGAGAGCCCAGATTCTGATTTTGAATTTTGAAACCCTTTTTGATTCCCCCTTCTTTTTCATCTAAATCCTCCTATATGCTTCTAAGCATTGTACCATAAGCTATATGAGTGGTAAACCCTTAGAAGTTAAGAGATTTGGTCAAATGACCATTTATGCCCTTCTAATATGCATTATAAAGTAGTAATAGATATAAGAAAAATTATGAGTTAAAGCAAATAAAAACATAGGGATATTTGTATAAAATTAATGGTAATAGGGATAAAGATGTATAAAAATAAGCGCTTTTATTTATTAAGATTTGGTGAAAAATGCACAATGTTACACCCTCTCCCTCTGTATTTTCTTAATTAGATGTGAAAACCAAAAGCAAAAGGATGTTAAAATTTGGTTAAAAATTACTTAAAAGTTATGTTTGGACCGAAACAGAAATTAAGAGATGTTGCAACCTTCGAAATGGAATGTAATGAAGATCCTCTGTTTCAATTCACCCTTTCCCTCTGTATTTTCTTAATTGGATGTTATCACTTGCCCTTCAATATAAACACACGTCCATTCATTTATAAACGCACCTTATCACTTTAAACGCCCGGTTTTGTGATTAAGTGCGTTTTGTTTAAACGCATGTTTGATTGAGTGCGTTTTGTTTAAACGCGCCTTTAGGAAAAGATGGTGGGGAAGATGAAAGATGGTTGTCGATGTTGTTGAATGACACAAAACAAACTATAATCGGTCAGTGCTGCTTGTAGCGGGGCTGGTTGTTGTGCGACTACAAATTTTGATGCTAACGAGAAGATGAACATACTTGTTTCGGTGGTAGTTTTGCAGGGGAAATTGGTTGTGGTGGTGTGGGTGTAAAACATTGATGTCGGTTTGAGTTGTTGTAGTTGTGTCTGTGTGAATGATCCATGGAAGGTGGGAAGGTGACTATTAGCAGGTTGGGTGCTGTTTTATGATGGTTTATATGACATGGGAAATGGTGGCATGGGGTTTAGGTGTTGTGGTGGTGTGGACGCAGTCTGCGGCAACGGAAATGGTGGCAGGGGTTGGAAATGGTGGTGCCATCATTTTTGTGCAGTCGTGAACCAAAAAAGGATGAACAGAATGAGAAGAAATTGTTGTATTATTGTTGCACCCATTTGAGAGTTGAATCATGATTGTTTCAGTAGAAGCGATGGTGATAATCGAATTTGAATTGAATTTGAATAAGAGGTTATCGAAAGAAAAAAATCTAAATTACCCTTTTAATCAACCAGGATTGAGTTTGTTAGATTTAACTATAGTTTACAGGTGTCAGGATGTGGTGGCTTCATACCCTTCGTATGTTAAGGCGACTTGGTATCATATACTTTTTTTAGGGATTAGTTGGTCACACCTGCTAATCGCAGGCCCGCCACCCCATATCTGGCCAGACTATGTTGTCTTAACTGAGTCCACGTTGGCTTCAGTGTGGAGCTTGGCGTTCCATGAGATCCGTATCTTAACCCGACAACAGACGCACCTAGAGCCCAAGCAGGAACAAGTCCCTAAAGTAACCCCATCGGTTGGATAAAATTCATGTTAGCTCGGATTCAAACTTACAACCTCCAAAAAGTGAGTTTCATTATTATCTTCATTACTTTTACCACTACAGCATGATAAAGGGTTAAATAGATAAATATTTAGGTAAAAAGTAAGTCGCGTTAAGGTTCTAAATGTGAAGTTGGGGGTTAAGCCTCATAGATGTTTGGTAAAACTAGCTGGTGGCTGGGAGCTGGTAGCTGCAAGCTGCTGCTGAAAGCTTTTTAAATTTTAAATATATTTTGGTGTTTGGCTGAGTAGCTGGAGCTTTTAATAAAATGTATAAAATGACCAAAATAGGTATAATTAAAATCTTGTAAAGAAGGTTTTTATTTTATTTTTAAAATGGAATGGGTATTTGTGTTATTTACTAATTGAGTTAATTGCCAATTTAGTCCCTGATGTTTGTCAAAAATTGCCACTTTCATCCAAATCTTTTTTTTGGTCAATTTAGTCCCTGTGGTTTCATTTTATTGTCATTTTAGTCCCTGTAGACTAACAAGATTTGGATGAAAGTGACAATTTTTGACAAACCTCAGGAACTAAAATGACAAAAAAATGAAACCACAAGGACTAAATTGACCAAAAAAAAAGATTTAGATGAAAGTGGCATTTTTTGACAAACCTCAGAGACTAAATTGGCAATTAACTCTTTACTAATTAAAAGCTTGTAGCTAGTAGAGTTTTTTCTTAAAAACGTACTAGTAGCTTTTCACTATTTTCTCCTAACCTAAAAGCTTTTAGCTCTTCAACCAAACAAAACTATTTATTAAGCAGGAGCTTTTTTTTTAAAAGCTTGAAGCTTGAAGCTCCTTGCCAAACATACCCATCTATATATATATATATATTGCAAAGCTAATAATCCTACATGCCATAATATTATGCAATCTCTTTTTTGAGAGATGTCACATAGGATGTGATGTGGCAACTCTAGATTAATTAAAAACCTATAAATATGGTTTAACTTAATCTATTAAATACCTAATTTACTAAGAGTAAATATTAAACCTTTATTATTTTCTATCTCATGTTTCCTCCCATAACTTTTACACGTTAATATCTTTTATATACGAGATTTTTTAAAGAAAAAAATTACACCAAATTAACGAGCGTTTTATTATCTTTCCAACGAGTACCATAGTGCTATATAAAAAACGGAGAAAAAAACGACTATTTTTTGTAATTGTCGGTATTGTGTCAAGTTTGGGATTAGTTTAAAAAAATTTAGGTTTGGGTCGGGCCTGAGATTAGGTGATACCCGACCCAATTACCCTTTTTTTATATTAGAATATGATAACTTATGGCAGATATTTGTTTAAAATAATAATAATAATAATAATAATATATTGGCAAGTTATTAATTATGTTGTCATATTAAATATTTCAACCCGGGACGCTCCCGGGATAAAAACTAGTAGTAAGAATATATATATATATATATATATAGTGTATTTAAAACGAATGTAAAAAATCAGGGAAAAATTAACTGATATTTTTAAAACGAGTGTAAAAAATCAGGGAAAAATTAACCGGTAAAAAAAGGTTAAAAAGTAAGTCGGTATTAGAAAAGAATTCCAATTCTAATATTACTAGTTGTATAAAATCACGCGCGTTGCGCATTTTACAATCAAGATTTAGATAGGTGTTAATCAATCAATGAATTATACAATCGAGATTCCATTTTGGTTGTAAACGTTAAAAAAAATAAAGAAATCTACACATAAGGTAACACATGAAATTTGTAACGAAATTACATAAGATTATGTTATTTATATTAATAGTATATAATATAATAATTTTTTTTAATAAAATAATATGAATAAAATAATAGTATATAATATATTAATTAGGGATGAGCATACAAGGCCGAATACCGATCCCGTCCCGTCCCGATCCCGTACCGAACCGATACCGAACCGAGTGGTTTCGGGATCGGTATTGGTACCCATATTTATGGATTTTCGGTTTTGGTATTATCGGTATCGGCACGGAATCGGTATGGTATCGGTATTTTAAGGTAAAATACCGATACCATACCGGTACTGTACCGTACCGATACCGAACCGTTTGGTATCAGTATTGTCGATATCAGTATAATATATTAATAGTATATAATATAATATATTAATAGTATATAATATAATAAAGTTTTGAAAAAAAATAATAATATAAATAAAATAATTATATTTTACTATTCATTTGCAAACTAATAATAATAATATATTGGCAAGTTATTAATTATGTTGTTATATTAAATATTTCAACCCGTGACACTCTCGGGATAAAAACTAGTAGTAAGAATATATATATAGGTTTAGGATCCTGTACAAAGTACATTTTTCGTGAGAAGTGTGAGAATAACTAACAATTTACATGTAGACATCATGTTTTGGATTTAGGAATGATGTTTTAGGTTGTTTTAACTTGAAAAACACCAAACACAACAATCTAAAACACAATACAATGTATTATAGTCATTAAATTTAAAAAACCGCTAAAACACACTACTTTAACGCTTAAAACACACTGCTAATGTTCTTAGCATGGTGTTTTAAGTTTTAAGCCTAAAATACATAGTTTTCGGTTTTTAATTGTTATGTTTGGTGTTTTTATAGGCAAAACAATCCATAACATCACGACTAAGTTCAAAAAATGATGCCTAAGTATCAATTTTTAATACTTCTCACACTTCTCACAAAAAAAACACTTTGTACACGATCTTGACCCTATATATATATATATATATATATATATATATATATATAATATAGTGTATTTAAAACGAGTGTAAAAAATCAGGGAAAAATTAACTGATATTTTTAAAACGAGTGTAAAAAATCAAGGAAAAATTAACCGGTAAAAAAAGGTTAAAAGGTAAGTCGGTATTAGAAAAGAATTCCAATTCTAATATTACTAGTTGTATAAAAAAAATCACGCGCGTTGCGTATTTTACAATCGAGATTTAGATAGATGTTAATAAAGAAATCTACACATAAGGTAACACATGAAATTTGTAACGAAATTACATAAGATTATGTTATTTATATTAATAGTATATAATATAATAATTTTTTTAATAAAATAATATGAATAAAATAATAGTATATAATATATTAATTAGGGATGAGCATACAAGGCCGAATACCGATCCTGTCCCGTCCCGATCCCGTACCGAACCGATACCGAACCGAGTGGTTTCGGGATCGGTATTGGTACCCATATTTATGGATTTTCGGTTTTGGTATTATCGGTATCGGTATGGTATCGGTATTTTAAGGTAAAATACTGATACCATACCGGTATCGTACCGATACCGAACCGTTTGGTATCAGTATTGTCGATATCGGTATAATATATTAATAGTATATAATATAATAAAGTTTTGAAATAAAATAATAATATAAATAAAATAATTGTATTTTACTATTCATTTGCAAACTAATATTCAAAGTAGTTTGCAAATTAATATATAGTAAGACTATGGGGTGTGGTTCCCCTTCCCCCTTCCTTCCCCTTGTCCACATCAGCGTCACATTATCTTCCCCTTCTCCTCCCCCTTTTAGGGGAAATGGTTTCCCCTTCTTCCCCCTTCCCCTTCCATTATTTAATTATTATTTTTTTGATATTATTTATATTTAAATGCAAAAAAAAAACAAAAAAAAAAACTACCTGTTGATATTTCACACCACACACACATCTTCTTCACCATCTTCTCCAAAGCACCCCCACTCTCTCTCTAGAACCCCTCTCTCTCTCTCTCTAAAAACCCTCTCTCACTCTGAAACCACACACCTCTCTCGAAAAACCATCTTCTCCGTCGTCTTCGGCTCCACTGTGTGGTCGTCTCCGGTCGTCTCCGGTCGTCTCCATCGTCTCCGGCTCTCTCTCTCTCTCTCTCTCTCTCTCTCTCTTAAACACCTCTCTCTCTCTCTCTTAAGTTCAAAAATGCATTGGAAAGTGGGACGGGGAGAACAGGAAGATCACCCCAAGCTCACCGAAGGCAAAGCGGGGGGGGGGGGGGGGGGCGGTGTTCCTCTTCGGGGAAGCCTCCAGATCAGCATTTCCGATCTCTTTCCCGAGCCACACCCCATAGTCTAATTAGACTACCTCCAATGCATCCTTAGGAGTGATGCCATTGGAGGCCCTTGCAAGCCCTTACCATTGGAGAAGTTTGTCCATCATGTGCCCTTAGCCTCCATGCCTTTCCACAAGGGCTTTGTTTTTATTGGTTTTTTCAAATGTGGTGGGCCTAAAGTAAAAAATAAAAAGTTTTATATGAATATTGTGTGTAATTATTAGGTGATGAGGTGAAAATTATGAAGGGTAAGGATATTTATAGGGTTGGAGGTGAAATAAGGGTTTTTAAAGATTTGTAAGGATATGATGTGGGAGATGACGTGTCAGGGCAAGATGGAAAGAAAGGCCGGGCACCTTCCATCAACTTCTCAAAACTTCCTGTCTCCCCCGAACCCCTTACCTTATATTTATTAATCTATCTGTTTACCACCGGTGAACAAAGAGCCTCCGTTTCCTTTCGACACTGCTAATCGACAGACACAAAGTATGTTCCTCTTCCCATGTCCTCTAATTAATTAATGAATGTATAAGTTGTATGTATATGCATAATAATTGAATTTGCTTTGTTAAAAATAAATAAATAAATGGTAGCAGTTTATATAGAATAAATTATAAGTTGGGTGCAGGATGAGTGAAGAAGTAGTAGGATACACTGTGGCATCCGACAGTGAAACCACCAAGGAGGAAACCTCCCCTGAAATCGCAATCGGCATCGACGTGGGTACTTGTCAATGCAGTCTAGCTGTTTGGAATGGTTCTCGGGTAGAGCTCATCAGAAACACAAGGAACCAGAAGCTGATGAAGTCGTATGTCACCTTTAGAGACCAATCTCCATCCCCCGTAGGCGGAGTCACCAATCAGCTCTCGCACGAGTACGACATGCTCTCTGGTGCCTCCATCTTCAACATGAAGCGCCTCATCGGCCGGGTCGACACCGACCCCGTCCTTGTTCACGCTAGCAAAACCTTGCCCTTTCTTATTCAAACCTTGGGGATTGGCGTCAAGCCGTTCGTTGCAGCCCTCGTGAATAACATGTGGAGGTCAACCACCCCTGAAGAAGTTGTTGCTATATATCTTGTGGAACTCAAAGCTCTTGCGGAAGCTCGGCTTAAGCGTCCTGTGAGACACGTTGTCTTAACTGTCCCGGCTGCATTTAGCCGCTTACAGTTAACACGAATTGCTCGCTCCTGCGCCATGGCTGGTCTCCATGTTCTTAGACTCATGCCTGAGCCCGCAGCTGTTGCCTTGCTGTATGCCCAACAACAGCTGCAGCAGCAGCAGCAGCAGGCTTCGCAAAAAGATATGGCGGACAGCGGGAGTGAAAAAATCGGTCTTATATTTAACATGGGTGCAGGGTATTGTGATGTTGCTATAATAGCTACTGCTGGGGGAGTGTCACAGATGAAGGCCTTGGCTGGGAGTTGCATAGGAGGGGAGGATTTGCTTCAAAATACGATGCATCATCTCGTGCCGGATATGGACACTATGTTTTCAGGTCATGGACTTGAGGAGATTAAAGCCATGGGCATTCTTCGAGTCGCAACGCAAGAGGCCATACACAAGCTCTCCTTTCAACCCAGTGTTCAGATCGACATTGACCTTGGAAACGGGACTAGAATATGCAGGGTTATCGATGTCGAAGAATTCGAGGAGATCAACAAAAGGGTATTTGAAAAGTGTGCTTTTTTGATAACACAGTGCCTGCATGAGTCCAAGGTGGTGAAACCGGAGTATATCGAGGATGTGATTCTTGTTGGTGGTTGTACAAATATTCCCAAACTGAAGAATATAGTGATGGGTATCTGTAAAAGAAATGAAGTCTACTCGGATATCAACCCAATGGAAGCTGCTGTTCGTGGGGCAGCGCTAGAAGGAGCGTTGGCTTCTGGTGTGAACGACCCTTTTGGAAGTTTAGACCTCTTGACCATTCAAATAAATGCTCATAGTATCGGGATTCGAGCTGATGGTAACAGTTTTGTACCCATCATAGATCGTAACACTACTCTGCCTGCTAGGAGAGAGATGCTTTTTACCACTGCCAATGACAACCAAACTGAGGCTTTGATTGTGGTGTATGAACAAGGAGATGATGAGAAGCAGCTGCTGCTCGGGTATTTCAAGGTGGTAGGGATACCTCCGGCCGGAAGAGGGGTACCAGAGATCAACGTGTGTATGGACATTGACGCATCGAATATGCTGAGAGTTATGGCTGGTGTTGTAATGCCTGGATCTGGAACCAGAAATCCAGTGGTTCCACTGATGGAAGTTAGAATGCCGACGGCTGATGATGGGCATGGATTGTGTGCTGATGCTTTATACAGATCATTGGGGTCTACTCTAGACTTGGTAACTCTCCACAACAAGGTTAACGCTTAGTATTTTATGTTCATCTCCTGTTTCTTTGTTTGCATCCCTTTTCATTCCATGGTTGTAGAGTGTTGTATGATGTGCCTTATCCTACTGTAAAAAAAAAAAAAAAAAAAAAAAAGTGAGCTTTATGTAATATCTGTCTGTCTGTAAAACAACAATAATGCTGGTTGTGAGTCCCTTATTTGTTGTATGGATCTTTGTAATGATTTACCGTTACCGCCAAGTTGGCCAGGCAAAACGGGTGGATTGGGTTGAGTGATGTGTCAGAACGGGCTCAGGTCCGGGTTGATTAAAAACAGTTTCAGTTTTGGTCTAAACTGACTGCTTTTAAAATCAGTTTCAAAACTATAGTACTTACTGATTAATTGACCATGTAAAACTGGACAGTTTATAAACTGCATTATGATTTTGATGACAAATGTATTCGATTATTAATTATTTTAAATTAAAATTTAATATAACAAAAACTAAAAATTACAACATAACGAGGGACGACAAAAACCCTTAGTCCGATGAGAATACCTGAAACATTTGAACTAGGTATGCACGAAACCTGACGGATATGAGACCGGACCGGATATGAGTTTAGTAAAAATATTTCGTGGGTATAAGGTTACGTGATACGTGGCCTGATTACTCGAACTTATATACCCTTTTACATGAGCCATATACTCAGAACATATTGCTGATGTTGCTGAAGATGCCCCTGGCGCTGCTGAATATGCTTTTGACGCCAACAACTAACACCATTGTTCATGTATGTTGAACATGCTTCTAACAATGTAAAAATCCGATTATGTCATTTTTACTCTTTACTCTTTCATTTCTGCTTTCATAGTGATTAGTGTCAAAGTTTGTTGGGTTCGATCGGGATTAAATTATATATATCCTTCAGAAATAAAAATACAATAGGTGTAGTTGACCCCTGTCGCCCATACCTATAGGTCCGTCTCTCATTCCAAGCTCTAAATCTTCAATCCTTGCTACAAATAGCAATTTTGGTCTTCTCTGGGCTCTCTAATCTCCAAACCACAAGCATTATGGTCTCCAAAACTTGAAAATGATCATCAAAACTCATTAATTAGTGTCATTTTTAGTGTTCTGATCTCACTAGGTCAGTAGCGGCCTGTTATGGATATGCTAGTAGTCCGCTTAATAGGCCTATAAACGAACCGAACGTTCATGAACTGATCGGCGGGAAGTTCGTTTGTGTTCGTTTATTTAAACAAATGAACGAACACGAACACAATTTAAAGTCAAGTTTAATTAAACGAACGAACATGAACACACGCTTTGTTCGTTCATTTATGTTCGCTCATTTACGTTCGTTCATTTATGTTCGTTTATGTTCATTCATTTATGTTCGTTTATGTTCGTTCGTTTATTTTTGTTCATTTATGTTCGCTTAATTAAACTTAACTTTATTTTTATTAATTATTTCCTTTTGTTACGTATCTTAATTCATAAGTTCTAAAAATTTAACCTTAAACCTAATATTCTAACCAGATCACTTATCAGACGCTATCCATACTTCACATCCACACCTCCCTTCTTCTCCACACTCTACAGCCCTACCTTCTTCTACTTCCGGTCGACCACCTCCACAGCTCCGCCTCCACTCTCCAGCCTCAACAGCGTCGCCGTCTCCCTCATCCCCGTCTCAACTAGGGCTGTTCAAAACGCTCGGCGCTCGCCGATCGCTCGCCGCTCGTTCGGAAATTGCTCACTCGATTTTCTGCTCGGTTGTAAACGAGCCGATCGGCTCGGTTCGGTTTGTGAACGAGCCAAGCACGAGCAAAGGTCTGCTCGGCTCGGTTCGGCTCGATATAATTTTTATTAATTTATTATATATATACACATTAATTACATTTATATTTATAGTTTCATACATGCTACTCTATTGGGTTTGGCTTAATATATACATATATACAATTATATTTATAGTTATTGGCTTAGTCAACCCAATGATAACTTAACGCTAAGTTTAATTGTAAAACCCTAAGTTATGAAAAAACTGTTTGACTTCATATTCCCATTAGTTGTCCCCCATCAATCATCTCCAGCTATCAACCTACGCCACAACGTGACAGTTGTTATTTGTAGTATGTTCATCACCTCACTGGCCTCAACTAGAGCCTCATTCTCGAATGGTCGAACCTCAGTCACCACTAGGCAATGAGAATATTAAAGGAAACATCCCAAATTTGTGGCTGCCCGAAAACACTCTTCGCTCGTTGTTCGCTCGAAAAAAATGTGCGCTCAAACAATGTTGTATCTTCATAAGCAAATTTGCTACTAAACCCGTTCCGCCACCATATGCACTGTCTTGCAAACACTTATGAGATGTGATATGCAATTATAATCCCTACCCATCTTGTACCAGTTCTGACAACTAACTTTCGGTTTCGGTAGTTGCTTTCTTTCACCGTTTATTGATTGGCTCCGGATATTCACACAAGTTACAATTTTATTCACACAACCCTCTACGACTTGTAGAGGGCTCTACGGGTCGTAAACCTCATTTTTTGCTTCTTCTAACGGCTCGTAGGTAATCATTACCAATGATTGTATGATTGTCAATCATGGTAATGATTGCCTACGGGCCGTAGAGGCCTCTACGGCTCGTAGAAGTAGTCTTATTAATTTTGACAATGAAGAAGGGAGGGATGGATGTTTTATGTTTGCCTACGGCCCGTAGAGGCCTCTACGGATCGTAAACAAAAAAAAAACAAAAAACGTTTGGGACGAGGTTCAATCTTGGGCACATTATCACACAAGTCTTATTTCGTATATGGGGACCATCTGGGCTACCAGTTCGCTGGTTTCTTTGTTGGAAAAATTTAATATAACATAAACCAGTATTACGCACCCTCTACGGCCCGTAAAGGCCTCTACGACCCGTAGAGGGGGTTTTATTTTTTTTTAAACATTTTAATTATGTAATAATTAACCCCGAGCGTGTAAAACATTAACACAAGCATGTAAAACATTAATACAAATTTATAAAATAATTTTTAATTGTTTAATTTTTTAATTTTTTAATGTCGTATCGATAAGCGTGTAAAACATTAACACAAGCGTTTATATAACCAAACGATAAAACTAAACGTTAAAACATTTACACAAGCGTTCAAAATAAAAATTGTTTAAAACATTTACAGATCAGAAATCATAAATCAGACATCGTGTCATCAGGCGTCGGCGACGGCTGCGGCTGCTGCGAAAAGGTCCCGGACTCATGCTGGGTCTGCTGCGTGATGGGCCCTAAAGTCGGTGGAAGACGAGTCTGCATGCCCAGCTGGCGATAGATATCCTGCTGGCCAGCAATCATCCAGCGCATCGCCTCGTCCTGCCGATCACGCCACTGACGCATCTCGACCTCCTGCTGCTGACGCCAGGTGTCCATCTGCTGACGCCACGCACGCATCTCGACAGCCTCCTCGGCAGCCGCACGTACATCAACCTGAGAGAGTGATCTCGACGCCCCTCAGCTCGCCCCCTCCTGCTCAGCAACAAACTGCAACCCAACCTCCACAGCATCACCTACAATGGATAACAATAAATAATTAATAATAATAATAATAATAATAATAATAATAATATTCCAGGATTTTATAAAAAAATTGGGCAGAGTTTCCCCTGTTTTTACGCAAACCAGACAACACAAGTTGTCTACAAGTTTCCCAAATAATAATAATAATAATAATAACAATAACAATAATAATAATAATAATAATAATAATAATAAGTATAATAATAATAATACCTCTAAGGCCCTGATGTACCAACGGCTCATGCACAAACTCCACGCCACCCGGACCAATCAGATAGTGGAAGGCTTCATGATCCGGCGTTTTCGCCTTCCTCGCCGTACAACCCATAGCTTTCATCGTGGGTAGACCTATTGGGCTGAAACAAATAAACAAATTCATAAACATTAACATTAATAATAATAATAATAATAATAATAATAATAATAATAAAAATAAGAAGAAGAACAATACAAGGGCGGTAGTGGCGGAAACTGATTCCGGTTAATATAACCGAAATAATTCCCGGCATTGCAGCGCTCCGTAATCCTGCTGATAATCCCACCGCATGAGATGCCTCCCCGCAACTGCTTATGGGGGAAGGAGGAAAAGAACTCGGCCATGCACCGATGCAAGGCAATAACCATACTCAACGCCGAGTATGGAAAACTCGACCTCCGGCTTTGGGCGTGTCGACGGTCCGGCACCCGACTGATCGTCACCATCCTTTCGTGGCCGAAGGCGAAAGGTGGATAGGAACTCTATCACCAACGGCCGATGGGACGGCGCGTTGCAGTCGCCAAAAAACCTGTCCAATGGGCTCCCTTCTGGGATCGACTGTCGGGCAATCTCCTCTGCACCCCCCCTAGTGGCCCGAAGCGCACCCCAACAAATCCCCCTTGGCTTTTCGATCTTCTTTTTCTTCAACCTCTGAAATCTTTGATACGGGTAATCGAATCGCCGAAAAGCGCAATGCTCCCAGCCCTGTAAGTCACCCCCTGCCATGGGGCTAGGCCCCCTGGACCACGGGCTCCTGAGGCTCCAGCTCCTCCTCCTCATTCACGAAGTCCTCGTCTTCAAAATTTTCCATAACTGCAAAACCAAAGAATTTATTGTTAGTTAGGGCGTTTCTATAATAAAGGCGTTTCAAAAGAATCATAGTTTTGGCGATTCAAAAGAAACGCCAAAACTAGTATAGTTTTGGCGTTTCAAAAGAATCGCCAAAACTAATTTAGTTTTGGCGTTTCAAAAGAAACGCCAAAGCTAATATAGTTTAGGCGTTTCAAAAGAATCGCCAAAACTATATTAGTTTTGGCGATTCAAAAGAAACGCCAAAACTAATATAGTTTTGGCGATTCAAACCATTTTGACCAGGCTACCAGTTAAGACGCCTTGTATCAAACCATATCATGATATTATAACATCTAAACATAGATCCATAGTATAACATTATACCATCCTAAACCTCTAAAAATGACTAAATTAGATCCATAGTATAACATACTAAACCTCTAAAAATGGCTAAATTAGACCAACACACAAAACCAAATCATCCATCTTCACAACACCATTATACCATCTAAAAAAAAAAAAAAGAAACTCAAAAAAACAGAAATCATCCCTCTTCACAAAACCAAAACTAACACACAAAACCAAATCATCCCATAAGTGACCCAAAAAAAAAAACAGAAATAAACAAGAAAAAATTAAAAAAAAATTGAACCTGAATCTGTTTTAAATGGTGGTGAGAGGATGGTGGACGATTATGGTGGTGAGAGGTTTAGGATGTTGATGATTGTGGTGGTGGTGGTGGAGGAGGTGGTTTTAGGGTTTGGCGATTAGGTTTTGAAGGGGAAAGGGGAAAAGGGGGTGGTCGAAGATGGTGGTGGTGGCGGAGGAGGCAGAGAGGGGGTGGTTGTGGTGGTGGTGGTCGAAGATGGTGGTGGTGGCGATTAGGTTTTGAAGGGAAAGGGGTAAAGGGGGGTTGGTTTTGGGGGATGTGTGAGAAACTGAACAGAAGGCCACGATGTTAATCTGTTTTAAAACATACCTACGGCCCGTAGAGGCCTCTACGGGCTGTAGATAAATGAAAATTTTGAAAAAAAAAACGGTTTGGAACGAGGATCGAGCTTTGGCACATTATCACACACACATACAGACTTAAAGAAACAATGGGGACCATCTGGGCTACCAGTTCGCTGGAATAATAACCAGAAAAATTATATATAACATATAACTCAAAACCCATTTTTAAAAAAAAAAAAAAATCCTATCCTACGGCTCGTAGAGACCTCTTTGACTATCTCCCACTCACTCGCAAGGTCACGTTCCCCCCATACTACTTCCGGTTCGTAATTCAGTCGTGTCCAGAAGACGTCTATTTCGGACAGCTGTATTTTTATTCCTGTATTCAATAAACATAATAATAATAATAATAATAATAATAATAATAATAATAATAATAATAATAATAATAAAGTAATGGTATTACCTTTATTTATATACGAATCTAATCGACATGCACACGACAACCCAGAACTCGTGAAAAGCTGGTGACCACAACTCATTTTTCGTTCCCTCAACCTCTCTATATTTTTTTATCTCAGTTATCAACTTCTCGATCGCTGCATGGGAAACTTTACCGAGTAGGTCTTCAAAAAGAGGTATGTCATGGTGCACCTTTTTCACAGATAAACTCTCTTCAAACGACTGGTTTATTACCCTCTCTTGTGACGTTACCACATCGTCTGCAATCATCACAAGTTTGTGGAGTGAGTTGTTAGGCCCCTTAATGTGCATCTTAAACCTTGAATGCTGGCTCTCAACTCTGTTGGTCGTATACTGACCAAAGTTGTAGTTTGTGTCTGTCCATGCAGAAACAAACCTTTCTTTGTAGTCACGGAGCCAGACCCGGTCTATATATTCAAAAACATCTATAAAAGATAGAACAAAGATATTTGTTAATGTGTGTATGCGTTTTAAACTAAATTAATAAAATATGTACCAGCTCGTTGGTCCTGACATAGTCGTTTGTAGAATCGGTCTAACCAGAGCCTATAAAATGCCGGAGATGAAGATCTATATAATCGCTTAAAAGATTTCACGAATATTTCCCAATCTGCATTTCCAAAGGCTTGTCTGTAGTGCTTCAATATATTTCGTTGAATGTGATACCTGAATGCATAATAATAATAATAATAAAAATAATTAAATAATAATAATAATAATAATAATAATAATAATAATATGTATACCTGCATAACAACTTCGAAGCTGCTGGAAATACAATGTCGCATGCATTCATCAAGGCTTTCTCACAATCAGTTACTATAGCACGGGGCTTCGTACTATCTTCTAGCAACTCTTTAAGCCTTTGTAGTACCCACAGGTAGTTATCCTTTTTTTCACGGGAGATGAATGCATGGGCGACACAAAACGACTTGGATGTTGATGTCATACCCACAACTTGAACAAACAGAAGTTTATACTCGTTCGTTTTGTAGGTCGCATCAATCATCAACACATGCGGGAACGCACACCATAACCTGTGCGAGGTGGGATGGACAAACAAAATATCCTTGATCGCATTTGTCGAGGCATTCCTCCGGGTGAAGTAACCAAATTTTTTTCCACCAATGTGGCTTCGAGTACCTGCATAGCAATAATAATAGTTAAAAAATAATAATAAAGAAGTAATAATAATAATAATAATAATAATAATAATAATAATAATAATAAGAGATAATAATACCTGCATTTGAGTCATGCCGCCGTATAACAAATGCTTAACCTTGGTTATTGTGTTATGTATGTCTCTTAAGATGCAGGGACTATCCGGGTTTTGTTTTCTAACGGCCGAATGTATGTCTACTAGCGTAACATTTTGAAAATAAAGTGTATCCACCAATTTTAACTCGCCCGGACCCAGCCTCCTAGCATACGCGTGACCCTCGATGTGTTGGAAAGGTTTGTGATTATGTGTTTGGTTCTGGACCTCCAAAATATAACCATCGTGGCCAGAGTGGTATCTCCCTATTACTTCAAACGGGCAATTACATTTTTTACTACCCGTCTTTCGAACCGTGGCTACACTACGATGTATGCCACTACGGTCACATCGTATCCATGCCGTCGTTACCCTCCTATTCGGCCCCCTGCCTTCCGAAACAGTACGTGAGTATACAGTAATGTAACCATTTTTTTTGCCCTTTGATAAACCCACTCTGTCAGGTCGTTAAGAGACCCGAATACCTGCAAAATTTATTTACGAGTTCAAATAACAACTAATATGTACGAGTTCAAATCTCACAAACCCTACGAGTTCAAATAACAACTAATATATACGAGTTCAAATCTGACAAACCCTACGAGTTCAAATAACAACTAATATATACAAGTTCAAATCTCACAAACCCTAAAACAAATTTAGGTACGGGACTAAATATACGAGTCTAAATATGTACACTACTAAATATACACGGGTCTAAATTATAAACAAGTGCAAATACATAAACACACCTGATTTGTTTCATACGAAACATCCGGGACATGTTCTTCGCCACCGTTATCACCTACCTTGTGCGAATGATAGGTCCCGTATTCGTACTGTGGATGACTTGGCGGCGGCACGTAAAATGACTGCGGTTCTTCTACGTACTCCTGGTTCAAATCGGGCAGCAGATTCAAATCGGGTAGTGCCTTTCCGTCACAACAGTGAACAACGGATCTAACCTCCTCCTCACCACGTTCCACCACGGCTCCGAAAAGGATTTCCGAGACGTGAGATATGCTAAACGAATGCTCCCATTCATCCGAAACATTACCGTAGTGGCCCGAATACATCGCGGTAGCTTGGAATCGTTCGGATTTTTTGTGCTCCGTTTTTTTTTAAAATTCGTCGACTGAGGAAAGAAGACAAGGAAGAAGAATATATCTGGACCTCTACGGGCCGTAGAGGCTTCTACGGCCCGTAGAGGGTTTAATGCTCCCAACAACCAACTTCTCTACGGGCCGTAGAGGCCTCTATGGCCCGTAGAGGAAGTGCTTTTTCAGACTGACACACTGAAAGTCAGTCTGTTCATTGAATGACCTCGTACCTCGTATTCCCTACGGGCCGTAGAGGCCTCTACGGGCCGTCTAGGGTTTAAATGCACTCGACCTACCCACCTCTACGGCCCGTAGAGGCCTCTACGGGTCGTAGGGGTTCCTCATTTATTACACTGACACCCTCTACGACCCGTAGAGGCCTCTACGGGCCGTAGAGGGTTGTGCAAACTTACTTTTTGTTTAATGTGTAAATAACATACCTCTTTAATACGAGTATCAATTTTCTTAGTACAATTCTGGCAAATACGGTTCGCCGCCTTGTATCATTTTTGTTGAGTTTGATTCCATCCCCACTATTTTGTCCACCGAAGTCGGCCTGTTTAAGTCACCATCCACCACCACAACTGTATTTTGGCATTTCCGCGTCTAAATAGTTTATTTCAGATATGTTTTTTTACTCATGGCAAAGCATACTAGTTTTATACCCGTCTGGTGGCCGGGTACATTAACTTAATAATGTGACAAGAACCAAGACACCTATGATTTCATCTTTATTTGAACCTCTAAGCAAAATAAATGTGCATCATCCTGCAAATCAACAATACAAAAGTAACTAACACAACAAATATACACACACATGAGTGTAGCGTGCAAAGAATATAAGCTTGTAAAATCAATTAAACTAAAGTTGTTTGCTAAACTCCCCGATAAATAAAGTTGGTCGCGGTGGATAATTAGATAAGTAAATATTGTGACTTTAGCTAACCTATGGTTGATAATTATTTGAGTTTAACCAATTATTGTTTTAATCAAGTAGTATATGATTGACGCCAAAGTTTATATATAATGGATGGGTAAAATAACTGACCTTGATAAAAAAAAAAAAAAAATCTCAGCAAGGGTTGTCACTCTCAACCCATGGGCATGATAACTTGTGTCCATTATTCAGCTTTAAGCTGAAAACTGAAGCTGCTTTCTCAACTATATTGCTTATAAAATAGTAAATTTTGAATTCGTTTAATGTAGTGCAATGAAAAGCATGGATTAACTTGTGCCCAAGACGATGGAGTAGAAAAGAATAGGCGTGCTACACAGCTAATACAATTATCCAAATAAGACATGACTAATCATCAGTGAGGCATTTACACTAAATGAAACATGGTATGCGACTGTAAGAGATTAAAAAGAATAATTGTTCCAATTGCATTACCTGAGAAGCTCATTAAAACATATTTCACCCACTACTCAATTACAAATTTTTGTCCCCTGCATGCCTTCCGTAGCTCTTTTTTCTCCAATTCTCGTGTGACTGAAAAATGGGCCACATGGGTAATTTTTTGTATGCCTCGTGTCATTTTCGGTTGACCTGAAAAAAGTTTTTGTCAAGACATTTTAAGATGATTTAGGAAGTTGTATGCATAATATACGAATATTGGGTGACATTCAACCTCTTAACCCGTTCCATTTTACCAAGTCTTCTTTTTACCCGTTTGACCCATACGAGATAAATAACAACTTTCACTAATCCGTTTGTAAGTAAATTGGTCTAAAATGCCACATTACTCGTATATATATTCCAAAAAATAATATAAAATATTATGAGAACAAAACTCATGGTTGATTCTTCTATTGGCGCCATAATTTTGGTGTCTCAACTGTACCCCTTGACCTATAAGATATATTAAACCTTAATAAGCATAATTTTAGCATACATAAAAAAAAAAAAAAAAAAAAAAGAACAATATATAACTAACCATATACGTAAAACTTTGATCACTAATTTTGCATTACTGTCAGCATTCTTTAGCAAATCAAGAATGAATTTTGCATATAAGCAAGCCAACGTCCCTATTCATTTGAATGTCGATTCTTTGCTTGGTGTCCTAGGGCGGTTCACTAGTGACGCGTTGACACAAGCAAGCAATCACACATTCGTTCCATATGTGAAGCCACCATCAGCTTATGTGCAGTCTGAAGGTTTGGCTTTCCTAAATCACCGATATCCTGTCTCAAACAACCAAAATCTCTATGCATAACTACATATCTGATATGTTTATAATTTTAGAGAAAATTGCTCGAATAGTCCCTGTGGTTTGCACAATTTTCACCTATAGTCCCCAAGTTTTTAAAATTACAGGTATAGTCCTCAACTTTTGGTGTTTCTTAACTCGGATAGTCCTTGGAGTGGCTGTGAAATTACTAAATTACCCTTTTGATGGATGGAGGTTAAATAATCCAGTTAAATAGATGTAAAATTACTAAATTACCCTTACCTTATTAAAAATAAAAAAAAATCAATTAATTAATAAAATATAAAGAGGGCCCACTTAACCCCTAACCAATTATTTTTCTCCACCTATTTTAGTGGGCCCCACCAACTTCATCTTCCCCACTCAATCACCACCACCACCCACCACCAACCAACACCTCCATAATTTCCTCCATTTTAAACCACTCTCGTCACTAATCTCACTGTTCTTCCATTACCCCATTCCCGATTATAATCTCACTATTCTTCCATAATTTTATATACATATTATATTAATCGGTCGAGTTGTATAGAAAAAAAATGATGTGAGAGTGAAGAAAACTAACCACTGCCATTCACCAGTGGCCTTCGTGTGCCGCTCCATTTCTCTGTAAAGTCGTTCCAAGGTATACAAATTTGGATATATAGCTGCCAAAATGATCTAGCCATTGAACATATAAACATTCTAACTCAAACCACCAACATTACAAATGCAGCCAGCTGAATAAGAAATGAAATCAACCCAAAGTGTTCAGAATTTCAAAAGGCTGCAGTCTTTCACCCGCTTTCATCTTCACCAATCCTCACATAAACCTCCATCTCATTATTCAGGGTCAAACCTGGACACTTTTCAAATTAAAAAGCAAAAGAAGCTGATAGAATTTAATGTGGTACACATGCATTTTTAGAAATTTATTAGATCTGTATGGGTTTTGAAGTTGAAAATGGTCTGCAACTGATTAGAGAAAACAACTATTAAAATCGACTCATTTATCATAAATGGGTTAAAATTCCAACCTCAACATTTTGTATAAAACATCTCCATTTGGGTTATCGTTCAATAAGATCTCATTAAAAAACGCTAAATGCATATATCCCCCAAAACGTGTAGTTGTCAAAAGCGCATAAAGCTCGCGCCTAGGCGTGAGGCGCACCTTGTTCGATGCGGCCAAAAATAATTAACCAACACACTAAAACCATACTTTTTAAAACCATAGCAAGCCAAAAATAATCAATTAATTAGTCAATTCAAAGTTGCTTATAGAAAACAACAGTATTGTATTTAAGAAAAATAGAAAGGGACATGGAAATGTACCCTTGGAAAAGGTATTCAGGTCTTAGGTGATGACCAACTCCCATGACATCAAGAACCATCCAACCATTCTTGTACAGAGCAATGAATCCTCTGGTCCGTCATGAATCTGCCTGCTACAACACCAACGATATAATAAAACAACCCCTAACAACCTTTTTTTTTTTTTGAACAGTGAACTTCATTAGAAACAACTAGTCCTCAAAACGAGGACTGCAAAACAAACGTTACAACATGTACATAGGGAAAGTCGCCCAATCTTTCCACGAAATGTCATTAAATCTAGACCTATGCTTGAGCCACAAAAACGAGAGAGATTTGACCAAAGCTACTACATTGGCTACCTTAGGAGTAGTATTATGAAAAACCTTTTTATTTCTAACATTCCAAATCGCCCAACACGTTGTCATGACGATACCTCTCATGATTTTTTTAGTCCACTTCTGACCATTGACGTGCTTATGAAGCTGGAATAAGTCTTCCAAATTATCTATGATGACAAACTGAATTCTGCACCAATGTTGAATGCCACTCCAGACTCCGAACGCAAATCCGCATTTAACAAACACGTGAGCACAATCCTCATTATCTACCTCACATAAAGGGCACACAACAGAAGGAACGGGAATCTGTCTTCTTTGAAGAGCCATCCGAGTCGAAAGACGGCCTAATTCCAATCGCCACATGTGAATATTAATCTTTAGAGGAGTCCAGCCTTCCCATTTGAATAAGCAGCTTCGATGTATATGTCTGTCTTTCCTCAGCAGCTTTTTGACATCAGCGACGTTGAAAGAACTGTTGCCGTCCACGTCCCACGACCAATCATCATTTTTATCTGCAAAAGAAATGGTTGATAACATGAAAGTTAAGTCTTGCAGCTCCGAAATTTGTTCGACTGTAGAAGGCCAAGCATTCCAATCAGACCCAAGAGAAAGAACACCATTGATACAAACGATACGAAGCGCAACACTGCAGTTTTTATTGATTTCCAGCTCATATAACTTCGGACAACGTTCCATCAGGATTGATTCGCCAAGCCATCTGTCTTTCCAGAATCTAATCGCCGTCCCATCTCCGAGCTTGCTTTTAAAGTACCACTGAGCCTTTCTTCCGTTTAACTGAAGAGTGTCGACTGCTGAAACAATTGACTTCCAGCAGCCCGTTAAAGGTCTAGAGACGGGTAGAAAAATCCATCGATTCCTACCTCCATGAATAGCCTCAATAACATTTCGCCAAAGACTACCATGTTGCGTTTTGAATCGCCAGGCCCATTTCAACAACAACGCTGCATTGACATCACAAAGTTTTGAGATCCCCAACCCTCCTTCACTTTTAGGCAAAGTAACCACGTCCCAACTAACCCAATGAATTTTCTTAGAGTCGGAAGAACCAGCCCAAAGAAAGTTTCGCATACGACTTTCAATTTTGTCAACAACCGTTTTTGGAGCCTTGTAAAGAGATAAGTAATATATGGGAAGGCTGGAAAGAACCGACTTCACCAAGGTCAAGCGTCCACCTATAGAAAGGGTTTTCGCTTTCCAAGAAGATAATCGGTTTTGAATGGTCTCTAAAACCGGGCTCCAATGGGTGACCCGATTCATATTCGCGCCCACTTTGATACCTAAATAGTCAAAAGGAAACGCCCCAATCTTGCAACCAAAGGCCCTACCCCAATTATGTAGCTCCTCTCCACGAATACCCATACCGAATAAATGGGACTTGTGAATGTTAATTTTCAATCCGGAGCATAAGTGAAAAATTCTGAGCAAACGTGAAGTCATTTTCATATTGGCTTTGGGCCATCTTCCCACAATTAAAGCGTCATCCGCATAGAATAGGTGAGAAAGTGTAGGGCCACCATTTGGAAGGCGAATGCCTTCAAACTCTCCTAACTCCGTAGCCCTTGAAAGAATAGAAGCCAATGCCTCCATCACAATTAAGAATAAATAAGGTGATAAAGGGTCGCCTTGCCTAACGCCTTTCTCACATTGAAACTCGTATGTTGGAGAGCCGTTGACTAACACCGAGGATCTAGCCGAAGCGAGAATACCTTTTATCCAAAGACACCATTTTGGAGGAAATCCCATTTGACTCATAATAGATAGCAAAAAACCCCAGTTTACATTGTCGAAAGCCTTTTCGAAGTCAATCTTAAGCATAAAAGCTTGGTCATCCTTCTTTTTAATCCAACCGAGGACTTCATTTATAATCAAAGGACCATCTAGAATGAAACGATCTTTTATAAAAGCCGATTGCATTTGAGAGACCACCGTCCCAATCACTTTACTCATCCTCCCCGCAATAATCTTGGAGACAGTTTTACTTATCACCCCAACCAAATTAATTGGTCTATAGTCTTTCAAGCCCAAAGGAGTTTTAGACTTAGCAATGAGAGTTATAAAAGAGGAACTACACCCCCTATTTATGACTCCCGTGTGGTGGAACTCTGTCATAAGTCTAAAAAAGTCGTCTTCAAGATATCTCCAAAAATGTTTTATGAAAAGGAAGTTAAACCCGTCTGGGCCTGGAGCTCTGTCAGATCCACAAGCAAAAACCGCGCCTTTAATTTCCTCTTTTGAGAAAGGAGCTATCAAGTTATCCACGCAGTTTGGGTTCAGCTTTTGAATGTTACTACAAATAATGGACGGTCTTCTTTTATGATGATCGGAAAAATGTCGTCTGAAATGCTTTAGAACCTCCCTTTTCACCAGAGTCGGTTTGGTAACCCAATTCCCTTCAATCAACAAACCTGGAATAGCATTGGACGCCTTGCGACCATTGATAAATCTATGGAAAAAAGCTGAGTTTTCATCACCACTAGAAGCCCATCTAACCCGGGACTTTTGGACCAAGTCCCGATGCTTGTACCAGTGCAATTGATCAAGTTCTTTTTTGCTCTCTTCCCAAACCCATATTTCCTCCTCTTCAAGGTCCCTATCTTCTATGATTTTTTCCAAATTCTCAATATCATCTTTGAGCTTGCCTTCATCCTCCCCTTCTTTCTTTAGCACCTGTTTCCACCAACCTTTTAGAATACCTCTGATGTAACTAAGCTTCTTGGTTATGACAACATCCGCGGGGCCTTCCAAAGAACAACTAGAAAAAGCATTTGTAATGACTTCATCACAACCCTCTCTACCAAGCCAAGAGTTAAACCATCTGAATGGTTTTGCTCCATAGTTTGAATCAACCAATGTTAACAACAAGGGGCAGTGATCAGAGTAACCTCTAGGTAGAGCCCTTAAGCAAGCCAGCGGCCACCTATTGAAAAAATCTTGACACACCAGAACTCTGTCAAGTTTACTCATTTTAAAGCCATTATCCTTTCCTGCAAGATAGGTAAATTTATTCCCCCTCATATGATACTCCCGCAAATTAGCCTCATCAATAAAACGATTAAAATCAGCAGCCGATAGATTATTAAAAATCGAGTTCCTCCTCTCTTCGGGAAATCTAACAGCATTGAAATCCCCCAAAAGGATCCACATACCTGGTTTACCACTAATAACCTCTCGCAAACAGTCCCAAAGAGCTCTTTTTTGGACTGTTTTTTGAGGGGCGTAAATGTTGACAACGTTTAACAGAGAACCATCTTCCAACAGAGAACCCGAAGTAAGAAGAAAATTCCTGTTTTTTAAGACGGCAAGTTTCCTGAATTTCTTAGGATTCCATAAGTTAACTAAACCGCCCGAACGACCTGAAGCTTCAACGATATCATAATGAACATCTGACCTCCCCCAAACACAGGAGAAATCAAAAGAACCATCCGTAGACACTAAAGACTCTTGAATTGCCACAAAATCAATACTAAAATTTTCAATCAAACCCTTTATCCAACCTGGCTTCCCATCCACCCCAATCCCTCTAACATTAGAAGATAGAAAATTCATTCAAAACCTGATTGTCGCCTATCAATTTCCACTGCTTCCGACACAAGATGTTGAAAGCCATCCAAATTTGCGCCAAGAGTATTCCCCAGTCGGTTTGTCTCATGAATTTCCTCAGCAACATCAAACAAATCATTAACTTCTTCAGTATGATGGGGAAGGACCTCTTCAGAATTATGTGGTATACAACCAACAGAGGAAGATGGAATCCCTTCTTGGGGTTCACTAGAAAGCTCTTCAAAATTAATTGGGTCATTTGATCCACGAGAGTTACTAACACCAGAGCCCATGATGAAAGGAAGAAGCCCAAAAGGATCCTCTGGGTCAATTCTAGTTTCTTTGTTGGGCCTCTCATTGCTACTTTTATAATCCGAATCTTGGCCCACCACTACCACTCCTTTGTTTTTCTTTCTTTTGTTTTTATTTAAAAAAGGAATATCTTGGTCAACCGTAACCATAACTCTTTCCTCAGAATTAGCAACTTGACAATCATCATTAAAAACATTCCTTTCCTTCATATTAGCGATTTTGAATTCCTGATTTAAATCGGACCCGAAATTATCGCCACCTTTTAATACGTCATTACTACTTTCCAAGATAGGCTCCGTCGGCGAAGCACCGGTACCGGCAACACTATCCGATTGAAACTCCGGCTCAGACTGCGTATCTATATCCCTTCCATCTTCATCCGATTCCGAATTCGACATTACAGAATCATCAGAAGAAAATGATTGATTTGGTTTTGAATCTGCACTATCATCGTGACTGTTATCCAGAATAAAATCTGGAATCCACGTACCAGAGTCTTCATTAATCCATACCACATACAACTTATCATTCCACATAACCGAAACTTCGCCATGGATCATCTTGCCACTATTGACCAACAGAGCCACATAGAAGTTTGATAAGTCCATGTCGAAGTCTTCATTTTTTGGAGTATGAATCAGCTTACCAAACATATTAGCCACCTTTTCCAAAGTGTCAACAGACATCAAATGCATGGGAATGCCATGGACTTTCACCCAAGCAATCCTTTCAAAACCAATCTCTTGACCCTTCCAGATATCAACAAACGAAAATTCATTAGGTCGTCCACGTAACTCGTCCCTAGCCATGATGGCATGATCATCAGTTTTAAAAGATATGAGAAGGTGGAACCCTCCCACATAATGAAGTTTGCCACAACCTAACTTCATTTCCTTCAATATCTTCCTAATGTTACGAAGCACCTCAAAAGATGCCAATTTAACCACTACAGATCTATTATAGTGGTCCATAAGGACAGGTTGAACATCATTCAGAACCAAGGATTTAGTTTGAGCCTCCTCCTTTCTTCTCTGTCCAGTTAAAGCCTCCTGGAAAGTAAAATTACCTTTCTTGACAAACCTTATGTTTGGATCACCGTTCGTGGGTGGCACCGGCTTAGCAGCTTCGAACGGCCTAGGACATTTGTCCGGTTGGAATTCCCCATCTTCAAGAATGAAACGTGCCACATTGATTTCTAACTTAAAATCTCCCATCTTAATGCTGGACATGTTCTTCAGCATCTCTTTAATGTCTTTAACATCAAGAAAAGATACAAACCCAAATCTCCTACCTCCTTTGTCCCTTTTTTTGGCAATATAAATATCAAAGATTACTCCATAAGCTCTCAAAACTCCAGCCAGATCCGAACCACTGCAGCGATCAGGAAGATTGGTGATGAAAAGTTTGGTGATACGACATTGAACCTCAACCGGAATTGGTTTCCGAGGAGGAGCCATTTACCTATTTAAATAATCAACTAAACTATCAAGAGTTGTATAACCCCTAACAACCTAATCAATAAAATTGATGATTAATCTATTTTCAATACTAATAAAATTAGAAAAGTTACCTATTCTCAGGGATGCACAGATACAACCTTCCTTTTGCTGCACTAAGCAATCTTCATTATGGTAAACGTCACTTAAATGCCAAAAACGTCACTTGAATATATTTAGAAACAATTTTTTTTTATTTAATTATATATCAAACTCATTTGTTAGGGCAAGACGCAAAGTAAACAAAAACATCATCATAAAAAAGAACCTATTCTTAACTCACCCTGCACCCTGCTCATGACCATGTCTCCCATCACTTTTAGAATTTATAAAAACCACCAACCGGCACTCAACAGGTTCAGCGGTTCCACCCTCAAAATTCATTCATGTTTATTGTCTTTTACATATCCAGTTTTCTAATCAACAAAATCAAATAGTAGGTCATAAAATGTATTTTAAATTTTTTTCTTTTTCTGCCCAAATTTAGTTAGTTTTATTTTTGACAGTTCACCTTCAAAAGACATAAGCAACTTTATAGTTACATATACTATATAATTAGACATCTCCAAGCAACAAATAAATGATTCACATAGATGAAAACACTGCAAATAAAAACTACAAACGAAAATGGACCTTACATTCAACCTTCCTTTATATACACCCATACCAAACAAAGAAAAACTCTATACCTTGGCATGCATTGTCACTTAGTTGTAAAAGCAATACACAATCACACTTCTCTCTAATACACTGAACACATGAAGTAGAAAACCAAAAGAAAAGTGAGACGAAGCTAGATTATACTTTATAACTAACATGTCAAATGGGTAGGAGATGGAGAGGGAGGAAGTTGATTAACAGAAAAATGGGTCAAATTGGTTGAAAAGATTTAAAAGGGTATTCTTTTATATTGTATTTTCCAATTTATCATTTTGACCCGTTGTAAACTTTGAACAAAAGTGCTTCAGGTAAACCCAAACTGACGCTTCAAAAACTACGCATTTTACCCAAACACATTACCCATCCTGCCCATTTCACTACCTCTAAAGAATACCTTTGCATTAAGTTTTGGCCTTTTGTACCCATGACAACTGTTATAGGCTTCACTTTTCCACTTCCTTGCAAATTGCCTTTCACGTGTTGTAGTTATTATCGCCCGCCCCTTTAATCTTATCAAATAGTGGCTTGAAACCTGCAACTTCTTCTCCTGATGAAAGCACTACTTGCAGAAAATAAGGAAGAAAGCATAAGAGGAGCTGCAAAACATAAATTTAAACATACTAAAATAAAACAAAATGCTCTAGATTGATGCTTTCTTGTGTTTTCCCATTAATTAAATTGGAGTAACCGTATCAGTTGAGTAAGTTAAAAAAAAACCGACGACCATTTTATGAACGTCTCTAAAAGTTAGTTTCAAAGAAGTAAAAACAGGTTGTAAGTGCATACTTTTGTGGTCAATTGATTAACTTATTAGCCCAAATGTATCACAAACTCAAACATGATTTCATAAAGCGACATGAACCAATACACCAATAGTTTATGAATTAAGCAAATAAAATAAGTACCGAGCTAGTGATGTCGTAAACAATAATTACTGTTGCAACTCCCTTGTATTGGACCTTATCTGCAAGCAAAGGCAACCATATATAAATGCGCTTGGTAACTAAGTTAGAAACCTACAATCCATTATTTGTATATTAGTGCTTTTTTTATTATTTATAAAAGAGTTCCAGAAAGTTAAACAATTGCACAAAATGAAGACAAAAAAAGTATAAGTTTGTTATTACACAATAATTTAAAATACATCACCAATCATTCATATACATCACTAGCATCTGTACCAACTTCTCAGACAACACTAAACCATATCTTATTTCACATTATACTAACAGTATGTAAAATCAACAAAAAGTTATTCATATGAAATGAAAGCACCATCAGATTATTTCACCAAAAAAAAGAGCATGAACAGAAGAACATAATACATTATTCAGTGAAGATTCATGTAACATCCAAGCCTCCATCTTTTAACTCTTTTAATGAGATCTTGCGACATCGGAATCACGAAGCTGACCGGATGGTAATCAGAATCACGAAGCAATAGATACGTACGGATTCGTACAAAAGAAAAAACTCTAGTTTAAAACGCTCTAACTATCGGTTCGGTTGGAGTTTTAGGGAGCCTAAGGGAGGAACGGGAAGGCCATAAGATACTAATCGTGCTGCAGACTCAAACAAAGGGTACGAAGCTGACCGGACAATAATCGGACTCACGAAGCTATAATTACGTATTGATTCGTACAAAAGAAAAGACTCTAGTTTAAAACACTGTAACTATCGGTACAGTAGGAGTTTTAGGGACCCGAATGGAGCAACGGGAAGGCCATAAGATATGTAGTCGTGTTGTAGACTCAGATAAAGGATACGAAGATAACCAGACAGTAATCGAACTTTCGAAGCTATAATTACATAGAGATCGGTACACAAGAAAAAACTCTAGTTTAAAACGATGTAACTATCGGTACGGTTGGAGTTTTAGGGACCCGAATAGAGGATATCTACTCATGTTGTAGAGTCAGATAAAGGATGCGACGCTGACCGGACGGTAATCGGACTCTCAAAACGATAATTGCGTGGAGATCCGTACATATGAAAAAGCTTCATTTTAAATGGCTGTAACTATTGATACGGTTGGAACTTTAGGAACCCGAATGGAGGAGCAGGAAGGCCATAAGATATCTAATCGTGCTGCAGACTCAGATAAAGGGCACGAAGCTAACCGGACGGTAATCCAACATACGAAGCAAAAATTACGTAGAGATTCGTACACCAGAAAAGACTCCAGTTTAAAACTCTGTAACTATCGGTACGGTTGGAGTTTTAGAGACCCGAATGGAGGAACGGGAAGGCCATAAGATATCTAATCGTGCTGCATAGTCAAACAAAGGGTACGAAGCTGACCGGACGGTAATCGGAGTCATGAAGCGATAAATACGTAGTTATTCGTACAAATGAAAAGACTCTAGTTTAAAACATTGTAACTATCGGTATGATAGGAGTTTTAGGGATCCGAATGGAGGAACGGGAAGGCCATAAGATATCTAATCCTGCTGCAGACTCAGATAAAGGGTACGAAGCTAACCGGACGGTGATCGGACATTCGAAGCGATAATTACGTAGAGATTCGTACACCAGAAAAGACTCCAGTTTAAAACGTTGTAACTATCGGTACGGTTGGAGTTTTAGGGACCCGAATAGAGGAACGGGAAGGCCATAAGATATCAAATCGTGCAGCAGACTCAGACAAAGGATACGAAGCTAACCGGACGGTAATCAGACTCACGAAGCAATTATTACGTAGAGATTCGTACACAAGAAAATACTCCAGTTTAAAACGTTGTAACTATCGGTATAGTTGGAGTGTTAGGGACCCGAATTGAGGAACGGGAAAAGCCGTAAGATATCTAATCGTGCTGCAGACTCAGATAAAGGATACGAAGCTGACCGGACGGAAATCGGACTCACGAAGCGATAATTACTTAGAGATTCGTATACGAGAAAAGACTCCAGTTTAAAACGCTGTAACTATCGGTACAGTTGGAGTTTTAGGGACCCGAGTGGAGGGACGAGAAGGCCATAAGGTATCTAATCATGCTGTAGACTCAGATAAAGGATATGAAGATAACCGGACGGTAGTCGGACTTTCGAAGCGATAATTACGTAGAGATCCGTACACAAGAAAAGACTCTAGTTTAAAACGCTGTAACTATCAGTACGGTTGGAGTTTTAGAGACATGAATAGAGGAACGGGAAGGCCATAAGATATCTTATCGTGCTGCAGACTCAAATAAAGGATGTGACGCTGACCGGACAGTAATCGAACTCTCAAATCGATAATTACGTAGAGATCCGTACATAAGAAAAAGCTTCAGTTTAAAAGGCTGTAACTATCAGTACGGTTGGAGTTTTAGGGACCCGAATGAAGGAACGGGAAGGCCTAAAGATATCTAATCGTGCTGCAGACTCAGAAAAAGGGTACGAAGCTTACCATACGGTAATCGGACATACGAAGTGATAACTACGTAGAGATTCGTACACAAGAAAAGACTCCAGTTTAAAACTCTCTAACAATCGGTACGGTTGGAGTTTTAGGGACTAAAATGGAGGAACGGGAAGGCCATAAGATATCTAATCGTGGTACAGACTCAGATAAAGGGTACGAAGCTAAGCGGATGGTAATCTGGCTAACGAAGAAATAATTACTTAGAGATTCGTACACAAGAAAAAACTCCAGTTTAAAAGGCTATAACTATCGGTACGATTGGAGGTTTAGGTACCCGAATGGAGGAACGGGAAGGCCGTATGATATTGAATCGTGCTTCGAAATAAGATAAAGGGAACGAAGCTGACAGGACTGTAATCGGACTCACGAAGCACTAATTACGTAGGGATGTGTACACAAGAAAAAACTTTAGTTTAAAAGGCAGTAAGTATCGGTACTGTTGAAGTTTTAGGGACCCGAATGGAGGAATGGGTAACCCATAAGATATCTAATCGTGCTGCAGGCTTAGATAAAGGATACGAAGCTGACCGGATGGTAATTGGACTCACGAAGCAATAATTACGTTGGGATTCGTACAAAAGAAAACGTATGGATTCGTACAAAAGAAAAAACTCCATTTTAAAACGCCGTAACTATCAGTACGGTGGGAGTTTTAGGGACCCTAATGGAAGAACGGGAAGGCCATAAGATATCTAATCGTGCTGTAGACTCAGATAAAGGATACGAAGAAAACCGGACGATAGTCGGACTTTTGAAGCGATAATTACATAGAGATCCGTACACAAGAGAAGACTCAAGTTTAAAACGATGTAACTATCGGTACGGTTTGAGCTTAGGGACCCGAATAGAGGAACGGGAAGGCCATATGATATCTAATCGTGCTGCAGACTCAAGCAAAGGGTACGAAGCTGACCGGAAGGTAATCGGAGTCACGAAGCGATAATTACGTAGTGATTTGTGCAAAAGAAAAGACTCTAGTTTAAAACGCTGTAACTATCGGCACGGTAGGAGTTTTAGGGACCTGAATGGAAGGAAAGGAAGGCCATAAGATATCTAATCGTGCTGTAGACTCAAATAAAGGATACGAAGATAACCGGACGGTAGTCGGACTTTCGAAGCGATAGTTACGTAGAGATCCGTACACAAGAAAAGACTCAAGTTTAAAACGATGTAACTATAGGTACAGTTGGAGTTTTAGGGACCCGAATAGAGGAACGGGAAGGCCATAAGATATATAATCCTGCTGCAGACCTGAATAAAGGATGCGACATTGACCGGACGGTAATCCGACTCTCAAAGCGATAAATACGTGGAGATCCGTACATAAGAAAAAGCTTCAGTATAAAAGGCTGCAACTATCGGTACGGTTGGAGTTTTAGGGACCCGAATGGAGGAACGGGAAGGCCAAAAGATATCTAATCATGCTGCAAACTCAGATAAAGGATACGAAGCTAACCGGATGGTAATCGGACGTACAAAGCGATAATTACTTAGATATTTGTACACGAGAAAAGACTCCGGTTTAAAACGCTGTAACTATCGGTACAGTTGGAGGTTTAAAGACCCGAATGGAGGAACGGAAAGCCATAAGACATCTAATCGTGTTGCAGAATCAGAATAAGGATTTGAAGCTGACCGGAATGTAATCGGACTCACGAAGCAATAATTACCAAGAGATTCGTACACAAGAAAAAACTCCAGTTTAAAAGGCTGTAACTATCGGTACGTTTGGAGTTTTAGGGACCCGAATGGAGGAACGGGAAGGCCGTAAGATATTTAATCATGCAGAAGACTCAGATAAAGGGTACGAAGCTGACAGGACTGTAATCGGACTCACGAAGTGATAATTACGTAGATATTCGTACACAAATAAAGACTCCAGTTAAAAATGCTGTAAGTATCGGTACGGTTGGAGTTTTAGGGACTCGAATGGAGGAACGGGAAGGCCATAAGATATCTAATCGTGCTCAAGACTCAGATATAGGATACGAAGCTGACCAGACGGTAATCGGACTCACTAAGCGATAATTATGTAGAGATTAGTACACAAGAAAAGACTCCATTTTCAAAGGCTGTAACTATCCGTACGGTTGGATTTTTATGAATCCGAATGGAGGAACGGGAAGGCCATAAGATATCAAATCATGTTGCAGACATAGCTAAAAGATTCGAAGCTGACCCGACAGTAATCGGACTCACGAAGCACTAATTACGTAGGGATGCGTACACAAGAAAAAACTTCAGTTTAAAAGGCAGTGAGTATCGGTACGGTTCAATTTTTAGGGACCCGAATGGAGGAACGGGTAGCCCATAAGATATCGAATCATGCTGCAGGCTCAGATAAAGGGTACGATGCTGACCGGACGGTAATCGGACTTAGGAAGCGATAATTACGTAGTGATTCGTACAAAAGAAAAGACTCTAGTTTAAAATGCTGTAACTTACGGCACTGTAGGAGTTTTAGGGACCCGAATTTAGGAACGAGAAGGCCATAAGATATCTAATCGTGCTATAGACTCGGATAAATGATAGGAAGATAACCGGACGGTAATTGGACTTTCGAAGCGATAATTACATAGAGATCCGTACACAAGAAAAGACTCCAGTTTAAAACGATGTAACTGTCGGTACGGTTGGAGTTTTAGGGAGCTGAATAGATGAACGGGAAGGCCATAAGATATCTATTCGTGCTGCAGACTCAGATATAGGATGCGACGCTGACCGGACGGTAATCGGACTCTCAAAGTGATACTTACGTGTAGATCCGTACATAAGAAAAAGCTTCAATTTTAAAGGCTGCAGCTATCGGTACGTTGGAGTTTTAGGGACCTGAATGGAGGAACGGGAAGGCCATAAGATATCTAATCGTGCAACAAACTCAGATAAAGAGTACGAAGCTAACCTGACGGTAATCGGACATACGAAGCGATAATTACGTATCGATTCGTACAAAAGAAAAGGCTCTAGTTTATAACGCTGTAACTATCTGTACGGTTGGAGTTTTAGGGTCCCGAATGGAGGAACGGGAAGGCCTTAAGATATCTAATCGTGTTGCAAACTCAGATAAAGGGTACGAAGCTAACCTGACGGTAATCGGACATACGAAGTGTTAATTGCGTAGAGATTCGTACACAAAAAAGACTCCAGTTTAAAACTCTGTAACTATCGGTACAATTGGAGTTTTAGGGACCCGAATGAAAGAAAGGGAAGGCCATAAGATATCTAATTGTGCTCAGACTCAGATAAAGGGTACGAAGCTAACTGGACGGTAATCGTACATACGAAGCGATAATTACGTAGAGATTCATACACAAGAAAAGACTCCAATTTAAAACTCTGTAAGTATCGGTACGGTTGGAGTTTTAGGGACCCGAATGGAGGAACGGGTAGCCCATAAGATATCTAATCATGCTGCAGGCTCAGATAAAGGATACAAAGCTGACCGTATGGTAATCTGAATCACGAAGCAATAATTACGTACGGATTTGTACAAAAGAAAAAACTCTAGTTTAAAATGCTCTAACTATCGGTTCGGTTGGAGTTTTAGGGAGCCTAAGGGAGGAACGGGAAGGCCATAAGATATCTAATCGTGCTGCAGACTCAAACAAAGGGGACAAAGCCAACCAGACAGTGATCGTACTCACAAATCTATAATTACGTATTGATTCATACAAAAGAAAAGACTCTAGTTTAAAACGCTGTAACTATCGGTACGGTAGGAGTTTTATGGACCCGAATAGAGGAACGGGAAGGCCATAAGATATGTAATCGTGTTGCAGACTCAGATAAAGGATATAAAGATAACCGGATGGTAATCGAACATTCGAAGCAATAATTACATAGAGATTGGTACACAAGAAAAAACTCTAGTTTAAAACGATGTAACTATCGGTACATTTGGAGTTTTAGGGACCCGAATAGAGGATATCTACTCGTGCTGCAGAGTTAGATAAAGGATGCGACGCTGACCGGACGATAACGGGTATGAAGCTAACCGGACGGTGATCGGACATACGAAGCGATAATTACGTAGAGATTCGTACACCAGAAAAGACTCCAGTTTAAAACTTTGTAACTATCGGTACGATTGGAGTTTTAGAGACCCGAATGTAGGAACAGGAAGGCCATAAGATATCTAATCGTGCTGCAGACTCAGATAAAGGATACGACGCTAACCGGACGATAATCAAACTTACGAAGCGATAATTACGTAGAGATTCATACACAAGTAAAGACACCAGTTTAAAAGGCTATAACTATCGGTACGGTTGGAGCTTTTGGGACCCGAATGGAGGAACAGGAAGGCCAAAAGATATCTAATCGTGCTACAGACTCAGATAAAGGATAAAAGCTTACCGGACGGTAATCGAACATACGAAGCGTTAATTACGTAGAGATTCGTACACAAGAAAAGACACCATTCTTGTAGCTTCTTTGCCGTTTGCGGTGTCTTGCTCTGAGCGGACTACTTCTGTTATTGAGAAGGAATTATGTCTGGACCCCCTATTACTGAGAGTGTTGGTGCTGTTGATGATCCTGTGGAGAATGTGACGAGTCTGAATGTATCAGAGCTAATGATTGAGGAGAATATAACACCTCAAATTGAGCCAGCCGCAGATGATGTGGTTATTGCTTTGGAGAAGGCGGCTGGGAAGAAGGTGGATGAAAGCTCTACTCCTAACTTGAATGTCGAAGAGCCTGCTGTTGTATTGGAGCAGATGCCAGAGAAAAGTTCTTCGCAAGGACTAAATGATACTGCAAGTTTGCGGAGTGGGAAAGAAGCTGAAAACACTAAGGAGAATCCCTCTACCTTCGTGCGAACTATGGAAGATTCCACAGTTGTGTATAGGAAAGCATATTCGGAGGGGAGTTGGAAGTCTAGCCAGTCAAGGCACATTGGTCGTGGACGAGGTAAGTTTTCCTCGCGTGGTTCTGATCAACCAAGGCCGTACGAACCGCGCTGGGATATTATGACACGACCCGATTTACAAACTCACTTGATGCTTAGGAGTTTGTGTCATTATCCATTCCGCCGGCTGAGCGTGATTATCAAGACAGTGTTGATCGCAGGTCTTTATTCATTGATATGTCTATGAACCTTGCACTAGGTGTGAGTGGTCTTGGTTCCCTTATCCGTCGTGAGAACGAGTTCATGCGTGATTGGCAGAACTTGAAGGAGTCGGAGGCTAGTCTTTTAAAGCTCGAAGAGGAGTTCCAGCTTACGCGTCATAACATCCGGGCCGAGATTGACCATCACAAGAAATTAGCTCATGAAGCGGCGAAGGAGGTGAACAAACTGAAAAAGGAGAAAGCTAAAGCTTCTAAGGCGTGGAAAATGCGTGCCAGCGGACTAACCAAGAGATTAAGCATCTGCGTTCGACTGTTGAAAGACTAAAGGCTGAAAACTCTCGGCTTGTCAAGGAGGCAGAGCAGAGTCGAAAGAGTTGTGAGGAGAAGCAGACTGAGTTGGCTGACACAATTGACAAATATAACCGTCAGCACGATGATCTCATAAAAGCCACTTCTTCGTTGTCTGATGCGAAGCTAAAGATAAAGCAACTTGGTGCGGAGAAGTCCAAGTTAGAAGAAGAAAAGGCTTTGGCGGAATCCTCCTGCTCTCAAGCTAAGGTAGATTTGGACGAAATGCGGACCGCATGTCGAGAGGCTACGGACATTGCTGTTGCTGCCAATGAGAGGATCGCCTGGTTGATGAAGGATGGTGTTGCAAGGGTAAGCTAACCTTTGCCTTCATAGAAACTTGTTTATTTATTTTTAGTTTTTTGGTAAAGGAGCTATGCTCCGGTAAATATTTTTAACAAAAAACTATTTACAACCAAATACCCGGGCCCAGATCATTACAATATAAAACCTATCCAAAAACTAGATCAAAGGCCCAAAGTCAAAAAACAACTCAAATCACCCTATACAAAACAACCCGATCATTCAGCCCATTACCCATAGTCAAAATTCTTAAACAAGCCCAATAAACCATTTAATCCCCACCCATTACAAGACCCATAACCATACAAATGAATAAACAAGCAACATCCAGCAGCTCTTGTTGCTTCCATGCAATAACTCTGTTTAACCTTCATGTACATGTTCCCTCTAATACCAGCTTGATCCCTCATACTCATATCTCGATTAACCAAATTCAAAGTCCTTTTTAATCCTTCAGCAGCATCCCTATCCTTGCAGCAACTAACATTCTTTCCCAGATAGCAATGCTCCACCGGTCTGTGCTCTTGTTCCTGTATCCAAATACCATAGAATCTTCTATCCAGTAGGCTCGCCAGCCAAAACATTCCAGCAGTTACAAATCAGATCACTAATAATGACCATATATATCATTCCCAATGCTAACCAATCAATAGAATTAACCACCCAACCCATAAGCAACCAATCCCCATAATAGTCACAAAGACAAAGACTCAATCCTAAACTAAACACGAGAAACAAGCTAAGAAATAACATCATTAAAGTAAAGGTTTCTCATCTATGCTTGGTACTAGAAAAGTCAAAACAATTGAGGGTAGAATATAATGTCCTTTTAGCAAAGATGGGATCCATCCTTATCTCTCCAAGTGTAATGCTCCCCATGAGCTCAATCAAACCTATCCACCATTCATCATACTCAGAACTGAACTTAACATCAATACAAGAAATCAAGCCCAGCAAAATAGACACAAACAAGGCACAAAGAAAAGAATAGAAACAATGAGAAGGCAATAAAGCCCAGATCACTACCCCAATGTTTTTTGTGCTCCTTATACCTGCAAGTTCCCAAAGATAATACCCACCCCTCCCAACAGGCAAGTGCCTAAACCAGTAGACAGACTCACACCAGAAACGAATCAGGCCTAACAAATACCACACAGGTAACAGGGTGCTTGACCAGTGAAGGGAACTAAAAATTAAAAAATTAGGGGAGGAGGATAATGTCCTATAATCACTGGTCAATTCCAACCTTATCTCTCCATTGTTAAAGCTTACTCCAAGCCTCAGATAACCTAACCACCAATCAATGTAAGCAGAATTAGACCTTTCTCCCTCATTTAGAGAGGATCCAATAGAACAGTTTTAATAAAAACATTGACAGCTATCTTATGAGAAAAAACAGAAGGCTTGTAAGCCCAGATCTCTACCCAAACGTAATTTGTACCCCTTATAACAGCTGATTCCCAATAGTCATTCCCATCCCACCCAATAGGCAAGTGCCTAAAAACATGAACAGACTCAGGCCAGAATAGAACAAGGCTCAACAAATAACATAAAGATACCAGGGTTTTTGACCAGTGATAGGAAATAAAAAAATAAAAATTTAGGGGAGGAAGATAATGCCCTAAAATCACTGGTCAATTCCAACCTTATCTCTCCAGGATTAATGCTTACTCCAAGCCATAAAAATCCTAACCTCCAATCAATATAAGCAGAGTTAGACCTATCCCCCATATTTAGGGAAGGGTCCACCAGAACAATTTTTATAAAACCAATAACAGTTAAATTTTGAGAAAAAACAGAAGGCCTAATAGCCCAGATCTCTACCCATACGTACTTTGTACTCCTTATACCAGCTGATTCCCAATAGTCATCCCTATCCCACCCAATAGGCAAGTGCCTAAAAACATGAACAGACTCAGACCAGAATAGAACAAGGCTCAACAAATACCATAAAGATACCAGGGTTCTTGACTAGTGATAGGAACTAAAAAATAAAAATTTAGGGGAGGAAGATAATGCCCTAAAATCAGTGGTCAATTCCAACCTTATCTCTCCAGGATTAATGCTTACTCCAAGCCACAAAAATCCTAACCTCTAATCAATATAAGCAGAGTTAGACCTATCCCCCATATTTAGGGAAGGGTCCAACAGAACATTTTTTATAAAAACAATAACAGTTAAATTTTGAGAAAAAACAGAAGGCCTAAAAGCCCAGATCTCTACCCATACGTACATTGTACTCCTTATAACAGCTGATTCCCAATAGTCATCCCCATCCCACCCAATAGGCAAACACCTAAAAACATGAGCAGACACAAACCAGAGTAAAACAAGTCTCAACCAATCCCCCACCCAAGTGGTACACAGCAGCCATTCTTTAATCAAAACAATCATATCAACCATCAAGATTGCCTTCAACATTCCAAACAGCATTAGCTAGTTCATCCCTAGCATATCCCTTCCCCTTCACACTAGCTAGCCTAAGCTTAACAGCATTCTCAACTTGCTTACTAACCAGCAGAGCATTAAGCTTTTTATTGTTAAAAATCCTATTATTCCTTTCTTGCCAAACACTATACACAGTAGCAGCAAGAGCCAGCCTTCTAATAACTCCCCAAATAGATTTCTCATTCCTCATTTTTCCAATGTAGTCCACTATATCCTCCCAAACATCAGGCACTCTCTCCATTCTGGCTAATGTTTTAACTCTCCGCCACACCTGTTTAGAGAACTCACAGCTAAAAAACAAATGACCATGACTATCAGCACACTTCCCACACAAACTGCACAAGAATTTCTATTTATTATTCCACACAGCCAGTCTATCTTGAGTTGGCAACTTAAACTTAAAGGCCAACCACAAAATAAAAGTACGTCTAGCAATGGTATTACTATGCCAAACAAATTGATGCCACTTGACAACCTGCTCCCTCCTAATAATATCATCATACACCACCTTAGTGGAAAAAGGGACAACCCTACCATTGTTACTTAACCAATGAAATCTATCTCTCTTCCCTACCACCAAGTTAGGCAAAACATCCACAAATATCCCTGGATACTTAACCTTCCAATAATCAGGCACCTTCCACCCATTCTCACCAATGAGGTCAGCAACTTTAGTTTGCAGACTAAAACCCGCTTCCCTAGTATCTCTCCTATCCAAGATATGCACCAAAGGGCCCTGTTCACACCACTTATCAAACCAAGCATTAACAATCCTCCCATCCCCTAACTTAGCCACACAATGCTTTCTAATGATATTCCTACAACCCAACACTTGCTTCCAAGTCCAAGTATCAGCATTTGCTTCCCCCACTTCCCAGAAGCTACACCCTCTAATCTTATAATGATACATCCAATTAACCCATAAAGAATCCTTTTTATTGATTATATTCCACACATGTTTAGCCATTAAAGCCACATTCCTCTCCCGTAAACTAGATAACCCCAACCCACCTTGACATTTTTTTAAACACAACTCCTCCCATCCCACCTTGGAAACTCCCTGTTTGAAAGCACCTTGGCACCACAAAAAACCTCTACACAATCTAATAATATCCTCATTAATATTTTCAGGAAGCAAGAATAAAGATGCCCAGTACACTGTTAAAGATGACAATACAGATTTCAACAATTGCACTCTTCCAGCATAAGACAATAATTGATTTCTCCAGTCCCCTATTCTATTCTTCACTTATCCAGTAACACAACACAATCTTTCTGGTACAACTTTCTAGAAGCTAAAGGAATGCCCAAGTATTTCAGAGGGAGGCTTCCAACTTTAAATGGTAACAGACTAACAATATCCCTTTAGACCTCCTCCCTCACATTACCAAAAATGACCTCACTCTTCCTCATATTGGGTCTAAGCCCTGAGCACCCTCCAAACTCCTCAAGCACATCTCTAACAACCTGAATAGAGCCACAATGAGCACTGCAAAAGATAAAGAGATCATCAGCAAAACATAAATGGGTTAGCTTCAATTTTTCACATTTCCAATGATACTGGAAGTCTTCATCTTCATTAACCTTCCTAATAAACATAAGATTCGGCACCTCCATAACTAGAGTAAACAAATAAGGAGACATAGGGTCTCCTTGCCTCAACCCCTTTTCACCTCTGAAGTAACCATAAAACTGCCCACTGAAACTAACTGTGTAAGATACAGTAGTCATGCATACCATAACCCAGTCAATAAACTTACAAGGGAAGCCAAAGTTAACCAAACATTCCCTCAAAAAACCATGATCAACCGAGTCATAAGCCTTTTGTAAGTCAACCTTTAATGCCACTCTAGGACACCCTCTAACCCAATCATATCCCTTAACCAACTCTTGAGCTAACAAGATGTTATCACTAATTAATCTTCTAGGGACAAAAGCACTCTGAGATTTCCCTACCAAGTTATCTAAAACCCCCTTCAATCTATTACAAGTTACTTTACTAATACACTTATACAAAACATTGCAACAGGCTATAGGCCTGAACTCACTAACAACACTAGGGTCTATGACCTTAGGAACCACAGAGATAGAAGTAGCATTCAATTCTTTCAACAATTTACCATTGGCAAAGAATTCAAGAACAGCATCACAAACCTCATCACCTATAACACACCATGCTGCCTTAAAAAATTTTGCTGAATAGTCATCAGGCCCTGGTGCTTTGTTATCATCAATCTGAAAAATAGCCTCTTTAACTTCTTCCCTGATAACATCCCTTATCAAATCACTAGCAGCTGCAGAAGAGAGTTTGTTAGTGAAAAGACCACTAGCATCTTCAATCACCTCCACAGTATCCTTCCTACCCATTAAACCCATATAAAATTTCACAAAAGCATTACCCACACTAAAATCCTTATAAACCTCCCCTTCCACATCTTCAATCTGAGAAATCTTAGATCTAGCTTGTCTATTTTTCACAGAATGGAAAAAATATTTGTTATTTTGATCACCAACTTCCAACCAATGGACCCTAGACTTCTGTTTTAAAAGACTTTCCTCATCTTTCAAGGCATCATTATAAGCATGTATATACACCTCCTCCTCCATTCTCAAATCCTAATTAGATGGGTCGGAAGCCACATCAACCTGTATTCTAGCAAGCTCAGTTTTCAAGACTTCCACCTTCTTACTAAAATTTCCCTGAGAATAACATAACTTCCTCAAAGGTTTCTTTAAAAGCTTCAACTTAGAAGTGACCCTAAACATTTTACATCCCACAATATCCCTGCTCCACACAGAACTAACACAAGGAATGAATTCATGTTTATCAGCCAACAAATTCCAGAACCTGAAAGGCTTAGGACCAGAATATTTCATACCAGAGCAGGTTAAAAGAATAGGAGTATGATCAGAAGAGTAAAATGGTAAAAACTTTGCACCAACATTAGAAACAAATTTCCTAAAAACCCCATTCCCCAATGCCCTATCCAACTTCTCCATAATCCCATTAGATTTACCTGGTTTCTGATTCCAAGTATAAAAAAGCCCCGAACTAGGAATATCCTCCAGATGAATTTTAGAGATACAGTTATGAAACTCCTCCATTCCATAAACAGAAGGACCTAAGGGATAATTCTTTTCCCTGGGATCCAAAATGGCATTGAAATCTCCAACTGCCAACCAAGGATTATTCTCAATAGTCCCTGAATGATTCACCAAGTTATCCCATAATTCCCTTCTACACCAACACTAGTAACACCATACAAAAAAGAGCAAAAAAATTTCTCTCCACCCCTAATAGGACAGATAATACAATGAATAACCTGTTCCCATTTTTGTAAAACAACCACATCCACCTTCCTAGTATCCCACCCCACAGCAATCCTAACCCATCCAGAACACACCTCAGCATTGGAAACCCATTCCCCATTTTTCATAATCCCACAACAAGCATCCTTAATATTATTAGTATTAACCCTTGTTTCTACAAGACCACCAACACAAACCTTATTCTCAACCAAAATTCTACTAATCTGTCTTTGCTTAGAGATATTAGACATACCTCTCACATTCCACACCATCATATTAATCTTCATTGATAACATCAACAACCTCTATAGGCCCTCCAATCCAGAGGATCCCCCTTCCTCATTAGCCTTCAAATTCTCAACTTCAACCAGCTTCTCATACATAATCTTGTCCCATTGCTCAAAAAAGACTTTAATTTGTCCTATATTCCATTTCTTCATAACATCATTAGAAGGACATTTTTTATTAATCACATAGTGAGCAACCTCATTAAATTGATCCTTACTCATTTTAAAATACCCAAAATTAATGTTAACTTTAGTCTGCACTTTAAAAAGCATCCTCAGACAGCTTAGCATCCTCATTCTTCCCATCAATCTTCTTATCTCCAGAACTCTGCTTAACCTCAGAATTCACCTCCCCACCCTTATTCTTCCTTAAACCAGCCATCCTACTAGACTCAACCCCAACATTCTTAACCTCACCTACAGTCTTCTCCTTATCACTCCTACCCAAAGAACTCTTATCCTCAGAAATCCCACCATAAAGATCATCATTAAGAACAACAAATGTATTTTTTAAGTTAATACTATTATTATCATTATTCTTTTTATTATCATTACTCTTTTTATTATCAATATTCTTCCTATTATCATTCTTACTCACCCATTGTTTATTTCCATTCCTACTCACTTGACCTCTATTCCCCCCAACATACCCTCCCTGATTCCCCTGCCCCCTAATCCCACCATTTCTTCCATTATAACCACCACCCTGAATTCTCTCACCTCCATTCCCCTTGTTATTAGTCACCTTATTATTCCTACCCAGTACTTGATACCCTTCATTGTCAACCTTTGAAACAGGATAATCAGAATGACTAGCCTGAAATAGATCCTTTAGTAGCTGTTCAGTTTTCCCTGCAACTTCCTTAGCAGATAACTCCCTAGCCTTGCATTCCTCATAATCATGACCAAAGACTTTACAAGCAGAACACTTCCTAATTTTGACTTGATACTCAACCTTAACTTTTTGAATGAATGCAGGTTTACTAACATCAGCAGAATAAAAAGCATTAACATACTCTGGTAATACTTTATCAGCCTTTACTTCCACCAGAATCCTAGCAAACCCAGCTTTGCCTTCTTTCTGAAAAAGGAATTAGCTCTAAGGCGGACGAGGTGAACAAACTGAAAAAGGAGAAACCTGAAGCTTCTAAGGCGTGGAAAGATGCGTGCCAGCGGACTAACTAAGAGATAGAGCATCTGCGTTCGACTGTTGAAAAACTAAAGGCTGAAAACTCCCGGCTTGTCAAGGAGGCAGAGCAGAGTCGAAAGAGTTGTGAGGAGAAGCAGACTGAGTTGGCTGACACAATTGACAAATATAACCGTCAGCACGATGATCTCATAAAAGCCACTTCTTCGTTGTCTGATGTGGAGCTAAAGATAAAGCAACTTGGCGCGGAGAAGTCCAAGTTAGAAGAAGAAAAGGCTTTGGCGGAATCCTCCTGCTCTCAAGCTAAGGTAGATTTGGACGAAATGCGGACCGCATGTCGAGAGGCTACAGACATTGTTGTTGCTGCCAACGAGAGGATTGCCTAGTTGATGAAGGATGATGTTGCAGGGGTAAGCTAACCTTTGCCTTCATAGAAACTTGTTTATTTTGCTTTGTTTTTGCATATGTAAAGTGGTAGCACTTTTTCCTTTCAGATATTCAAGCGTGTGTGGAATGATCCCAAGTTGACAGAAGTTATTGCCCGCATTTCTAGTACCTCCGTGAAACAAGGTTTGAGCCTTGGGTTTTGTGAAGGTTTCTGTCATCATGCGGATGGGAAGAAGATTGAAGATGGGCCCTATCATAATAAGTCTTATGACGATGAAATGATACAGGCGCAAGATGATTATGAAACTTTAAAGTTCGAGGTGTTTGATTTGCTGGACGCATGTTTGAAGACTGATGACCCCGTTGGCGAGCTGCGCAACTATTTTAGGGAGTCAGATCGTCTTGGTGCGGAGCTAGCTGAGAATGCACGCAAAGAAGAAGAGGCCAAAAAGGCTGTCTCTACGAGCGGAATAGGTTCATCGTTCGCAGCTGGTGGGACGCGAGATGAAGCTCCGCATACTGATGATGTTTCTCAGTATTTGAATCTTGAATGAGTGTTGTTTTTATTCTGAACATTTTGAATTTTCTCAATCTTGTAATGTTTCTGAACGATCTTTCATATTCCTTTATATTACGCCTGTTGGGTATGCTTTTTATTTCCATACGTATGCCAATCATGAGGTGATGTCATCCATCTCTGACACAAGTGTGTGCCAGTCTGCTGCTGATAGATGTGACAGTTATGACGGCTAACGTCAGGCGACTGTCACACTTCTCTAGGGTAATCAAGTGATTACCATTAATGGTAATTAATTACTATCTTCTCTCTCCTCTATAAATAGTAAGTGCATGAAATTGTTTCCTTCACATATTTCTGAAAAAACTCTTTCATTTCTTTGAGAGAATGTCGACCAACATTACTTCAAGCAATCTTCAAGCAGATGAAATTTTAGCTGTGAAGGGGATGATGAGACTATCCCATCATCCTGTTAATAATGAAGTCCCTGCAAATGCTCTTGATCAACTCGCTGAATATTGCGGATATCTTCTGTCACAATAGAATATGAGGCCAGATGATCTTGATGATCAGGGAACCTCTGATGGGCAGCCATTGAAGATGAAGAAACTTTCAGAGTTAGGATATTTGCCCAAGACTCCGAAGCTTAAACTCAAGAGTTGGAGGTCAATGGAAGCATACCAATTAGGTCTCCAACCTCTAAGTGTTTGTAGATAGATGCATATGTGGAAGCTCTTTGAAGACGTTGTTGAATATCTATATTTGGGATATATGCGTTGTTTTGTAATTATCCCTTTCTTTTGTGTATGTCGATATAACATCATATGTTTTTTGTTTGGTCTTTTAATCATATCATGATGACTTGTATGAAAAAATGCTTGATTGTAATATAAATGAATTGAGCATATAGCTCTTTATTACAAACATTGAAGTAGTAAATTAAACATAGCATGTGCGCAATTGCGCTGCATTCCAAGTGCGCGGCACAGGTGTACCATCTAGGCGTTCTAAGGCATACGCACCCTTTCCCAATACTTCCTGGATTTTATAAGGTCCTTCCCAATTTGGAGCAAGCTTACCAGGTTTTTCGGCATTTGATGCCTCATTGCTACAGAAAACAAAGTCCCCAACGCAAAAAAGATGTTCTTTTACTCGAGCGTTGTAATACTTTTCCGGTTGTTGTTTATATATGGCTTCGCGGACAGAGGCCGCATCTCGACGTTCGTCTAGTAGGTCTAGATTTATCCGCAGTTCTTTGTCATTATCGGTGTGTTGCGCGAACAAGACCCTTGGGGATGGGCATGTTACTTCTGTGGGTATTACTGCTTGAGTTCCACATGTCAAACTGAATGGTGTTTCCCCGTTGCTTGTTTTTGATAGGGTGCGATGAGCCCATAGGACATGGGGCAACTCATCGACCCAACCACCGCGTCTTGTTCCTAGACGGGCTTTGATGCCCTTAACGATGCTTCGGTTTGCGCGCTCCACTTGGCCGTTGCCTTGAGGATGCGCAACTGAAGTGAATATCTGCTTAATGTTTATAGATGACAACCATTCTTGTAGATGCTGATCCGCGAACTGCGTACCGTTGTCGCTTACGATCTCTATTGGTAGGCCAAATCTACAAATGATGAATTCCCATATGAATTTTTTGATGTTGCGTCCATCGATTGTGGCTAATGTTTTGGCTTCCACCCATTTGGTGAAGTAATCGATGGCGACCACTAGGTATTTGACATTACCTGGAGCTGTGGGGAAAGGCCCAACGAGATCGATGGCCCATTTTTGGAAAGGCAATGCTGCTGTGACTGGTATTAAGTTGTTTTTTCGCCTGAGTGTTCCGGGTGCGTGCCGTTGGCAAGCTTTGCACTTGCACAATTCCTTTAATGCATCGAAATGCATTCCGGGCCAGTAATAGCCCGCGTTCATGAGTTTTGCCACAACCATCCTAGGACCCGCGTGTAACCCGCAGGTTCCTTCGTGGATGTCCTTGATTAAATATGGTCCAAGGTAAGATCGGCGGTATAAAATACCGTCAACAACCTCGTAATGCAGGGCTTTGTGCTGCAACTTTCTGGCTTCAGCCGTGTTGGATTGAACCTTTGGTCAAGAAAGCCATTATGGGGGTGATCCAAGATTCTTCTCCTGTTTGGACCACGTTTACTTGCTTTTGTGGCACAGATGGAGTAGTCAATACCTCAACCAGTACGTCTTTGGCCATGTGATCAAATGCGGTTGATGCCATTTTGCTTAAGGCATCTGCCGGCTTGTTTTGGCTTCGACGCACATGAGTTACTTTGCAGTGAATGAAGCTGTTCATCAGTTCTTTAGTGTGTTGCAAATATAAGACCATAGACGGCTCTCTTGCTTCATATGAGCCATCTATGTGGTTGGCAACTAACATGGAGTCAACATGGGCTTCAATGTATTGTGCTCCCAACTTTTTGGCGATGCACAAGCCTGCTATGAGTGCTTCGTGTTCCGCCTCATTGTTAGTTATTTGGAAGTCGAGCGGATTGCGTAGGTATACTCTTTTCCTTCTTGTGTTATCAGTCGTAACCCCGCACTGGCTCCTTAGTCATTGCAAGCACCATCAGTGAAGAGTTTCCACTTTTGTGATTCATCTGGCGGAGTTGATTTCGAAGATTCTTCGTTTGTGCACTCTTTGATTTTATCTGCTGGCACTTCCGCGATGAATTCTGCCAAAATTTGCCCTTTAAAAGAGGGTCTGGCTTTGTATGTGATTGAGTGTTCTCCCAATTCAATGGCCCATTTGGCCAATCTTCTAGAAAGTTCTGGTTTGCGCAGGATATCGTTGATACGAAAATCTGTAAGGATATTGATAAGATGCCCTTGGAAGTACCTGCTCAATCTTCTGGACGCGTGCACTAGAGCGAGAACCAATTTCTCCATTGTTTAATAACGAGTTTCAGCATCCAGCAATGTGCGGCTAACGTAATAGATTGGGGTTTGTACCCCTTTTCTGTCGACCAAAAGTACTGCGCCGACTGCCTTATCAGTGACGGATAAGTACAAGGTGAGCGGTTCTTCAGGTAACGGAGCAGTGAGTGTTGGCAGATTGCTCAAACACTTTTTCATTTCTTGAAAAGCCGTTTCTGCTTCTGCGGTCCAGTGAAAGTTAGATTTAGGGACCCGAATGGAGGAACGGTGTAACACCCAAACCGATGGCGGAAACATCGAGGTGTCACGTAGTGACGATTGTTCAATAGCTCATGGACTAAAAGTGTAAATATTGATACATTGATTAAATAGTTTATGACATTGAAATGAAATACAACGATTCTAAATGTCACCTAAACTGAAATACAATGAATCAAAATCTAAATATGAATCCGAAAGCTTAACGAATGCATCTCAAATAACCTGAAACATGTACAAAAATATTTTTGTCAATACAAAAATGTATTGGTGAGCATACCCTGTTGAATACATATAATAGAAAAGTGTTTCGCAAGGTATGTGCTATGACATTGTAATATGTAAAAGGGTCAAAATCAAGCCTCACATCGTTCAATAATCGTTCACACATCGTTCAAGAAAAACCACAACAATGACCAAGGACTTAACTCGTTCACATAAGTAACCAAGGGATATAATTCGTAGTACTACTCATTGTTAGGTGCGGCCCAAAGGTTAATGACTTTGACAAATCGTTCATACAATTCACACAAAACATATCAATGAGCACATTACTTTATAAATAATACACATAAGTTTAGTAATAACTGTACATGAGTCACCCCAAAAGAGTAAATAGTAAAAAGGGGAAGATATACTCACCTTGACTTGGATGAACTTGCAAAAACAATCAACGAGAGTCAAAGAACTATGCTCGAACCTAAGTACGATGATTTGAGATTAGTGTTGACTTTTTATTTTCAAGATTGATTAAGAGTCAAAGCCATGACTATTATGAATGTTAAAGAATTTCCTTATAGAAATGAATTTCGATCGCTTAAAATAAAATGTAGTATTTATCTCATTAGAACAAAACGTTTGACTCAATTGTTTTGGTTTATAACTACATTCTATGTTTTATATACTCCATAAGTTAGATGATTAACAAGACAGGTAAATATTTGTTTAGTTTTAAATAGTGGGTCATCTTAATTTTACAAAATACTAGTATAGCTATATTACTAAAAGAATTTGTAATTCCCAAGTGTTTATCATAACCATATATTATATTTAAAAAAACGAGTAAAAATCATCTTCATCTAAATATACGAATATGTCCATTTACGTATGATTTAGAAAAAAACCTCAAAAATGGATTCGTTGAGTTTTCATTAACCCGTAATAAAATAAAGAGAATATTTGAATTTTATAAGGAGTTTAGATATAAAAGTATTATATTTCATTTCTTTACTAAGATTTTCACCATAATAATTACCTACCCCTTCATAAAGAATACAAAGCATATCATGAAAAGCTATGAAAAAATATATATAAAGATATAGTGAATTTGATTTTGACATAAAACAAATTTTGCTAACTTATTGACAAAAGAAATAAAAATAAAATAAAAATAAGAAGAAACATATATTTTGTTTCTGGTATATATATTTTGAATCATTAAAAATTAATTACATTATTTTAAATCAATTATTTCAAAATAATACAGATCTTGCATTCTTAGGCACACTAAAAAAATAATAAAAGTTGAGAAAAACAACCCGAACAAAGAAGTTACCTTTAAGATACGTGCACCGCAAATTTTAGACCAAAGAAATTAACTCTAAAACTTGTGTCGATGGTATTTGTAAATACTAAAACTTCCATTTGTATAAGATCCAACTTCAAAAGGTGTAAGAATATGGAGAAGTTTATCTCGTTATTTAACATAGAAAAACTTGGATGTAGAAATAATTTTGAGAAGAACTAAAATATATGGAAAAATATATGGATGTTTTTGTCTTAAATAAAAAAAAATGGTTACATGCATCAAGAAACTCTTCCTAATTAAAAGACTTAATTTGCATTAAAACCCTTTAAAAACCTTTTACAAGTTTCATTCTCAATTCATTATTCTTTAAGTGACTTAATAATACTTACATTGATTGGACACAAAATTATTTTTTTTGAAAGGAGATTGGACACAAAATTATAATATAATAACCTTTATTTATGAAAACTTCTTAATTCCACAATTAACTATATAATTATATGTCTAAATATATTGATAAAAAAAAATTCTTAAAGAAAACGTAGCAATTCAAATAATTTAGTTTAACCAAATTAATATTTGTTTATTTAGTCTAGTCACTTTTAAAATTTAGAGTGTTACAATAATAACCTAAACGTTACGGGAAAAAAATATGGTTTATGCGATTTTCAATTATGGATTATTGTCACTTTAGATCCCCAAAGTTATAATTAACTTATTAGAAAATTTGCGAATGTTACAAATGGGAAGGCCACAACATATCTAATCGTGCTGTATTCTCAAATAAAGGATACGCAGATAACTGGACGGTAATCGGACTCTCGAAGCGATAAATACGTAGAGATCCGTACACAAGAAAAGGTTCCAGTTTAACAACACCGTAGCTATGGGCACGGTTGGTGTTTTAGGGACCTGAATGGAGGAACACGATGGTAGTACGGTTGGAGTTTTAGGGACCCGAATGGAGGAACGGGAAGGCCACAAGATATCTAATCGTGCTGCAGACTCAGAAAAAGGGTACGAAGCTAACCGGACGGTAATCGGACTCACGAAGTGATAATTACGTAAAGATTCGTACACAAGAACAAACTCCAGTTTAAAACACTGAAACTATTGGTACGGTTAGAGTTTTAGAGATCCGAATGGAGGAACCGGAAGGCCATAAGATATTTATTCGTGTTGCAGGCTTAGATAAAGGCTACGAAGCTGACCGGATGGTAATCGGACTCACGAAGCGATAATTGCGTAGAGATTCGTACACAAGAAAGAACTCTAGTTTAAAACGCTGATACAATCGGTATGGTTGTAGTTTTAGGGAACCGAAGGAGGAATGGGAACGCCATAAGAGATTTAATCGAACTGCAGACTCAGATAAAGTATACGAAGATAACCGGATGGTAATCGAACTCTCGAAGCGATAATTACGTAGAGATCCGTACACAAGAAAAACTCAAGTTTAAAACACTGTAACTATCGGTACGGTTGGAGTTTTAGGGACCCGAATGGAGGAATGGGAAGGCCATAAGATATCTAATCGTGCTGCAGATTCAGATAAAGGATACGACGATAACCGGACGGTTATCGGACTATCGAAGTGATAATACGTAGAGATCCGTACACAAGAAAATATTCCAGTTTAAAACTCTGTAACTATCGATACGGTTGGAGTGTTAGGGTCCCGAGTGGAGGAACGGGAAGGCCATAAGATATCTAATCGTGCGGCAGACTCAGATAAAAGATACAAAGCTGACCGAACAATAATCGGACTCACGAAGCAATAACTACGTAGAGATCCGTACACAAGAAAAGATTCCAGTTTAAAACGTTGTAACTATCAGTACGGTTAGAGGTTTAGGAACCCGAATGGAGGAACGGGAAGGCCATAAGATATCTAATCTTGCTGCAGAATCAGATAAAGAGTACGAAGCTGACCGGACGGTAATCGGACTCACGAAGCGATAGTTACGTAGAGATGGGTACACAAGAAAAGATTCTATTTAAAACACTGTAACTATCGGTACGGTTGGAGTTTTAGGGACCCGAATGGAGGAATGGGAACGCCATAAGATATCTAGTCGAACTGCAGACTCAGATAAAAGATACGAAGATAACCGGATGGTAATCTGACTCTCGAAGCAATAATTATGTAGAGATCCGTACACAAGAAAAACTCTAGTTTAAAACACTGTAACTATCGGTACGGTTGGAGTTTTAGGGACCCGAATGGAGGAACGGGAAGGCCATAAGATATCTAATCGTGCTGCAGACTAAGATAAAGGATACGACGCTAACCAAACTGTTATCGGACTATCGAAGCGATAATACGTAGAGATCCGTACACAAGAAAAGATTTCAGTTTAAAATGTTGTAACTATCGATACGGTGGGAGTTTTAGGGTCCCGAGTGGAGGAACGGGAAGGCAATAACATATCTAATCGTGCGGCAGACTTAGATAAAGGATACAAAGCTGACCGAACGGTAATCGGACTCACGAAGCGATAATTACGTAGAGATTCACATATAGGAAAAGACTCCAGTTTAAAACGTTGTATCTATCGTTATGGTTGGAGTTTTAGGGACCCGAATGGAGGAACGGGAAGGACATAAGATATCTAATCATGCTATAGTCTCAAATAAAGGATACGAAGATAACTGTACGGTTATCCAACTCACGAAGCAATAAATACGTAGAGATCCGTACACAAGAAAAGATTCCAGTTTTACAACGCCGTATCTATGGGTACGGTTGGAGTTTTAGGGACCCGAATGGAGGAACACGATGGTAGTACGGTTTGAGTCTTAGGGACCCAAATGGAGGAACGGGAAGGCCATAAGTTATTTAATCGTGCTGCAGACTCAGATAAAGGATACAAAGATAACCGAACGATAATTGGACTATCGAAGCGATAGTTACGAAGAGATCCGTACTCAAGAAAAGACTCCAGTCTAACAATGTCGTAGCTATGGGTACGGTAGGAGTTTTAGGGACCCGAATGGAGGAACACGATGGTAGTACGGTTGGCGTTTTAGGAACCCGAATTGAGGAATGGGGAGGCCATAAGATATCTAATCATGCTGCATACTCAGATAAAGGATACAAAGATAACCGAACGGTAATCCGACTATCGAAGCGATAGTTAAGAAGAGATCCGTACAGAAGAAAAGGCTCCAGTTTAAAACGTTGTAACTATCGGTACGGTTGGAATTCTAGTTACCCGAATGGAGGAACGGGAAGGCCATAAGATATCTAATCGTGCTGTAGACTCAGAAAAAGGGTACGAAGCTAACCGGACGGTAATCGGACTCACGAAGTGATAATTACGTAGAGATTCGCACACAAGAACAAACTCCAGTTTAAAACGCTGAAACTATTTGTACGGTTGTAGTTTTAGGGACCTGCATGGAGGAATGGGAAGGCATAAGATTTCTAATCGAACTGCAGACTCAGATAAAGGATACGAAGATAACAGGATGGTAATCGGACTCTAGAAGCGATAATTATGTAGAGATCCGTACACAAGAAAAACTCTAGTTTAAAACACTGTAACTAACGGTACGATTGGAGTTTTAGGGACCCAAATGGAGGAACGGGAAGGCCATAAGATATCTAATCGTGCTGCAGACTAAGATAAAGAATACGACGCTAACCGGACGATTATCGGACTATCGGTACGGTTGGATTTTTAAGGTCCCGAGGGGAGGAACGGGAAGGCCATAAGATATCAAATCGTGCGGCAGACTCAGATAAAGGATACAAAGCTGACCGAACGGTAATCCGACTCACGAAGCAATATCTACGTAGAGATCCATACACAAGAAAAGATTCCAGTTTAAAACGCTGTAACTATCGGTACGGTTGGAGTTTAAGGGACCTGAATGGAGGAACGGGAAGCCCATAAGATATCTAATCTTGCTGCAGACTCAAATAAAGGGTACGAAGCTGACTGGACGATAATCGGACTCACAAAGCGATAATTACGTAGAGATTCGCACACAGGAAAAGACTCCAGTTTAAAACGCTGTATCTATCGGTACGGTTGTAGTTTTAGGGACCCGAATGGAGGAACGGGAAGGCCATAAGATATCTAATCGTGCTGCAGTCTCAAATAAAGAATACGAAGATAACTGCATGGTAATCGAACTCTCGAAGCAATAAATACGTAGAGATCCGTACACTAGAAAAGATTCCAGTTTAACAACGCCGAAGCTATGGGTACGGTTGGAGTTTTAGGGAACCGAATGGAGGAACACGATGGTAGTACGTTTGGAGTCTTAGGGACCCAAATGGTGGAACGGGAAGGCCATAAGATATCTAATCGTGCGGCAGTCTCACATAAAGGATACGAAGATAATCGGACGGTTACCGGACTATCGAAGCGATAATACGTAGAGATCCGTACACAAGAAAAATTCCAGTTTAAAACACTGTAACTATCGGTACGGTTGGAGTTTTAGGGACCCGAATGGAGGAACGGGGAGGCCATAAGATATCTAATCGTGCTGTAGACTCAGATAAAGGATACGAAGATAACCGGACGGTTACCGGACTATCGAAGCGATAATACGTAGAGATCCGTACACAAGAAAAATTCCAGTTTAAAACGCTGTAACTATCGATACGTTTAGAGTTTTAGGGACCCGAATGGAGGAACACGACGACCATAAGATATCTAATCGTGTTGCAGACTCAGATAAATGATACGAAGCTGACCGGACGGAAATCAGACTCTCGAAGCGATAATTACGTAGATATCTGTGCACAAGAAAAGACTCCAGTTTAAAACGCTAAAACTATTGGTACGGTTTGAGTTTTAGGGACCCAAAGGAGGAACAGGGAGGGAGGCCACAAGATAACTAATCGTGTTGCAGGCTCAGATAAAGGGTGCGAAGCTGACTAGACGGTAATCGGACTCACGAATCGATATTTGCATAGAGATTCGTACAAAACTAAAAACTCTAGTTTAAAACGCTGAAACTATCGATACGGTTGGAGTTTTAGGGACCCGAGGGGAGGAACACGACGGCCATAAGATATCTAATCGTGTTGCAGACTCAGATAAATTATACGAAGCGGACCAGACAGTAATAGAACTCTCGAAGCGTTAATTACGTAGAGATCCGTACACAAGAAAAGACTCCATTTTAAAACACTAAATCGTGCTGCAGACTCAGATAAAGGATACGACGTTAATCGGACTCACGAAGTGATAATTACGTAGAGATTCGCACACAGGAAAAGACTCTAGTTTTAGGGACCCGAATGGAGGAACGGGAAGGCCATAAGATATCTAATCGTGCCGCAGACTCAGAAAAAGGGTACGAAGCTACCCGGACGGAAATCAGACTCATGTAGCGCTAATTACGTAGAGATTCGTACACAAGAATAAACTCCAGTTTAAAACGTTGAAACTATTGATGCGGTTGGAGATTTAACGACCCGAATGGAGGAACGGGAAGGCCATAAGATATCAAATCGTACAGCAGACTTAGATAAAGGGTACGAAGCTGACCGGAAGGTAATCGGACTCACGAAGCGATAATTAGGTAGAGATTCGTACACAAGAAAAAACTCTAGTTTAAAACACTGAAACTATTAGTATGGTTGGAGTTTTAGGGAGCCGAACGGCGGAATGGGATGGCCATAAGATATCTAATCGAGCTGCAGACTCAGATAAATGATACGAAGATAACCGGACGGTTACCGGACTATCAAAGCGATAATACGTTGAGATCCGTACACAAGAAAAATTCTGGTTGAAAACACTGTAACTATCGGTACGGTTGGAGTTTTAGGGACCTGAATGGAGGAACGGGAAGGCCATAAGATATCTAATCGTGTTGTAGACTCAGATAAAGGATACGAAGATAACCGGATGGTTACCGGACTATCGAAGCGATAATACGTAGAGATCCGTACACAAGAAAAATTCCAGTTTAAAACGCTGTAACTATCGATACGATTGGAGTTTTAGGGACCCCGAATGGAGGAACACGACGGCCATAAGATATCTAATCGTGTTGTAGACTCAGATAAATGATACGAAGCTGACCAGACGGTAATAGGACTCTCGAAGCGATAATTACGTAGAGATCCGTACACAAGAAAAGACTCCAGTTTAAAACGCTAAAACTATTGGTACGGTTTGAGTTTTAGGGACCCAAAGGAGGAACGGGAAGGCCATAACATATCTAATCGTGTTTCAGGCTCAGATAAAGGGTACGAAGCTGACCGGACGGTAATTAGACTCACGAATCGATAATTGCATAGAGATTCGTACACAAGAAAAAACTCTAGTTTAAAACGCTGAAACTATCGATACGGTTGGAGTTTTAGGGACCCGAGTGGAGGAACACGACGGCCATAAGATATCTTATCGTGCTGCAGACTCAGATAAAGGATACGACGGTAATCGGATTCACGAAGTGATAATTACGTAGAGATTCGCACACAGGAAAAGACACCAGTTTAAAACGCTGTAACTATCTATACGGTTGGAGTTTTAGGGACCCCAATGGAGGAACGGGAAGGCCATAAGATATCTAATCATGTTGCAGACTCAGAAAAAGGGTACGAAGCTACCTGGTCGGTAATCAGACTCACGAAGCGCTAATTACGTAGAGATTTGTACACAAGAATAAACTCCAGTTTAAAACGCTGAAACTATTGGTACCGTTGGAGTTTTAGCGACCCGAATGGAGGAACGGGAGGGCCATAAGATATCAAATCGCACAGCAGACTTAGATAAAGGGTATGAAGCTGACCGGAAGGTAATCGGACTCACGAAGCGATAATTACGTAGAGATTTGTACACAAGAAAAAACTCTAGTATAAAACACAGAAACTAATATTACGGTTGGAGTTTTAGGGACCCGAATGGAGGAATGGGATGGCCATAAGATATCTAATCGAGCTGCAGACTCAGATAAAGGATACGAAGATAACCCGACTGTTACCGGACTATCGAAGCGATAATACGTAGAGTTCCGTACACAAGAAAAATTCCAGTTTAAAACACTGTAACTATCGGTACGGTTGGAGTTTTAGGGACCCGAATGGAGGAAGGGGAAGGCCATAAGATATCTAATTGTGCTGTAGACTCAGATAAAGGATACGAAGAAAACTGGACGGTTACCGATCTATCAAAGCGATAATACGTAGAGATCCGTACACAAGAAAAATTCCAGTTTAAAACTATGTAACTATCGATACGGTTGGAGTTTTAGGGACCCGAATGGAGGAACACGACGGCCATAAGATATCTAATCGTGTTGCAGACTCAGATAAATGATACGAAGCTGACCGGACGGTAATCGGACTCTCGAAGCGATAATTACGTAGATGTCCGTAAACAAGGAAAAGCTTCAGTTTAAAAGGCCGTAACTATCGTTACGGTTGGAGTTTTAAGGACCCGAATGGAGGAACAGGAAGGCGAAAAGATTTTTATTCGTGCTGTAGACTCAGATAAAGGGTATGAAGCTGACAGAACTATAATTGGACTTACGAAGTGATAATTACGTAGAGATTCGTACATAAGAAAACACTCCAGTTTAAAATGCTGTAACTATCGGTACGGTTGGAGTTTAAGTGACCCGAATGGAGGAATGGAAAGACCAAAAGATATCTAATCGTGCTGCAGACACAGATAAAGGGTACGAAGATGACCGGACGTTAATCGAACTCACGAAGCGATAATTACGTAGATATTTTTACCCAAGAAAAGACTCCAGTTTAAAGCGCTGAAACTATCGGTACGGTTGGAGTTTTAGGGACCCAAATGGAGGAACGGGATGGCTATAAGATACCTAATCGTGCTGCAGACTCAGATAAAGGATACGAAGATAACCGGACGGTTATCGGACTATCGAAGCGATAATACGTAGAAATCCGTACTCAAGAAAAGATTCCAATTTAAAACGCTGTAACTATCAATACGATTGGAGTTTTAGGGACCCGAATGGAGGAAAACGACAGCCATATGATATCTTATCGTGTTGCACACTCAGATAAATGATACGAAGCTGACCAGACGGTAATAGGACTCTCGAAGCGATAATTACGTAGAGATCCATACACAAGAAAAGACTCCAGTTTAAAACGCTAAAACTATTGGTACGGTTTGAGTTTTAGGGACCCAAAGGAGGAACGGGAAGGCCATAACATATCTAATCGTGTTTCAGGCTCAGATAAAGGGTACGAAGCTGACCGGATGGTAATTAGACTCACGAATCGATAATTGCATAGAGATTCGTACACAAGAAAAAACTCTAGTTTAAAACGCTGAAACTATCGATACGGTTGGAGTTTTAGGGACCCGAGTGGAGGAACACGACGACCATAAGATATCTTATCGTGCTGCAGACTCAGATAAAGGATACGACGGTAATCGGATTCACGAAGTGATAATTACGTAGAGATTCGCACACAGGAAAAGACACCAGTTTAAAACGCTGTAACTATCTATACGGTTGGAGTTTTAGGGACCCCAATGGAGGAACGGGAAGGCCATAAGATATCTAATCATGTTGCAGACTCAGAAAAAGGGTACGAAGCTACCTGGTCGGTAATCAGACTCACGAAGCGCTAATTACGTAGAGATTTGTACACAAGAATAAACTCCAGTTTAAAACGCTGAAACTATTGGTACCGTTGGAGTTTTAGCGACCCGAATGGAGGAACGGGAGGGCCATAAGATATCAAATCGCACAGCAGACTTAGATAAAGGGTATGAAGCTGACCGGAAGGTAATCGGACTCACGAAGCGATAATTACGTACAGATTTGTACACAAGAAAAAACTCTAGTATAAAACACAGAAACTAATATTACGGTTGGAGTTTTAGGGACCCGAATGGAGGAATGGGATGGCCATAAGATATCTAATCGAGCTGCAGACTCAGATAAAGGATACGAAGATAACCCGACTGTTACCGGACTATCGAAGCGATAATACTTAGAGTTCCGTACACAAGAAAAATTCCAGTTTAAAACACTGTAACTATCGGTACGGTTGGAGTTTTAGGGACCCGAATGGAGGAAGGGGAAGGCCATAAGATATCTAATCGTGCTGTAGACTCAGATAAAGGATACGAAGATAACTGGACGGTTACCGATCTATCAAAGCGATAATACGTAGAGATCCGTACACAAGAAAAATTCCAGTTTAAAACTATGTAACTATCGATACGGTTGGAGTTTTAGGGACCCGAATGGAGGAACACGACGGCCATAAGATATCTAATCGTGTTGCAGACTCAGATAAATGATACGAAGCTGACCGGACGGTAATCGGACTCTCGAAGCGATAATTACGTAGATGTCCGTAAACAAGGAAAAGCTTCAGTTTAAAAGGCCGTAACTATCGTTACGGTTGGAGTTTTAAGGACCCGAATGGAGGAACAGGAAGGCGAAAAGATTTTTATTCGTGCTGTAGACTCAGATAAAGGGTATGAAGCTGACAGAACTATAATTGGACTTACGAAGTGATAATTACGTAGAGATTCGTACATAAGAAAACACTCCAGTTTAAAATGCTGTAACTATCGGTACGGTTGGAGTTTAAGTGACCCGAATGGAGGAATGGAAAGACCAAAAGATATCTAATCGTGCTGCAGACACAGATAAAGGGTACGAAGATGACCGGACGTTAATCGAACTCACGAAGCGATAATTACGTAGATATTTTTACCCAAGAAAAGACTCCAGTTTAAAGCGCTGAAACTATCGGTACGGTTGGAGTTTTAGGGACCCAAATGGAGGAACGGGATGGCTATAAGATACCTAATCGTGCTGCAGACTCAGATAAAGGATACGAAGATAACCGGACGGTTATCGGACTATCGAAGCGATAATACGTAGAAATCCGTACTCAAGAAAAGATTCCAATTAAAAACGCTGTAACTATCAATACGATTGGAGTTTTAGGGACCCGAATGGAGGAAAACGACAGCCATATGATATCTTATCGTGTTGCACACTCAGATAAATGATAGGAAGCTGACCTGACGGTATTCGGACTTTCGAAGCGATAATTACGTACCGATCCGTACACAAGAAAACGCTTTAGTTTAAAAGGTCGTAAATATAGGTACGGTTGGAGTTTTAAGGACCCAAATGGAGGAACGGGAAGGCCAAAAGATATCTAATCGTGCTGCATACTCAAATAAAGGGTATGAAGCTGACAGAACTATAATCGGACTAACGAAGTGATAATTACGTAGAGATCCGTACACAAGAAAAGACTCCAGTTTAAAACGCTATAACTATCGGTACGGTTGGAGTTAGAGGGACCCGAATAGAGGAACACGAAGGTCATAAGATATCTAATCATGCTTCAGACTCAGATAAAGGATACAAAGCTGACCAGACAGTAATAGAACTCTCGAAGCGTTAATTACGTAGAGATCCGTACACAAGAAAAGACTCCAGTTTAAAACACTAAATCGTGCTGCAGACTCAGATAAAGGATACGACGTTAATCGGACTCACGAAGTGATAATTACGTAGAGATTCGCACACAGGAAAAGACTCTAGTTTTAGGGACCCGAATGGAGGAACGGGAAGGCCATAAGATATCTAATCGTGCCGCAGACTCAGAAAAAGGGTACGAAGCTACCCGGACGGAAATCAGACTCATGTAGCGCTAATTACGTAGAGATTCGTACACAAGAATAAACTCCAGTTTAAAACGTTGAAACTATTGATGCGGTTGGAGATTTAACGACCCGAATGGAGGAACGGGAAGGCCATAAGATATCAAATCGTACAGCAGACTTAGATAAAGGGTACGAAGCTGACCGGAAGGTAATCGGACTCACGAAGCGATAATTAGGTAGAGATTCGTACACAAGAAAAAACTCTAGTTTAAAACACTGAAACTATTAGTATGGTTGGAGTTTTAGGGAGCCGAACGGCGGAATGGGATGGCCATAAGATATCTAATCGAGCTGCAGACTCAGATAAATGATACGAAGATAACCGGACGGTTACCGGACTATCAAAGCGATAATACGTTGAGATCCGTACACAAGAAAAATTCTGGTTGAAAACACTGTAACTATCGGTACGGTTGGAGTTTTAGGGACCTGAATGGAGGAACGGGAAGGCCATAAGATATCTAATCGTGTTGTAGACTCAGATAAAGGATACGAAGATAACCGGATGGTTACCGGACTATCGAAGCGATAATACGTAGAGATCCGTACACAAGAAAAATTCCAGTTTAAAACGCTGTAACTATCGATACGATTGGAGTTTTAGGGACCCCGAATGGAGGAACACGACGGCCATAAGATATCTAATCGTGTTGCAGACTCAGATAAATGATACGAAGCTGACCAGACGGTAATAGGACTCTCGAAGCGATAATTACGTAGAGATCCGTACACAAGAAAAGACTCCAGTTTAAAACGCTAAAACTATTGGTACGGTTTGAGTTTTAGGGACCCAAAGGAGGAACGGGAAGGCCATAACATATCTAATCGTGTTTCAGGCTCAGATAAAGGGTACGAAGCTGACCGGACGGTAATTAGACTCACGAATCGATAATTGCATAGAGATTCGTACACAAGAAAAAACTCTAGTTTAAAACGCTGAAACTATCGATACGGTTGGAGTTTTAGGGACCCGAGTGGAGGAACACGACGGCCATAAGATATCTTATCGTGCTGCAGACTCAGATAAAGGATACGACGGTAATCGGATTCACGAAGTGATAATTACGTAGAGATTCGCACACAGGAAAAGACACCAGTTTAAAACGCTGTAACTATCTATACGGTTGGAGTTTTAGGGACCCCAATGGAGGAACGGGAAGGCCATAAGATATCTAATCATGTTGCAGACTCAGAAAAAGGGTACGAAGCTACCTGGTCGGTAATCAGACTCACGAAGCGCTAATTACGTAGAGATTTGTACACAAGAATAAACTCCAGTTTAAAACGCTGAAACTATTGGTACCGTTGGAGTTTTAGCGACCCGAATGGAGGAACGGGAGGGCCATAAGATATCAAATCGCACAGCAGACTTAGATAAAGGGTATGAAGCTGACCGGAAGGTAATCGGACTCACGAAGCGATAATTACGTAGAGATTTGTACACAAGAAAAAACTCTAGTATAAAACACAGAAACTAATATTACGGTTGGAGTTTTAGGGACCCGAATGGAGGAATGGGATGGCCATAAGATATCTAATCGAGCTGCAGACTCAGATAAAGGATACGAAGATAACCCGACTGTTACCGGACTATCGAAGCGATAATACGTAGAGTTCCGTACACAAGAAAAATTCCAGTTTAAAACACTGTAACTATCGGTACGGTTGGAGTTTTAGGGACCCGAATGGAGGAAGGGGAAGGCCATAAGATATCTAATTGTGCTGTAGACTCAGATAAAGGATACGAAGAAAACTGGACGGTTACCGATCTATCAAAGCGATAATACGTAGAGATCCGTACACAAGAAAAATTCCAGTTTAAAACTATGTAACTATCGATACGGTTGGAGTTTTAGGGACCCGAATGGAGGAACACGACGGCCATAAGATATCTAATCGTGTTGCAGACTCAGATAAATGATACGAAGCTGACCGGACGGTAATCGGACTCTCGAAGCGATAATTACGTAGATGTCCGTAAACAAGGAAAAGCTTCAGTTTAAAAGGCCGTAACTATCGTTACGGTTGGAGTTTTAAGGACCCGAATGGAGGAACAGGAAGGCGAAAAGATTTTTATTCGTGCTGTAGACTCAGATAAAGGGTATGAAGCTGACAGAACTATAATTGGACTTACGAAGTGATAATTACGTAGAGATTCGTACATAAGAAAACACTCCAGTTTAAAATGCTGTAACTATCGGTACGGTTGGAGTTTAAGTGACCCGAATGGAGGAATGGAAAGACCAAAAGATATCTAATCGTGCTGCAGACACAGATAAAGGGTACGAAGATGACCGGACGTTAATCGAACTCACGAAGCGATAATTACGTAGATATTTTTACCCAAGAAAAGACTCCAGTTTAAAGCGCTGAAACTATCGGTACGGTTGGAGTTTTAGGGACCCAAATGGAGGAACGGGATGGCTATAAGATACCTAATCGTGCTGCAGACTCAGATAAAGGATACGAAGATAACCGGACGGTTATCGGACTATCGAAGCGATAATACGTAGAAATCCGTACTCAAGAAAAGATTCCAATTTAAAACGCTGTAACTATCAATACGATTGGAGTTTTAGGGACCCGAATGGAGGAAAACGACAGCCATATGATATCTTATCGTGTTGCACACTCAGATAAATGATACGAAGCTGACCAGACGGTAATAGGACTCTCGAAGCGATAATTACGTAGAGATCCGTACACAAGAAAAGACTCCAGTTTAAAACGCTAAAACTATTGGTACGGTTTGAGTTTTAGGGACCCAAAGGAGGAACGGGAAGGCCATAACATATCTAATCGTGTTTCAGGCTCAGATAAAGGGTACGAAGCTGACCGGACGGTAATTAGACTCACGAATCAATAATTGCATAGAGATTCGTACACAAGAAAAAACTCTAGTTTAAAACGCTGAAACTATCGATACGGTTGGAGTTTTAGGGACCCGAATAGAGGAACACGACGGCCATAAGATATCTTATCGTGCTGCAGACTCAGATAAAGGATACGACGGTAATCGGATTCACGAAGTGATAATTACGTAGAGATTCGCACACAGGAAAAGACACCAGTTTAAAACGCTGTAACTATCTATACGGTTGGAGTTTTAGGGACCCCAATGGAGGAACGGGAAGGCCATAAGATATCTAATCATGTTGCAGACTCAGAAAAAGGGTACGAAGCTACCTGGTCGGTAATCAGACTCACGAAGCGCTAATTACGTAGAGATTTGTACACAAGAATAAACTCCAGTTTAAAACGCTGAAACTATTGGTACCGTTGGAGTTTTAGCGACCCGAATGGAGGAACGGGAGGGCCATAAGATATCAAATCGCACAGCAGACTTAGATAAAGGGTATGAAGCTGACCGGAAGGTAATCGGACTCACGAAGCGATAATTACGTACAGATTTGTACACAAGAAAAAACTCTAGTATAAAACACAGAAACTAATATTACGGTTGGAGTTTTAGGGACCCGAATGGAGGAATGGGATGGCCATAAGATATCTAATCGAGCTGCAGACTCAGATAAAGGATACGAAGATAACCCGACTGTTACCGGACTATCGAAGCGATAATACGTAGAGTTCCGTACACAAGAAAAATTCCAGTTTAAAACACTGTAACTATCGGTACGGTTGGAGTTTTAGGGACCCGAATGGAGGAAGGGGAAGGCCATAAGATATCTAATCGTGCTGTAGACTCAGATAAAGGATACGAAGATAACTGGACGGTTACCGATCTATCAAAGCGATAATACGTAGAGATCCGTACACAAGAAAAATTCCAGTTTAAAACTATGTAACTATCGATACGGTTGGAGTTTTAGGGACCCGAATGGAGGAACACGACGGCCATAAGATATCTAATCGTGTTGCAGACTCAGATAAATGATACGAAGCTGACCGGACGGTAATCGGACTTTCGAAGCGATAATTACGTAGATATTTTTACCCAAGAAAAGACTCCAGTTTAAAGCGCTGAAACTATCGGTACAGTTGGAGTTTTAGGGACCCAAATGGAGGAACGGGATGGCTATAAGATACCTAATCGTGCTGCAGACTCAGATAAAGGATACGAAGATAACCGGACGGTTATCGGACTATCGAAGCGATAATACGTAGAAATCCGTACTCAAGAAAAGATTCCAATTTAAAACGCTGTAACTATCAATACGATTGGAGTTTTAGGGACCCGAATGGAGGAAAACGACAGCCATATGATATCTTATCGTGTTGCACACTCAGATAAATGATAGGAAGCTGACCTGACGGTATTCGGACTTTCGAAGCGATAATTACGTACCGATCCGTACACAAGAAAACGCTTTAGTTTAAAAGGTCGTAAATATAGGTACGGTTGGAGTTTTAAGGACCCAAATGGAGGAACGGGAAGGCCAAAAGATATCTAATCGTGCTGCATACTCAAATAAAGGGTATGAAGCTGACAGAACTATAATCGGACTAACGAAGTGATAATTACGTAGAGATCCGTACACAAGAAAAGACTCCAGTTTAAAACGCTATAACTATCGGTACGGTTGGAGTTAGAGGGACCCGAATAGAGGAACACGAAGGTCATAAGATATCTAATCATGCTTCAGACTCAGATAAAGGATACAAAGCTGACTGGACGGTAATAGGACTCTCAAAGCGATAATTGCGTAGAGATCCGTACACAAGAAAAGACTCCGGTTTAAAACGCTATAACTATTTGTATGGTTGGAATTTTAGGGACCTGAATGGAGGAACACGAAGGCCATAAGATATCTAGTCGAGCTGCAGACTCAGATAAAAGATACGAAGCCGACTGGACGGTAATTGGACTCTCGAAGCCATAATTACGTAGAGATCCATAAACAAGAAAAAGCTTCAGTTTAAATGGTCGTAACTAACGGTTCGGTTGGAGTTTTAGGGACACGAATGGAGGAACGGGAAGGCCATAAGATATCTAATCATGCTGCAGACTCAGATAAAGGATACGAAGCTGACCGGACAATAATAGGACTCTCGAAGCGATAATTACGTAGAGACCCGTACATAAGAGATCTGTACATAAGAAAAGACTCCAGTTTAAAACGCTATAGTTACAGCATTTTATACTGGAGGCTTTTCTTGTGTACGAATCTCTACGTAATTATCACTTCGTGAGTCCGATGACAGTCCTGTCAGCTTCGTACCCTTTATCTGAGTCTGTAGCACGATTAAATATCTAATGGCATTCCCGTTCTCCATTCGGGTCCCTAAAACTCCAACCGTACCGATAGTTACCGCCTTTAAAACTGGAGAGTTTTCTTGTGTATGAATATCTGCGTAATTATTGCTTCGTGAGTCCGATTACTGTCCGGTCAGCTTCGTACACTTTATCTGAATTTGCAGCACGATTTGATATCTTCTGGACTTCCCGTTCCTCCATTCGGGTCCCTAAAACTCCAACCGTACCGATAGTTACCGCCTTTTAAACTGGAGTCTTTTCTTGTGTACGAATCTCTGCGTAATTATCGCTTCGTGAGTCCGATTACCGTCCGGTCAGCTTCGTACCCTTTATCTAAGTTTGCAGCATGATTTGATATCTTATGGGCTTTCGGTTCCTCCATTCGGGTCCCTAAAACTTCAACAGTACCGATACTTACAACCTTTAAAACTGAAGTTTTTTTCTTGTGTACGCATCCCTACGTAATTATTCCTTCGTGAGTCCGATTACTGTTTATTCAGCGTTGTTTCCTTTATCTAAGTCTGCAGCATGATTAGATATCTTATGGCCTTCCCGTTCCTCCATTCGGGTCCGTAATATTCCAACCGTACCGATAGTTACACTTTTTAAACTGGAGTCTTTTCTTGTGTACGGATCTCTACGTAATTATCGCTTCAATAGTCTGATTACCTTCCGGTTACCTTCGTATCCTTTATCTAAGTCTGCAGAACGAGTAGATATCTTATGGCCTTCGTGTTCCTCTATTCGTGTCCCAAAAACTCCAATCGTACGGATAGTTACAACCTTTTAAAAGGGAGTTTTTTCATGTGTATAAATCCTTACGTAATTATTGCTTCGTGAGACCGATTACCGTCTGGTTAGCTTCGTATCCTTTATCTGAGTATGCGGCACAATTAGATATCTTGTGTATGGATCTCTACATAATTATCGCTTCGAGAGTCCGATTACCGTGAGGTTATCTTCGTATCCTTTATCTGTGTCTGCAGCACGATTCAAAATCTTATGGTCTTCCTGTTCCTCCATTCGGGTCCTTAAAACTCCAACCGTACCGATAGTTACAGCCTTTTAAACTGGAGCCTTTTCTTGTGTACGAATCTTTGCGTAATTATTGCTTCGTGAGTCCGATTATCGTCCGGTCAGCTTCGTACACTTTATCTGAGTATGCGGCACAATTAGATATCTTGTGTATCGATCTCTACATAATTATCGCTTCGAGAGTCCGATTACCGTGTGGTTATCTTCGTATCCTTTATCTGAGTCTGCAGCACGATTCAAAATCTTATGGTCTTCCTGTTCTTCCATTTGGGTCCTTAAAACTCCAACTATACCGATAGTTACAGCCTTTTAAACTGGAGCCTTTTCTTGTGTACGAATCTATGCGTAATTATTGCTTCGTGAGTCCGATTATCATCTGGACAGCTTCGTACACTTTATCTGAGTCTGCAGCACGATTAGATATCTTATGGCCTTCCCGTTCCTCCATTCGGGTCCCTAAAACTCTAACTGTACGGTTGCAGTTTTAGGGACCCGAATGGAGGAACGAGAAGGCCAAAAGATATCTAATCTTGCTGAAGACTCAGATAAAGGGTACGAAGCTAACCGGACAGTAATCGGACTCACGAAGCGATAATTACATAGAGATTCGTATACAGGAAAAGACTCCAGTTTAAAACGCTGTAACTATCGGTACGGTTGGAGTTTTAGGTACCCAAATGGAGGAACGGGAAGGCTATAAGTTATCTAATCGTGCTGCAGACTCAGATAAAGGATACGAAGCTGACTGGACGGTAATCGGACTCTCGAAGCGATATTTACGTAGAGATCCATACACAAGAAAAAGCTTCAGTTTAAAAGGACGTAACTAACGGTTTGGTTAAAGTTTAAGGACTCGAATGGGGAAACGGGAAGGCCATAAGATATCTAATCGTGCTGCAGACTCAAATAAAGGATACGAAGATAGCTGGGCGGTAATCGGACGATCGAATCGATAATTACCTAGAGATCCGTACACAAGAAAAGACTCGAGTTTAAAACGCTGTAACTATATGTACGTTTGGAGTTCTAGGGACCCGAATGCTGGAACTGGAAGGCTATAAGATATCTAATCGTGCTGCAGACTCAGATAAAGGGTACGAAGATTACCGGACGGTAATCGGACTCACGAAGCGATAATTACGCAGAGATTCGTACACAAGAAAAGTGTGATACCCCGCAATTTCAGGTTCTCACTAACTAGACTCTAGTCAACTTGTACTTACATTCCTTGCATTCTATCTAACTAGGGTTAGTTAGGAGAGTCACTCATTGCGCAGTTATAGGTTAAATCACTGCATGAAACGGTAATTCGGGGAATTGCCGGACTATGTATACATGTGTAGTGAACCCCGGACATTGGTGAATGGTGAAATTAGATAATTGTGAATTAATTGATTGAGATTGATTGCAATTACGTGTTTCTATTAAACTATGTGCAAACTGTATGTGATTATGTGAACTTAAACCGAACGCGTTATTAAAAACCGTAATGGATGAACCGTTAGGATGGTTGGGGTCTTAACACATGGGGTTACACTTGATATGGTCCAAAATAGCGAAAACGTCAAAGAAAACACGCAATACACTGGAACAGAGCACCCAGAGCGTGCCGAGGCTGAGTGAGCGGCCGCTCACTCAGACCGAGCAACCGCTCACAGGGACCTGATGTCTTGAAACCGACTTAATACCTCTATTTAAGCAATCTTAAGCCCCAAGTACCGCATAACCCTAACCCTAATCGCCCCCTACTGCCTAGTTATGAAAATATTAACCCCAAACACCTGCTAAGGCTCAAGAACACCATTCGGGAAGCTTAGAGAGCAATCGATTGGTAGCTTTGAAGTGCTTTCGGTAAAATACTCGACTCTATATGTTTTAATCATCCTTAATATGTTTTAAAACATCATAACCAAGTTTTTCCAGATCTGAAACACTTTTATAAAGATTAAAACTTGTTGTTCATAAAGATTGTTGGGGATAAACATGGTGTTATGCAATGATAATTGTATGTATTGCATGAGTTTGCATGTTCTTGATATTTTAGACTTCTAGGGTTTATGATTAATGATATTTAATATGTATCTTGCTAGATCTTGATCAGGTTATGTGTTATTAATGTTATATGATGTTGTTGAGTATTGTTGATCGATTATATGCATAGATAATTGATTATAACTAGGGTTTATGCATGTTTAGAATCTGGACAGAATGATTAGATCAACTTGCAGAGGCTGTAATGTGATGTTAAATTGTTTGATTTGATGATTCCTTTGTATGAAAACATTTTACATGGTCTTAGCTTTTCATAATGGGCAAAATCATCTGATTTGGACGTCGTTTGATAGGTTTTTGGAATTTTCTTTGATTAAAGGTCATATCAGATTTTCGGATTAGTAATTTGGGTCAACTTTAAACGATCATAACTTGAGTTTTACAAAGAGTTAGATTATGAAATTTGGACAGTGGGTCGACATTGATGAAAATATACTTTTCCAAGTGGATTCATCCCGTTTGGATGAAAACACAATTTTTGGAATTTTTCTACTAATCTGATCTGTTGCGAGTATTTTCTGGACATAGTTGTATTGTTTGATTTTTCATAATTGTTGTGTATGGTTTTATCATGAACTAAAAATATGGACTTGTCCGACAGACTCCCTGGAATAATTAGTAAAATTTTGGGATTCTAATTCATTGAATAAGTATTTTTAATAAATTGGTTTTCATGGCGCATAATCTGTCCTAGAAACGCAGATTATGTATAGTACGCTTATGTATCTAATTGGATTCTTATATGGCTTGTTGGTAAAATGAACTTGTATGAGCACTTATATGAGATGTATATGAAGTGTAAGACTAATGTTAATCGTAACGTTCACCAACGGGTTCGTAGGTTCTACTTGTGCATATAGAAACACTAGGTGTCACTAACACGGTTTTGTATTTTAAAACGTCTTGGACAAACGGGTTATATGGTGTATTGATTATACACATATACTCACGTAGTGACACATGTAATAGGGAGTTGATAGCACGTCCTTATTTTCCAAGTTTGGATTATTTGCTTGCAACCTAAGGTGAGTTTCACTACTCTTTTCTCAAAAGCATGCGTCTCGGGTTTGAGACAACTTACTTAACTTTTTATAGTCCGGTTTGGGACTACGTTCACATCCCGGGTTTTCGGGTGCTATGACTCCTTGTGTGGGTCGGGTTTTGACTCCTTGTGTGGGTCGGGTTTTGCTAGTTTCACACTTTGTGTCCTTGATGAACTAAACTGCTTTCTATCACGGAAGTCCTTCACTATTTACCGAATGAGTTGCTGAGTTATGGCAAGCGGGTTACTAGTTGATAGCGCTATTAGGTTTGACAAACCTCACACCATGCTGGGAGCTGGGTGTGAACTACAACCTTAGATTTTATCATTGTTGATAGGCAATGATGGGAGGCAAAAACCAGCTCGCGGGGCGAGTGCATCGTTTGAATAGCAATTCGGTATATCATTATCTAGTTATCATGAATGGACTAGCTACCCTTGGCATACGCTGAACTAGTGGTTCTTGGTTTTGGTTATTGATTACTGTTTTTGGGTTTGGGAAACCTAACTGTTGTTCTTGGTTTGGGAAACCTACACTTTTACTTACCTTACTTTGTGAACTCGCCAACTTTATGTTGACACACGATAACATGCTTTTGCAGGTCACTAGTTTCGGAGCACGAGTAGGTCATGCATCATACGTGTCATGGGATATGAACACTTAAAATATTTTTGATATCTACTTATTTACGTTTGGTTTTGGGCGCGTTGTTTTGCGCATACTATTACTTAACTGCTTTTAATTTCGCTTCCGCAATTACTTAAATGTTTTGGTTAACTTTTAAAATTTGGTTTTCAATAACGAACTAAATGGTTTGGGCATTTAGATTCGTTCATGTGACTTATGGCTATGGGATCCTGGTATGTCATACGCCTCGCGGTACCCCGCAATGGAATTTGAGAGTGTGACAGATTGGTATCAGAGCCACTGGTTATAGTGAACTAGGACTGCATGGTGAGTTTAGTCTATAACTGTCATAGCATAAGCATTGCATTAGTTACACTCACAGCTTAAGTGCACAACTAGCTATCGGGCTATGTATACTTGCTTAACAAGTTATAGGAGATATATAATCCTTTAACACTAAATCCAATACTGAGCACATCCTTAGTGAAGGACGAAAGCTAGGCCATGTGGCGCATCAATTGGGACTAAAATTCCAACCAGCCTCACGGATGGGGAAGTCGGCAATAGAGTACCAGTGAGGGTACCAACTGTTAGATACATGGGAGAGAACCCTTGATGGTAGTATAGCCACTATAACGAAGAACTACGTAGTACCCACGGCTCGGTGCTACACTTTGAGTAATGAAGGGAAAACTACTGAGGGTCGACGAGAATTGTTGAAGGAACAAGTGGAAAACTTGATGACTTAGTTAGTAACTACCTAGTCCAAATTTGGAAATTCTACGTTGTTAATCTTACGGATCACTTACACCTCTGGGGGGGGGGAAGAAGAGGAATTAGAGAAGGAACCCGAAGAAAGCGAATATGGAGACTCTATTATTTTCACTGAGCACGGAGACAATTGATTCCTATCTTTATTCGCTTGATCTTTCTTTCATTTATTCTAGACCCAGTCGAGATTGAGTTGTTATCTTGAAGCTTGTTCTTTATTCCAGTTCGCCTACGCTACGTGTGAACGATCGTATGGCCCGCATATTTTTATGTCTCATGATCTTATGGTGAATGTAGGATCACTATGGCTGGACGTCGACATGGACGAGGAAACATCAACATGACACAGGCGGAACTGAATGCACTGATTAACGAAAGGGTAGTTGCAGCCCTTGCAGCCTTTCAAGCTGGTAACAACTTATTCGAATTAGTCTCTCTCTTCGTTTCTAAACTCTCATCATTAAGATACCTACCTTACTCCTATTCTCTGTTACTTCTTGTGCTTAGGACAACCTTCTCATCACCCACCTACTTGCACTTTCAAAACATTTATGGACTGCAAGCCACACTCTTTTGGAGGACTAGAGGGAACGGTCGGTTTTTTAAGGTGGTTTGAGAAGACTGAGTCAGTCTTTGCCATGTGCAACTGTCCCCAGGAAGATTGGGTGAAATTCGCTACTGGCATGTTAGAAGGTGCAACTCTAACCTGGTGGAATGCACATGTACAGATGTTGGGTGTGGACCTGGCTAATGCCACCTGTTGGGTCTGTTGACCTGGAGAAGAACAGATGATTGGAAAGCCAAAATATACTACATATTGATCCTTAATAAAAACAGCATTTACATGTTACTTCTCCCAAAAGACTGGTGACTCTAACATCTGTTGTACCCTAAGAACTGTTGGAACAACTGCTGCTTACAAAGGCCTGATAGAGAACAACTGCTGATCAAAGGTCAGATAGAAAACAACTGCTGATCAAAGGCCTGATGAAGAAACAACTGCTGATCAAAGTACTGAAGACTAAAGGTCTGTTGGAGCCAACAGCACGTAGCCTCCAACAGATGATTCAAGACCATCAGAGGTTTACCTATCAGCTGTTTACATATCAGAGGTTTCCAATGTAACAGTGTTTGTCTCATCAGATGTTTTATGCTGTTATTCTGTTAGATGTCACTGTCTTAGGTGACGTCAGCCTAGGTCATCAGTAGTTTAGATTGTCTATAAATAGAACAGTGCATGTACTGTTCTATTCATCACTCAAAACATTCTCTTAGACAAACTTACACGAGTGATCAGGCTGAGGGGGAGTAATTGTAATCGTTTGTAATCATTCAGTTATATGAAAGCTTTCGATTCTAAAACAATTATTCTCTTGTTTTGATTTATAGTTTATCATTCCGCTACACTTTCCATTTATAGTTTAACTTCTTTCATCTTTCATTACTTAAACAATCAAACAATCAAACTTAGATCCTAACAATTGGTATCAGAGCTTGGTCAATTAAATTCGATCTAACCAATCAATTTAATATAAACAGATCAGCTCACAATTATTGATATCGTTTGTTTGTTGGATTGAAAACAGAGTAATAGTTTATTTTCGATTCAACCGTTTTATAAATAGACTTTGTTTTAGAAACAATCAGAGAATGGCTTCAATCAATCACGATCCACATAACACTGGCACGAACAACAAGCCATCGATGCTTGTCAGATCTGATACAATATCTGGCAACGTCGGATGAGCCATCTTCGGACCACATGTTCCGATGGTGCCGAGTACCGAAGATCCCAAGGTTCGTGAGCCAAAGAAACTTGAAAACTACTCCAAGTAGGATTTTCAGAAAATTGAGTTAGATGCTAAGGCCTTCAGTATTGTGGCCATGGCTCTACCCAATGATATCTATGCTGGGCTGTTACATTGTAACAGTGCAAAGGAGTTGTGGGATGCTTTGAAAGAACAATTGTTGGGACTGAAGAGGTTATTGAAAACAACCGTGAAATACTTAACCAACAATATGAAACATTCACACATGTTAAGGGAGAGTCATTAACTCAACAATTTGAGAAGTTTAACTGTCTCATTAGTGAACTAAAACTGGTGGGTCTAACTTATCCTAATTCAACTTTGAACCATAGGTTTTTAAGATCATTACCAGACAAATGGGACACTATTGCTATAGTTATGAGAAACTAAATTGGATATAAGGACCTATCACTGACCCAACTTCATGGTAAGCTCTTGACCTATGAGGGAGAGCATAACCAGAAAAAGAAGCTCCAGGACTCTAGAAAAGTGTCTGATGATTATGTTTTTGGTAATACAACACTTTTGGGTCAGGATGAGGTGCCTGGTGATAGTAAGGATCAAAGTTATGATCATTTCATTGACATAACTTCAGGTTTTAACTCTGGTTTTAACTCTAATTCTTACTCACCCAACTATGCTTTTGCAGCAAGTGGTGGTGATATATAGGCATCTGACAACATATCCTTTGAGTATGATGACCTAAAATACTTTGACCCTGATGATTTGGAAGAAATGGACATTATCAATTGGCTCTGCTTAGTGTAAGAACTAACAATTTTTACAAGAAAACTGGCAGAAGATTTCCAGGGTTGACTGGCAGGTCAAAGGTGGGGTTGGATAAATCAATGATTAAGTGTTATAAATGTCATAGACTTGGTCATTTTGCTAGGGAATGTAGAAGTCAACATGGTACACCTATGATTACCTATCCAAATCAATGGCCACAGACCAACACTTATCAGGTTTCCCATAATACCCCTAGACCAAATGTGCAAAACACTGCTCATTTTGCACAGTCCTCTACCACTGTTCCTGTCCAGTACGTCCAAACCACTGTTCCTCAGATCCACTATGTTCAAACCCCTGTTGCTCAGGCACATATGCCAATGACTGCTACTCCACCCTTTGCTCCTGCAGAGACCAGTCAATAGAGTTTCTCCACACAAGGCCTTGTTGATTGGAGCAGTCTACCAGATGAGTTAACAGATGAGAACTTTCCTCTTGTAGCCAAAGCTGAAAATGAACCAGAAAATTTTTGTTTCATGGCTATGGATACTATTGTGGAAGAGGTGGATTCTGAGGATGTGGTGACTAAATCTGAAAATGTGACTAATGATGTTGTTGATGCAGTAGTTTCGGATGAAAAGACTGAAGAAGAGGTTGTGAATCTCTCAGATCCCTGGGGTGATGATTGTGAGTGCAAGTGTGATTGTGCATTGATGGCTGCTGCTAAGGTATCTCCTCAAATCCTACAAGATTTGTGTTCAAACAAATGTGTAATAGCATTTGCTAACATTAAAGAGGTGAATGAAAACCTTAGGAAGAAAATTTTGGATGATGAAGTTCAATTTGAAAAACTTTCAAAAGAGTTAAAATCAAAATTAACTGAAAAAGAATCTAAAATCACCAGTTTAAAACATGAAGCAACTATAACCAAAGACCAGCTCCAAACTATGATGACAAAATATCATAGTTGTAAAAAGGAGCTTGAGGCCACCCAAGTTGAATGTGAAAAATGGGTGGAATCATGTAAAGGTTTTGAGATGCTCCTCAACAAACAAACCAAAAGTCATGTGAAGTTTGGTTTTGGTTTTGAAACCACTGCCCCAGCTTTTCTAAACACTGACAAAAGAGAACAAAAGTTAGTTGAGGTAGTACCAACTAATTTGGAGGGTCAAGAGATTAAAATCACTGAACCTAATGGCAAGAAAATCATTCTTGAAAAGCCTGAGGGTTCCTCATCATTCACTGAACTTGAAAATTATGAATTTAAACCTACTTGGTCTGAAGAGTGTGGTACTCTTGAAAACTTCAAACCAGTTGATTTCAAAACCCCTTATGGTAAGAAAGCACCACGGGCAAAAGTTATTCCCTTGAAAGACCTTCCAGCAGATGCTCAAACATCTGTTGAAAAGAAGGTTGAAAACGGGGAAAAGAAAGAAAAGGCTAAACACTTGTTTTGTGATTTCTGTGAAAAGAAGAATCATGTTACTAAAAACTGTTTTCTTCTAATAGCATATGATATCAACAAAGGAACAAGTGTGTGTGATTCTAAGACCACATGCTCAATATGTGGTAAAAAGAATCACAAAACCAAAGAGTGTCTGTATCTAAAAAATTTTGATGTCAAAATACAAGAGTACAAGGCTAAAACTCTTGCAAGTCAAGTGGTGAGTACTCCAAAAGGAACGCCCAAACAGACTTATGTACCAGCCCAAACATCTGTTACCAAAAGTCTTGAAACATCTGCTCCTAGAGATGTCCAAGTAACAGATGCTCCACCCACAAACAAGTACCCAAGAGGATATGGACAACCACCTTGTCATAGTCTGTCACATGCTTATGAAGAACCCAAGAGGCCTTCAAAACCAAGAGTGAACAGAAACCCCTATGGTTACTATCATCTGACAGGAAATGATCAAACATCTGTTGCACCAAGTGTTGACATCCAATAATTGGCAAATGGTCAGCAACAGTTGTTGAACTTGGTTCAAAAACTAGTTCAAACCATTGATCATCTTCCTAAGCTTGAGGCTGAAAAGTCTATGGACCCATCCAAAGCCAACTTGGCTTTGGACACTCACCAAAACTAATCCATTGCTGATGTGCAGGGAGTTTCTGCTTGCTTAGATAGTCTAGTATGTAGATAGTGGAGGCTCCAGGCACATGACATGATGTAGAGCCCTTCTTCAGGACTTCTTAGCTCATGGAGGGGGTGATATATCCTTTGGTAATGATTCAAAAGGTAAAGTGTTGGGTTCAGGGATTGTTCAAGCTGGGAAACTCAAGTTTGAAAATGTCAATCTTATTGATAATCTTAAATTTAATCTTCTTAGTGTCTCACAAATGAGTGACAAAGGCTATGGGTCATTCTTCACTAAGAAAACTTGTAAGATTATTGGGCCAGAAGTGGTTAAAAAGATTGACACCATCATAACTGAGAGCAAAGCACAACTTGTTGCGCACAGGAGTGGCAATGTGTATGTAGTTGATATGTTGAAGGACAATCCTATGGCAAATGTCTGTCTGTTTTCTGCTGCATCCACTAAAGAGACAGAATTATGGCATAGGAGACTGGGTCACACCAACCTTCAAACAATCAACACACTCTCCAAACAAAGCCTTGTAAGAGGTCTACCATCAAAAGAATTTAAGTGTGATGAGCATTGTGTTTCCTAAGACACGATAAGACCTGTTAATTGAAAAGTACACTATGTGATTTTTTACTTTTCTTAAATACTTAGAATTAAGAGTCAAAGATCCCTCATTTCCCTTTTTTGTACATAAAACATAAAACTGTGTTATAAACATGAGATATAAATGAGTTACACAAGTCGTGTTCATGTTTGGAGCTTGATTTGTTCGCGTCGTCAAAGACATGTTAAACCTGTTAAGACACGATTTGCCAGCCCTACCCCAACATACCTTGATCAAGACTCGGATCGAATGCACGCCCCTACAAGCTTCCGGTTTGAGTTCAAGTAACTAACGTGCTTGATTCACTCAAACCTTGGCTCTTATACCAACTTGTAAGACTCGATTTTTTTAAACATATATATATATATATATACATAAGCAACCTTGTCAACATTCATTAAGTTTACAAAAGGACATGACTAAGTTGGCTACGATGAGAATCCTTGACCCATATTTTCAACCATGTACAAAATTTTAACAACTTGTTTATTATGACTCAAAAGATCCTAACACTACCATGGTACCCAACCCATTGAAACTTGAGTGTGCAAAATTCGACCTTCCCGAGACTTGATCTTCATTCATGAGCTTTACCTATCACCAACACAAACAAGCAAACATTTAGCATACTAAGAGAAACACAACATCTAGTTCATAAGACATCAAAACAACCCATTAAACCATGATGCATCCTTCCATCCTCCCTTGTGACCCGTTAAGGGTATTTCCACCATTTCATACCATACATTGCACTATTATACCTTCGTGACCCGTTAAGGGTATTTCTACCATTTCATACCATGCATTCCATTATTTTACCTTCATGACCCGTTAAGGGTATTTCTACCATTTCATACCATTCCACTATTTATGCATCCTTGTGTAACCACAAAGGACACTTCATACTACTTACATTCCCTCATATCAACCCACAACAAGTATCATAACACAACAATCATGTCTAATATATTTATCACAATAAATAGTTGGGAGTAACCAACTTACCTTTGTCGTGTGCACCTTGCTCCTTTTGACTACTCAAACATTCAACCTTCACACCTACATAGTGAAGGAAATCCATACTTTAGTTCTCATACTTTCGCCCATTACCATTCTTGGTTTAAGGATGATAAACTAACATGATTTCATAGTTACATACACTACCATCATGTTTAACATCCATTTCTTACAATTTCACCTATTCTAAAGTGCCAAGCAATTTCTCAAACACTTGGTGTGCATTCACATTCATTCAAGTCATTATAAAATTCTAGTGTGCGCAATCCTCCTTTTCTACATTAGCATTTACAATCTACATTAATTTTCTAACAACAATGCATGATCAATTGGACTATTATGGTATTAAGGTCCTGTTTGACTTTTAAAAGTCAACAGAAACCTTTATTCCAAACACCCACTTAATAATTCTCAATTCAGCCCCAATACACCCAATTCAACATACAATTATATCAACTTTACACTACCAAGCATAGTAATTGTGTTTCCTAAGCTACAATGAAGCAATTATCATAGTATGATTATGAAATCCCACCATACTACTTCCAAACTCTACTAAAATTGATTCTTCAACTTACCAATAAGATTAGCACCACTAGATGCTTATAAATCCAAGAACATGCAGGGAATTAGGGGTGATTTCCTACTCCAATTTGTAGTTATAGAGGGCTGAATTAGAGAGCCTCTTTTTGGTCGCCCCCTTCCCCTCTTCTCTGCGTTTTCTATTTTTTTTCCCAAACTACCATTTTCCTTTCTACCCCCTTAACTTAATTGACAATTCTAGATCTTCCAAAGCCAACCCCTCAAGATGGATGTTGGTCCATGGCTAACCCCTCCCTTTTACCAACTAAGCTTCCACCAATTTAACCAAGTAACTAACTTGGTTAATTTTATTTTTTGTTAAATGTATTAGCGCAGAATATTCTAGAGACTTTATTTATATTTAGAATAGATAATTATGTTTAGATAGTAATGTTTATCCTTTCCTTATTATGTGTTATAGTAGGGTTAGGACTCCTCCCTTATATAAGGGGGTCTTGTATTCTTCTTTGATCATTGAATAATAATAATACCATAAACACTTTTATGGTATCAGAGCCTCGTTCTGAAAACCTAAACTCTTTTCTTTCGTTTTTTTTTATTTTCTTCCGCAAGAGCCAACCCTTCGATCCTCATGACCAAACCGGCTGAACAAGGATCTTCGGATCCAGCTTCGAAACCCAATCCCTTGTATCCTGCTTACTCTGTTACCAATATCCAATCCAAAATTCGTACCTTAGATGGATTGAAGGTCACTTACTCAGCATGGGTCAAGTTATTTAAACTACACGTAGTCGCATACAAGGTGATTGATCATATAGACGGTACTGCAGCCCCTGATCCGACCGACCCAGCGTACAATCAATGGCTTGAACTGGACGCCCTGGTCCTTCAATGGATCTTGAGCACAGTTTCTGACGATTTACTGCACCGAGCCATGGACTCGGATGGAACCGCTCATGGTGCTTGGCTCAAACTGGAGAAAGTTTATTTAAGCAACAAGAAGGCGCGTGCGGCCGCCTTAGAAACCAAGTTTGTTAATCTGACCCTAGCTGCCTGTTCCTCACTTGAGGATTATTTTCAGAAGCTTAAGGAACTTGCAAATCAGTTGGATGACGTTGATCAACCTATTACCGAATCACGCCTGGTTCTTTAGCTCGTACGTGGCTTACCGGCTGAATACGACACCACGGCCTCGTTGATTAACTCTACCAATGCAGACTGGGATCTTGCTGTTAGCATGCTAACAGATGAAGCCATCCGGATCGAAGGAAGACAAAAGGCGACTACATCAGTCCTGGCCGCCTCCAACGTGACACCACAACCATCTTCGTACAACGGACAGCAGCCTCCTTCCGGCCAACCCTCTCAGCCGCCATCCTCCTACAGTGCACAACAGACGTACAGGGGCAGAGGACGTGGACGAAACAACTTTCTCAACAACAGGGGTGGACGCGGATGTGGCGGGGGTCGCTCCATAGGTAACTCTTTTTGGCCCTATCAAAACACCGGGTATCCTACTTGGGCTTGTTGGACTCCACCACCATGCCCATACCCGACTCAGCCACATTGGGCACCAACCAGTAATCAGGTTAGTCCATCCGCTCCATCACAGCAGCCCGGTCCGTCGGCACCACCGGCTTACTATGCACAGGCCGCCCAGCCCAACAGCAAAACCCGGATTTCAATGCATTTAACCAGGCTGATCTCCAAGCGGCTGTCCACGCGTTGAACCTGAATCAGCAACAACAGGGCCCAGGTTTGATGGACATAGGTGCGGGCTCTCATGTCACATTGGATTCAGGTATGATTTCTATTCCCAGCTCGTCCCCTGTAAATACTAAAATTCTTGTTGGCAATGGTCAATTTCTACCAATACACGGGTCCGGCACTGGTCTTTTCAAAATCCATAACCGCACCTACATTTTACCAAACATCCTTTATAGCCCACCCGTCATTAAAACCCTTATTTCAGTCAAACGTTTCACCCGTGATAATAGTGTGTCTATTGAATTTGACCCTTTCGGTTTCTCTGTGAAGGATCTCAAAACTGGATGTCGTCTTTCCCGCCACAATAGCATGGGAGACGTCTACCCTATCACACCACCTCAACTTCCGCCACAAGCATGTTTTCTTTCGGTTACTTCCCTTCCTTGGCATGATCGGCTTGGCCATCCTGGATCTCAAGTCCTTGATATTCTTAGTCACAAATTTAATTTTTCATGTAATAAAGACTCTTTGTGTAGACTTTGTAATTCATGCCAGTTATCTAATAGTAAAAGATTACCTTTTTATACATCTAGTTCATTTACTTTTTCCCCTTTTGATATAATACATTGTGACCTATGGACCTCACCCGTTGTCAGTAAAACCAGTTACAAATACTATATGGTTTTAATTGATAACTTTTCTCACTTTGTTTGGGTCTATCCATTGAAATATAAATCTGAAACATACCCAACCTTTGTCAAGTTTCACCGCTTAATTTTAACACAATTTAATCGTTATATAAAAACCTTTCAATGTGATTTGGGTGGTGAATTTGACAACAACCTTTTTTAAAACCTTTGCCCATCAAAACGGACTCCTTTTCTGTTTTTCCTATCCCCAAACATCCTCTCAAAACGGTCGTGCCAAACGGATGATTCGTCAATTGAATGACATCATCCGCTCGTTACTTATTCATGCGTGTCTTCCTCCAAGTTTTTGGGTGGAAGCACTCCATACGGCAGTTTACCTCCACAACATCCTTCCCACCAAAAGACTTAACTTTTTCACACCCCCTTCGCCCTTTACCTTCCCCACCCCAGCTATGACCACCTATGAGTTTTCGGGTGTGCGTGTTACCCGAACACTTCAGCCACTCAACCTCATAAATTGCACACTCGATCCATTCGGTGCATTTTTCTAGGTTATCCTCCGGACTTCCGGGGTTACCGGTGCCTCGACCCATCCACGGGCAAGGTTCACATATCTCGTCATGTTACCTTTGACGAGTCCGTTTTCCCCTACGAACAACCCCTGTCTGCCGCTCCATATTCATTCTTGGAGGAGCCCATTCCTCCATCCTTTCAGTTCGGAACACCGCTAGCCCAAAACACCCACCACCCAGGCCCATCTTCCCGCCTCTCACCCACCTACCTCCCCTCCTACTGACCCAATTACACCCAGCCCAACACCCTCTGGTCCGCCCCCACAAGGCCCACATCCTTCTTACCCCATTACTTACTCACGCCGCCCCAAAACCCTCCGGCCCAACCTACCAACACCAATCCTATGGCCACCCACCCGCACCAAAACCGGTTCTCTGAAACCCACCAACCTCAGCCACGCCTTCGCTGCCCTCTCCCCAATTCCCAATGCCTATTCAAAAGCCTTTGCTGACCCTAATTGGTTGAATGCCATGCAAACAAAATTTGACGCTTTGCAGGAAAACGGGACTTTGGAATTAGTTCCACGTCCGGTTGATAGACCGGTCATCCGCTGCATGTGGTTATTTCGCGACAAGTTTCGCTCAGATGGATCGTTGGAAAGGTACAAGGCCCGCTTGGTTGTTAATGGTAAGTCGCAGACAGTGGGTATAGATTGCGAAGAGACATTTAGTCCGGTTGTTAAACCGGCTACTATTAGAACCGTCTTATCTCTTGCAGTTTCTCATTCTTGGCCCATCCATCAGTTGGATGTCAAGAATGCGTTTTTACATGGTCAACTAAATGAGACGGTTTTTATGCATCAGCCATCAGGGTTTATTGATAACAAGTGCCCCGATTTTGTGTGTCATTTTAAAAAAATCATTATATGGTCTTAAGCAGGCGCCTAGAGCTTGGTATACCCGATTTGCATCATTGGTTTTGAAGTAGGGGTTTCGCAACAGTATATGTGACCAATCACTGTTCATTTACAAACATGGTCCAGATACCGCATATTTACTGCTTTATGTTAATGACATTGTACTTACTACCTCAAGTACAACGCTAATAGATAATATAATTTGGGCTCTTTCTCGTGAATTTGCAATGACGGATCTCGGTGATTTAGACTATTTTTTCGGGATCAAGGTTACTAAACAGGGAGGTGGTTTATTCTTATCGCAATCTCAGTATGCTAAGGAAATTATTTCTCGGGCCTCAATGCAATCCTGTAAACCATGCACAACGCCTGTAGATCTATTGGCAAAGCTTAGTGCCACTGAGGGTTCTTTGTTTCATGACCCTACATTATATAGGAGCTTAGCGGGTGCTTTACAGTATTTGACTTTCACTCGCCCAGACATCTCCTATGCTGTCCAACAAGAGTGTTTGTTTATGCATGAACCACGGGATCCTCACTATCTGTTGATGAAACGGATCTTTCGTTAACTTAATCTCGTGGTCCTCCAAGCGTCAGGCGACTATTTCTAGATCGAGTGCAGAAGCGGAGTACCGCGGTGTAGCTAATGCTGTTGCCGAAGCTACTTGGCTTCGTAACCTTCTTTTCGAGTTACATGTTCCTTTGCAAAAGGCTACTATCGTTTATTGCGATAACATTTCTGCAGTCTACAATACATGTCTGATAACCCGGTCCAGCATCAATGAACGAAGCACATTGAAGTAGATATTCACTTCGTCCTTGAGAAGGTCCGTATCGGCCATATCCGGGTTCTTCATGTCCCCACCGCTCTCCAGTATGTAGATATCTTTACCAAAGGCCTTTCGAGGCAGCTTTTTCAGTCGTTCAGATCCAGTTTGGGCGTTTGTGTTCAACCAGCTCAAACTGAGGGGGGATATTAGCGCAGAATATTCTACAGACTTTATTTATATTTAGAATAGATAATTATGTTTAGATGGTAATGTTTATCCTTTCCTTATTATGTGTTATAGTAGGGTTAGGACTCCTCCCTTATATAAGGGGGTCTTGTATTCTTCTTTGATCATTGAATAATAATACCATAAACACTTTTAAAATGTACAACTACCAATGCACTACTTACAACTAGGGGTACACACATATACATACACATATATCCATGCATACATACATACTCATACTAACATATATATTAGTTTTTACCATACTATTCTTACTTTAACATTTTTGGGTGTTACAACTATGGTATAGAAGTGGAGACAGCGGACCATATTCTTGGTACGTGCTTGGTGGCGAAATCAATTTGGTGGCACGTTCTCATTTGGTTAAAAATGCCAATTATGTTGGAGCTCGGTTCGTGTGCCAAAGTGATGAATATGTTGGTAGATATGGAAATCAAGAAACGAGATTGAATTTAAGAGAGAATATTCAAGTCATAAGAACAACTGAAGCAAATTCGTTTTTATGGATCAAAGGTGTATCAAAGTTCCAAGCCAATAAGATTACACATAAATCAGATCCATCTTATAAATGATCGCATCATTTAGAATTAAATTTACATTCCGACGGATTTAGTTGTTTCTATCATGTAATACTAGGGCTGTTCACGAGCCGATCCGAGCAGAGCTTTGCTCGTGTTTGGCTCGTTTACAAATCGAACCGAGTGGAGCGGCTCATTTACAATCGAGTAAAAAACCGAGTGAGCATTCTTCGAGCACAAATTTTTCTGAGCGAGAATCAAGCGGAGAGTAATTTTGACAACCATAAAATTAGGATGTTTCCTTCGATGATTTCATTGTCTGGTGACAACTAAGGTCAAATTGTCCGATAGTAACACTAATATTGAGATCCGAGTGTCCGAGGATAAGGCTTAGGTTGTGAATGGTGAGGCGATCCGTTAACGCAGAGAACAATTGTTGCATTGTGACTTAGGGTGGTATCAAGCAACAATTAGCGATGGATGACTAATACCATAAAGAAGTCAAGACCGTCACCTCATGACTTATGATTTTACTATTAAACTCAGTGTTAAATTTTTTATTGAGTTAAGTGGGCTAGTTATATTTTGTTTACACTAGTGGGAACGCCCGCGTGTTGCTGAGGGTTCATCTGTTTTGTCGCCTCGTAGTTGTTGTTGGGGTTTGTGGTGTGTACGACATTTGTTGGTGATTCTTTATGGTGACGAATGGTTTATGGGTGGGATGTGTAGATTCAGAAAAGAGCGACAGTTTTTGGCTTTTAGATGCTCTTATGTTTTATGATATTCATGGTTGATTCGTTGTATCAAAAAAAAAATCATAACATGTCATAAGCAGTTTAGTTGTCCATAAAATGGTACATAAACATGATTAATCATAGTCTAGTTCAAAGTTTATAGGTTTGACTCATAGTTATTAAAGGCGCTAGGTAGACTCAAGGCATATAGGCCTTACCTAGGAGCTGGAGCCTAGGTGCAAGGCAAAAAAATAGGGTCCGAAGAAAAAAAAAAGCAAAGCACACTTATATGAGAAAAAAATAAAAATATATTATGTATTAGCAAAATAATACTATCCTTTAAATGAATAAACTAAACTATTATATAAGATATAAGATATAACATTTAATATCATCCAATTAGTACCAAAAGTTGTAAAATAGTCAAGAAACACAAACAAACTGGCCCAAAACAAGGTACAAAATTATAACAAGTCAACAAGTCATTCACCTTAGATTGCCAATACCACTGATCATCTATACATATAATATAGCTATAAGGAACCATCATTTTAATAAAACAGAAAGATTGTACTGCAGCACCTGTTGTCTAAATAGCTCCAAGTCTAAGGGTTTATACGGAACAATCTGCTAATGTCTTGACTCTTGATAGCCCAAAATGTGATCCGCAAGTGGGGAACAAGCAGGGGAATTTTTTTATTTGTCACCTGTGAAGTATTTTTTTGTCTTGTGTGGAAATAAAGAAATGTGTGACTTTCTTGCAATGGTTCTCCGGTTAACTATTAATTGTCTCTAGCACCTATTTCTTTCCATCATTTAACTCCAGAAGTATTAAACTAAGCTCATGGCAAAACATTTCTATAATGTTGATCCACAACCATAGTGCTGCTCTTTAGATTGGTTTACATCATTTACTTCTCATATCTTCTTGTTTTTTTGCCTTTATGGGATTTTTTTTGGGGGCATAAATAAACATAACCCAAATGAACCCATTTGACCCATTTTCATTTTAGTTACATATTTTAACCTCACCTATGTGGCTCGTTATACTTAAAACATAACCCGAACCCATTTGTATATTAACAGGTCAAAATTGCCACCTCCATTAGAGTTGTGAAACATACCTTCTCACTTTCGTGTTTGTTAAATTGTCGAAGAACATCCCTTGCAGCTTCTGTCATTAGTGGCGGCCTTCCAATGCCTACAGATGTCAACGACTCATTATTACATAATATATTAATATATTAATAATTGTAACACATAACTGGTAACAAGAATTAAAAGGTGATCAATAACATATTCTTAGACGATTAAAGTCACGAGTCCCTTTAAGATGATTATCATACTCCTCATCCTTCAAGAACATAATAATCAGTAGCAACAAGACAGATTGGGTAATGCCTACTCCGATACATAAATTCCTTTCAACTGCGCGTATGTTGAATTTGTGAACATCTTTTTCACCTGCTCTACCAGATCCTCATGCTTAACTGTTCCAGAGGTTGACATAACCTGTGATACATATATACAAAAAAATACACTTTTCACATTATATCATATTAGCTACCAAAGGTAGCAAAAGAAATATATTTTTCTTGATGAATTGATATCATATTCATATTCAAGCTAACTACCATTCTTTTGGCAGCATAGTGGGTTGAAATGCAATCTTAAATATATTTTTTTTTGAAAATAAACTCGCCTAGTACCGATCACATTACCAGGGGAGACTTCTCAGCAACCGAACGTTGTTTGCCGGTCTCATCTTCAGCATCAAATGAATCAGATGACGTGTCAATATCCAAATAAAGTAAACAACACAAACTCAAAACAAAATGTCAAATGCATATCTTTACTTAAAATTTGATGGAATAGATAGTGCTAAGGATATTGGCCGTCGTTCGAACTTGGATTTTTAGTTTCCAAAAAGAAAAAAAAAACTCTACTTGTTGGTAATGATCAAAGTGAACATGTTCATCTTATATAACCACTATGTCTAACCCAAGACTTGCATTTATCACACATATATCTTGGGGAGATTTACCTGAAACAAAACACATATTTAACTATTTAAGCCATTATTAATACATATACACTATATCGCATAAGTTTTCGAGTTGTTTTCCTAATATAACTTGGTATGAATTGGGGTTCCATATACACGTGTTTGAGATTAATATAATCGGTATTGTTACTATTAAGTGAGGATCAAATAATAATAAACATACAAATTTACAATTTCTCCGAAGCTCTAAGACTTCATTAACATACCTGGTAACTTCATAATTCTGTTGTGTGTTTGCTAAACCATTGAGACTTTATTACTCATTTTCGCCTCACTTAAGATTCAAGGCTTATTTGAGATTCAAGACCTCATCATACTTTTATTTCATCTGTTCGAACACTTAACCCATGACGAGTCGGGCATTCTAAAATACTTTCAATAACGAATTTAACTATAAAGTGGATAATAATTAAGACGTTCAATATAAAATAGTCATTAAAACGTACTTTGTCTTCATCTTTTTTTTTTCTATATTTTTAGATAGCATATAAATGAAACATCACTTCAAAATATCTACAAAAGTAGTTGGTTTCATCTACAAATAGTCCAGTTGCAAGCTTAGGATGAATTTTTCTAGATTTCCTACTTTTTAACTTAAGTCAACTAAATTAAAGCAAGGTATGTCATTAGCCAAACTGGCGTTGAACCCACAGTTTTTTTTCTTATTAGCCTTCAATAAACTATGACGAACAGATGAAGGCAGAGCAACTGCACTTTGATGTTACTTAGAATTTGACTATAACTGATAGGAAGCGAGCTGATGTTATGAGAGATATTCAGGTGAAGGACAAGTAAGTTTATCAATGAATTTGATTGCGGCTATTGAATTTTGCCTGTGTAGTCAATTTCGGTGGTATACCACTGGTATACCAGTGGTATTTCAGAGGTCCCATCAAATTTCGGTTAAAATTTCGTTTTAAATCTCGGTACCGAAATTTTCGGCGAAATTGACCGAAATTTGACTTACAATATTTCGGTGGAAAGGGTGGTTTACCGGTTTGTATGTTTTTTTAGGCCAAACTAAAGAAAAACTTAAATCTTTTAATAGCCCATAAAGAAACCCACTAAAACCCATGTATTAAAAACCTAATTCTTCAAACCCTATCAAATAAAACACAAGAGCACAACAATCAGCTATATCCAATAAAACATCTACAGATATGATGATGAAGATATTACCATAGCTATTGTAGATGGCTTGATTGATGTGGATTCGGATGAAGATTTTCAAGACTTGTGATTTGACTATTTGATTATTTAATGTTCTCTATTTTGATTCATGTATCCTGCACTCTTAATAGCTTTATAAAAAAAAATTACCGATACACCACCGAAATTTCAAAAATTTTGTATCTCGGTCCTTGACCGAAACACCGAAAAATTTGTCCTTAACTACACAGAATTTTGCTATTACATTAATTTGTGACGACCACACGGCCTTTGATGTCGAGAAGGAACAGCGCAGAGGCTGCCCCTGCCATCAATACTTACTGATGGATCAGATCCGTATGGTTTCTGAAACTGTTTTCGATTACAGATCTGGTTTCTGATCGATCTAAGGCCTAAATCTGTAGGTTGATGAGAGATTAGTTGTGTGAAGTAGAAAAATGCCATTGTGTGGGTTCCTAACCAGGCTGTACAAACTACAGCAAAAATACAATTCAGGATGATTCACATTGTTTATCGATGATCACTATTATCTACAATGTTGAAAGTAAGTTTCCAATTTATGTTGACTTTGGGTTTTATTCACTTAACATTAAAATTTTAATCAACATGAATCTTCCAGCATGTATAAATTTCCACTTCTTAATTCGTATTAGTTGCAAGACTTGAGTCAATAACTTCAAAAATGGCAGCTACAATGCTACATAATTACTAATATACCCATTGCCATCCAAACCATAAGATCAAATGATGTTTTCTTTATTATAATCATATAACATGTTGTTTTCAAGAAAGTAACATATGAAGAAATTTAGAAGAAAAAGTTGCTACCCTGTAGTCCTGTACCATTAATTAGCTACTTGTTATGTGGACGTTATAGTAAAACCAAAAATGGAATCTACGTAATCATTTAATTGAATCGAACAAGAGAGTTAAATTGTATTAACCATTTTTTATGACAATCTAACCAACTTAATGACTAATCACAAACTTGTTAAAACTGTTAAACATTAACCAAGCAACATCATCGACAATGCTACCCATCAGCAACAACCTACGGCCGAGCCGTTATTAGTAAGTATCAGTAATTAACAACTGACCCGAGCTGTTCAATCTCAACTGAGACAAACTAATCATCATCATTGTAACACCCCAACCGATGGCGGAAACATCGGGGTGCCACGTATTGATGATTGTTCAGTAGCTCATGGTAAATAATAAATTTCATTAAATGATTTAATTGAATTACATACAATTATTCTAGAATTTGTACATCAAATTGAATAAACTATACACATATCTTCAAGCATCAATTCAAATCTTCAAGCAAATAGAACCTGAAACATGTTAAGTTGAAAATGTTTTGGGTCAACAAAAGTTGGTGAGAATTACATAGGTTTTTTTGATAATTGAATAAAAATGATGTGCAATTCATGTGTCATGTCAATCTAGTCCATATGTGAGAACATACTAGAAATAAATCGAGTGCATAATCAACCCTGATGACTGTTATAAAATGATACATACCATACGCTCATGGTCCAATATGTTATACGATAACAAACACCCACGCTACCTTTGTAGGAGGCACGTATCCGGGTGGGATTGTCAGTCCAATAGATCTATCAATGTATACCGCCGGCTGATCAATGTTAATGATTATGCTAGAATGATGCTTACTCTAATCATGCTCAAGACATAATGCAACATAGAAAACACATAGACACATTGATGATTGAATTGCAATGATGATGTTATAAACATGTTTCACCCCAAAAATGGTGATAAATAGAAAAGGGGCTATGTAAAACTCACCTTGGTAAAATGTTATATCTGTTGAGAAATGTGTTGACCAAATGTATCAAGTATCACCCTAAAATGAGGTAATAAATATGTCTAAGTCTAACAAGTCTACAAATGTATAAGTTCTAGGGCTTCGAATTGGGGATAAATGCTCGTTTGATTAATATTAAAATTATTCGCCAGTTGAGAGAAATTTAGTAAATAAATAACTAAAAATCTTTTTATAAATGTTAAATCTAGGATGGTCACAAGAATGTGTTTAAAGTATAAAAATAATTTTTATGAAATTATTTTCTTTAAAATAGATTATTTAATCTATTTATAACAAATTGTCAAAATCTAACTTTAATATTCAAAAATACTAAAATTAAATAATTATTATTTTAAAATTCATATTTCTGTTCTAAATGATCAGAAATAATTTGTATAAAATTTTGGTGCAAAAATAATAAAAATTGAATTTATTATGATTTAATTATGATTAAAATTAACAAAAATTGATTAAAAATATTAAATAAATGATTTTTCAGAAATAAAAATCATTTCTGAAAAGCTTAATGTTATAAAAACTTAAAATAATTTTTGTGGAAATTAATAAGATCGTTTTGATATTTTTATGGAATTTTATAAATAAAATGGAATAAACTTGATTTATTTATTATAAATATTAAATAAATAAATTTCAGAAAACTAAAAATTGTAAGTTAAACTTTTTCACTAGTTTAACATAATGTAATTTTTGTAGAATTTTTAAAAGGGTTTTAATAATTAATAATGAATTTATAAGATATAAATAACATATATGTATATAGTTGATAAATAAGGAAAAAAAGAAACAAAAAGTGTGGCAGCCGGGTTTCGAACCCGCGTCTGCTGGGAGTCCAAGCATCAACACAACCACTTGGTCTAGACCTGTGGTTGTGTTAAGATTTAGTTTGTTTAATTCATATATAATAACTGTGTTGATGTTCTTCCCCAATTTATATGAAATCGAGCCCTAGTTTTTACAATCAGACGATCCACACATCTATAACCCGATTAATGTTAGGGCTTTCATCGTGTGGATGCCGACCAACAAAACCCACAAAAATAATTGGACTCACAGTGTTGTTTCGTTGATGAATGTCAGGTCAAAGCAAAAAGTCAAACTACGAACAAGATAATAATATTTAGAGTGATTCAGAGAGAATTGGAGGTTGAGAGAGAGTTGTGAGCGAGTTGTTATGCTGTGCCAAGGTTCAATTTATATAGAGGGTCGATGGATTGGGTTAATTGGTAAGGTTGACTCACGAGTTAATGTTTTGCGCGTATAACATCAATTAGTCAACGATTATTGGTAATGATCGTGTAATCAAAGATGAACGAGGCCGGAAATAAAGAAATTTGCCATATTTAGATCAATCATGAATTAATTGTGATGATTAAGCTAGTCAAAAACAAAAAGAAAAAAAAAATTATAATTATCTAATGCTGCTGCTGAAACGCGTGCAGGGGAAGAAGGAAACAGACGCGAGGTAAGGTTTATATTTATTTTGTGTAGGGATTGAATCAGATGTGTGCTTGTATCTTAGTGGTGTTGGCGTGGGGTTGTTTCAGCTTCTGCCCGGGTTCGACCCCTGGCAGAGGCGTTCTCTTTTTTTTTTTTTTGACTGAAAGGGAGGAGGAGAGTGGAGCTGGGCTTTTGTGTTGGGCTGAAGAACTGGGCTGGCACTTGTTGGGCTTCAGAAATGTAAAGGAAACAAGGGGTTTGGGCTATGGTTTGGTTATGGTTTAATAGTGGGTTTCAAGGTTGTGTAACACAAAGTTTTGTGTTTAATATATATATATATATATATATATATATATATATATATATATATATAATCTGAAATTTTTTTTTATTAATATTATTATTATTATATATATGTATATACATATATATATATATAAGTTGTGTGATCGTGAAATAAAACTTAGGCACATTATGGAAATAATATACGTTTTATAAATTTGAAAATTTGGCGATGTTACAGTCTCCCCTACTTTTAGGAACTTCGTCCCGAAGTTAAGAGAAACACTAGGTTAGCAATTGATCGACTACCGACACTCTTGATAAAATTTCACACTACTTTAATGTACCTGTAAATTCATGATTACGTTCCGGACCGTAATTACCAATTTACCTCACATTAGGGTTTTGCGTCCTTTTATGACTTTACCGATTGTTGAGCAGGTCTGATAGTCTCCACCAGTCGTTGAGCAGGTGGTAGGGCCTCTCCCGACTGTTGGAAAGACATGATGACCTCTACCAATCGTTAGGTAGGTGTTTGGTAGTCAACTAATTGTTGTACAAGTAAGCAAATATGATTATAGATATAGCAATTAGTTCACATTCAAACAAGCATACACACAGATGTTATGATAATACTTGAATTTATTACTTGAATCAAAAATGCCATTACATAGAATTAAAAGCAAACAACATTTAAATGGTGGAATTTGCTGTTAAGTAGCTAGAGGGTTTCAAGCGGGGTTATTTGGAGCATCAAGAGCGTTTGTAGCAGGGATTCGACAAGCATCAACAAGATGCCCATACCTTTGACAATTGGTGCACTGTCGGCAGGGTACTTGAGTTGGATGGTGATACTGGCAGGTGTCACACTTAGGTAGGTTCCCATTGTATTGTTTCTTGGCGGGTGGGGCAGTGATGTCTATTGCAAAATTCCTGACCTTGTTCTTTCCGTTGGTTGAGGCCTCAGTTTTGATATCAACGGCAGGTTGGGGAGTATCCTTTTTCTTTTCCCCTTTACGAGTCAGGGTTCCTGCCTTCACATGGTTATCTGTTAGGGTGGCAGCCAAACGCTTTGCTTCTTCCAATGTAGCAGGGTTCCTTCCCCACACTGTGTCTTGAATCTGCATCGGTAAGCCACCAATGTATTTTTCGATCGCAATGGGCAAAGGGGTGACTTTGTGGGGTAGCAGTAAGCTAAGTTCGTGAAAGCGAGTGTTGTAAGCAAGGTTTTCCCCACTGTCTTGAGCAAGATCATAAAACTCGTCTTCCAGTTTCTTGATTTCATTACGAGGACAGAACTCTGCCCTCATAATGTCTTTAGCTTGATCCCAGGTTAAGGCTAGTGCAGCTTCAGCTCCGCGAGTGCGTTTTTCTTCATTCCACCAAGTGAGTGCTCGCTTATGAAGAACACTCATGGCATAACGGACCTTAAAGTTGTCGGGGCATTCACTGTTAATGAAGGTATTTTCAATGCCCTCAAACCATTGTAGGAGTCCTGAAGCTCCTTCTTCTCCACTGAATTTTGGGGGATTGCAAGAATTAAAGTGCTTAAGGGTACAGGCTGGAAGTCCATTCCCATTGTGGTGTCCATTTCCATTTCCATTCCCGTTGCCGTTCCCATTGCCGTTCAACTGGATGACTTGAGCTAGTAAATTGGGAACCAGAGTTGCGATTTGCTGCGCCATTTGTTGAGAAATGATTGCAGCCAGTTGGGCATCGACACCATTGTTGTTATGGTTAGGAACTTGGTCATGGTTGTGGTTATGGTTATCACCACCTTCTTCGTGGTTCTCACCATTGTTGTTGCGAGTGCTGCGACGAGGAGGCATGATCTGTAATAGACACAATGAAATGAATGAGAGTTTATATAAGGAATGTAATCATTTATTCATTAATTAAAACGAATAAACGAAAACGTTGACTTATCAAAGATTCTAAATTCTAATAACATATGAAGACATGCTTTAGCCTATAAGTGAACACTCATCCCGAGAATTCCCAGGTAGGCATCCGGGTCCCTCGTCTGATTGGGATATATGCGCAATGCCAGCCTAGACAGAAGACTCAGAATACAGGCGTTCACCCTTCCAGATTGCACGTGTTCGTTATTAAAATCTAGAACTTCGACGAGATCTCAAGGTGGTTCAGGTTAAACCTGAGGATTTGTCCTATTAGTCTAAGAGTAGGTCCAATGATGTAGAGCAACCTTCTTGTAAGGATGATAGTAGGGATAAGAAGTAGGAGATAGAGAATAGCAAGCAAAAGAATCAAGTACTGGTTATATCCTATGGTTATAGACTAGATTATTTTTCTAATAACCTAATTCCCTATAACCATGGCTCTGATACCAATCTGTAACACCCCAACCGATGGCGGAAACATCGGGGTGCCACGTATTGATGATTGTTCAGTAGCTCATGGTAAATAATAAATTTCATTAAATGATTTAATTGAATTACATACAATTATTCTAGAATTTGTACATCAAATTGAATAAACTATACACATATCTTCAAGCATCAATTCAAATCTTCAAGCAAATAGAACCTGAAACATGTTAAGTTGAAAATGTTTTGGGTCAACAAAAGTTGGTGAGAATTACATAGGTTTTTTTGATAATTGAATAAAAATGATGTGCAATTCATGTGTCATGTCAATCTAGTCCATATGTGAGAACATACTAGAAATAAATCGAGTGCATAATCAACCCTGATGACTGTTATAAAATGATACATACCATACGCTCATGGTCCAATATGTTATACGATAACAAACACCCACGCTACCTTTGTAGGAGGCACGTATCCGGGTGGGATTGTCAGTCCAATAGATCTATCAATGTATACCGCCGGCTGATCAATGTTAATGATTATGCTAGAATGATGCTTACTCTAATCATGCTCAAGACATAATGCAACATAGAAAACACATAGACACATTGATGATTGAATTGCAATGATGATGTTATAAACATGTTTCACCCCAAAAATGGTGATAAATAGAAAAGGGGCTATGTAAAACTCACCTTGGTAAAATGTTATATCTGTTGAGAAATGTGTTGACCAAATGTATCAAGTATCACCCTAAAATGAGGTAATAAATATGTCTAAGTCTAACAAGTCTACAAATGTATAAGTTCTAGGGCTTCGAATTGGGGATAAATGCTCGTTTGATTAATATTAAAATTATTCGCCAGTTGAGAGAAATTTAGTAAATAAATAACTAAAAATCTTTTTATAAATGTTAAATCTAGGATGGTCACAAGAATGTGTTTAAAGTATAAAAATAATTTTTATGAAATTATTTTCTTTAAAATAGATTATTTAATCTATTTATAACAAATTGTCAAAATCTAACTTTAATATTCAAAAATACTAAAATTAAATAATTATTATTTTAAAATTCATATTTCTGTTCTAAATGATCAGAAATAATTTGTATAAAATTTTGGTGCAAAAATAATAAAAATTGAATTTATTATGATTTAATTATGATTAAAATTAACAAAAATTGATTAAAAATATTAAATAAATGATTTTTCAGAAATAAAAATCATTTCTGAAAAGCTTAATGTTATAAAAACTTAAAATAATTTTTGTGGAAATTAATAAGATCGTTTTGATATTTTTATGGAATTTTATAAATAAAATGGAATAAACTTGATTTATTTATTATAAATATTAAATAAATAAATTTCAGAAAACTAAAAATTGTAAGTTAAACTTTTTCACTAGTTTAACATAATGTAATTTTTGTAGAATTTTTAAAAGGGTTTTAATAATTAATAATGAATTTATAAGATATAAATAACATATATGTATATAGTTGATAAATAAGGAAAAAAAGAAACAAAAAGTGTGGCAGCCGGGTTTCGAACCCGCGTCTGCTGGGAGTCCAAGCATCAACACAACCACTTGGTCTAGACCTGTGGTTGTGTTAAGATTTAGTTTGTTTAATTCATATATAATAACTGTGTTGATGTTCTTCCCCAATTTATATGAAATCGAGCCCTAGTTTTTACAATCAGACGATCCACACATCTATAACCCGATTAATGTTAGGGCTTTCATCGTGTGGATGCCGACCAACAAAACCCACAAAAATAATTGGACTCACAGTGTTGTTTCGTTGATGAATGTCAGGTCAAAGCAAAAAGTCAAACTACGAACAAGATAATAATATTTAGAGTGATTCAGAGAGAATTGGAGGTTGAGAGAGAGTTGTGAGCGAGTTGTTATGCTGTGCCAAGGTTCAATTTATATAGAGGGTCGATGGATTGGGTTAATTGGTAAGGTTGACTCACGAGTTAATGTTTTGCGCGTATAACATCAATTAGTCAACGATTATTGGTAATGATCGTGTAATCAAAGATGAACGAGGCCGGAAATAAAGAAATTTGCCATATTTAGATCAATCATGAATTAATTGTGATGATTAAGCTAGTCAAAAACAAAAAGAAAAAAAAATTATAATTATCTAATGCTGCTGCTGAAACGCGTGCAGGGGAAGAAGGAAACAGACGCGAGGTAAGGTTTATATTTATTTTGTGTAGGGATTGAATCAGATGTGTGCTTGTATCTTAGTGGTGTTGGCGTGGGGTTGTTTCAGCTTCTGCCCGGGTTCGACCCCTGGCAGAGGCGTTCTCTTTTTTTTTTTTTTTGACTGAAAGGGAGGAGGAGAGTGGAGCTGGGCTTTTGTGTTGGGCTGAAGAACTGGGCTGGCACTTGTTGGGCTTCAGAAATGTAAAGGAAACAAGGGGTTTGGGCTATGGTTTGGTTATGGTTTAATAGTGGGTTTCAAGGTTGTGTAACACAAAGTTTTGTGTTTAATATATATATATATATATATATATATATATATATATATAATCTGAAATTTTTTTTTATTAATATTATTATTATTATTATTATTATTATTATTATTATTATATATATGTATATACATATATATATATAAGTTGTGTGATCGTGAAATAAAACTTAGGCACATTATGGAAATAATATACGTTTTATAAATTTGAAAATTTGGCGATGTTACAGTCTCCCCTACTTTTAGGAACTTCGTCCCGAAGTTAAGAGAAACACTAGGTTAGCAATTGATCGACTACCGACACTCTTGATAAAATTTCACACTACTTTAATGTACCTGTAAATTCATGATTACGTTCCGGACCGTAATTACCAATTTACCTCACATTAGGGTTTTGCGTCCTTTTATGACTTTACCGATTGTTGAGCAGGTCTGATAGTCTCCACCAGTCGTTGAGCAGGTGGTAGGGCCTCTCCCGACTGTTGGAAAGACATGATGACCTCTACCAATCGTTAGGTAGGTGTTTGGTAGTCAACTAATTGTTGTACAAGTAAGCAAATATGATTATAGATATAGCAATTAGTTCACATTCAAACAAGCATACACACAGATGTTATGATAATACTTGAATTTATTACTTGAATCAAAAATGCCATTACATAGAATTAAAAGCAAACAACATTTAAATGGTGGAATTTGCTGTTAAGTAGCTAGAGGGTTTCAAGCGGGGTTATTTGGAGCATCAAGAGCGTTTGTAGCAGGGATTCGACAAGCATCAACAAGATGCCCATACCTTTGACAATTGGTGCACTGTCGGCAGGGTACTTGAGTTGGATGGTGATACTGGCAGGTGTCACACTTAGGTAGGTTCCCATTGTATTGTTTCTTGGCGGGTGGGGCAGTGATGTCTATTGCAAAATTCCTGACCTTGTTCTTTCCGTTGGTTGAGGCCTCAGTTTTGATATCAACGGCAGGTTGGGGAGTATCCTTTTTCTTTTCCCCTTTACGAGTCAGGGTTCCTGCCTTCACATGGTTATCTGTTAGGGTGGCAGCCAAACGCTTTGCTTCTTCCAATGTAGCAGGGTTCCTTCCCCACACTGTGTCTTGAATCTGCATCGGTAAGCCACCAATGTATTTTTCGATCGCAATGGGCAAAGGGGTGACTTTGTGGGGTAGCAGTAAGCTAAGTTCGTGAAAGCGAGTGTTGTAAGCAAGGTTTTCCCCACTGTCTTGAGCAAGATCATAAAACTCGTCTTCCAGTTTCTTGATTTCATTACGAGGACAGAACTCTGCCCTCATAATGTCTTTAGCTTGATCCCAGGTTAAGGCTAGTGCAGCTTCAGCTCCGCGAGTGCGTTTTTCTTCATTCCACCAAGTGAGTGCTCGCTTATGAAGAACACTCATGGCATAACGGACCTTAAAGTTGTCGGGGCATTCACTGTTAATGAAGGTATTTTCAATGCCCTCAAACCATTGTAGGAGTCCTGAAGCTCCTTCTTCTCCACTGAATTTTGGGGGATTGCAAGAATTAAAGTGCTTAAGGGTACAGGCTGGAAGTCCATTCCCGTTGTGGTGTCCATTTCCATTTCCATTCCCGTTGCCGTTCCCATTGCCGTTCAACTGGATGACTTGAGCTAGTAAATTGGGAACCAGAGTTGCGATTTGCTGCGCCATTTGTTGAGAAATGATTGCAGCCAGTTGGGCATCGACACCATTGTTGTTATGGTTAGGAACTTGGTCATGGTTGTGGTTATGGTTATCACCACCTTCTTCGTGGTTCTCACCATTGTTGTTGCGAGTGCTGCGACGAGGAGGCATGATCTGTAATAGACACAATGAAATGAATGAGAGTTTATATAAGGAATGTAATCATTTATTCATTAATTAAAACGAATAAACGAAAACGTTGACTTATCAAAGATTCTAAATTCTAATAACATATGAAGACATGCTTTAGCCTATAAGTGAACACTCATCCCGAGAATTCCCAGGTAGGCATCCGGGTCCCTCGTCTGATTGGGATATATGCGCAATGCCAGCCTAGACAGAAGACTCAGAATACAGGCGTTCACCCTTCCAGATTGCACGTGTTCGTTATTAAAATCTAGAACTTCGACGAGATCTCAAGGTGGTTCAGGTTAAACCTGAGGATTTGTCCTATTAGTCTAAGAGTAGGTCCAATGATGTAGAGCAACCTTCTTGTAAGGATGATAGTAGGGATAAGAAGTAGGAGATAGAGAATAGCAAGCAAAAGAATCAAGTACTGGTTATATCCTATGGTTATAGACTAGATTATTTTTCTAATAACCTAATTCCCTATAACCATGGCTCTGATACCAATCTGTAACACCCCAACCGATGGCGGAAACATCGGGGTGCCACGTATTGATGATTGTTCAGTAGCTCATGGTAAATAATAAATTTCATTAAATGATTTAATTGAATTACATACAATTATTCTAGAATTTGTACATCAAATTGAATAAACTATACACATATCTTCAAGCATCAATTCAAATCTTCAAGCAAATAGAACCTGAAACATGTTAAGTTGAAAATGTTTTGGGTCAACAAAAGTTGGTGAGAATTACATAGGTTTTTTTGATAATTGAATAAAAATGATGTGCAATTCATGTGTCATGTCAATCTAGTCCATATGTGAGAACATACTAGAAATAAATCGAGTGCATAATCAACCCTGATGACTGTTATAAAATGATACATACCATACGCTCATGGTCCAATATGTTATACGATAACAAACACCCACGCTACCTTTGTAGGAGGCACGTATCCGGGTGGGATTGTCAGTCCAATAGATCTATCAATGTATACCGCCGGCTGATCAATGTTAATGATTATGCTAGAATGATGCTTACTCTAATCATGCTCAAGACATAATGCAACATAGAAAACACATAGACACATTGATGATTGAATTGCAATGATGATGTTATAAACATGTTTCACCCCAAAAATGGTGATAAATAGAAAAGGGGCTATGTAAAACTCACCTTGGTAAAATGTTATATCTGTTGAGAAATGTGTTGACCAAATGTATCAAGTATCACCCTAAAATGAGGTAATAAATATGTCTAAGTCTAACAAGTCTACAAATGTATAAGTTCTAGGGCTTCGAATTGGGGATAAATGCTCGTTTGATTAATATTAAAATTATTCGCCAGTTGAGAGAAATTTAGTAAATAAATAACTAAAAATCTTTTTATAAATGTTAAATCTAGGATAGTCACAAGAATGTGTTTAAAGTATAAAAATAATTTTTATGAAATTATTTTCTTTAAAATAGATTATTTAATCTATTTATAACAAATTGTCAAAATCTAACTTTAATATTCAAAAATACTAAAATTAAATAATTATTATTTTAAAATTCATATTTCTGTTCTAAATGATCAGAAATAATTTGTATAAAATTTTGGTGCAAAAATAATAAAAATTGAATTTATTATGATTTAATTATGATTAAAATTAACAAAAATTGATTAAAAATATTAAATAAATGATTTTTCAGAAATAAAAATCATTTCTGAAAAGCTTAATGTTATAAAAACTTAAAATAATTTTTGTGGAAATTAATAAGATCGTTTTGATATTTTTATGGAATTTTATAAATAAAATGGAATAAACTTGATTTATTTATTATAAATATTAAATAAATAAATTTCAGAAAACTAAAAATTGTAAGTTAAACTTTTTCACTAGTTTAACATAATGTAATTTTTGTAGAATTTTTAAAAGGGTTTTAATAATTAATAATGAATTTATAAGATATAAATAACATATATGTATATAGTTGATAAATAAGGAAAAAAAGAAACAAAAAGTGTGGCAGCCGGGTTTCGAACCCGCGTCTGCTGGGAGTCCAAGCATCAACACAACCACTTGGTCTAGACCTGTGGTTGTGTTAAGATTTAGTTTGTTTAATTCATATATAATAACTGTGTTGATGTTCTTCCCCAATTTATATGAAATCGAGCCCTAGTTTTTACAATCAGACGATCCACACATCTATAACCCGATTAATGTTAGGGCTTTCATCGTGTGGATGCCGACCAACAAAACCCACAAAAATAATTGGACTCACAGTGTTGTTTCGTTGATGAATGTCAGGTCAAAGCAAAAAGTCAAACTACGAACAAGATAATAATATTTAGAGTGATTCAGAGAGAATTGGAGGTTGAGAGAGAGTTGTGAGCGAGTTGTTATGCTGTGCCAAGGTTCAATTTATATAGAGGGTCGATGGATTGGGTTAATTGGTAAGGTTGACTCACGAGTTAATGTTTTGCGCGTATAACATCAATTAGTCAACGATTATTGGTAATGATCGTGTAATCAAAGATGAACGAGGCCGGAAATAAAGAAATTTGCCATATTTAGATCAATCATGAATTAATTGTGATGATTAAGCTAGTCAAAAACAAAAAGAAAAAAAAAATTATAATTATCTAATGCTGCTGCTGAAACGCGTGCAGGGGAAGAAGGAAACAGACGCGAGGTAAGGTTTATATTTATTTTGTGTAGGGATTGAATCAGATGTGTGCTTGTATCTTAGTGGTGTTGGCGTGGGGTTGTTTCAGCTTCTGCCCGGGTTCGACCCCTGGCAGAGGCGTTCTCTTTTTTTTTTTTTTTTGACTGAAAGGGAGGAGGAGAGTGGAGCTGGGCTTTTGTGTTGGGCTGAAGAACTGGGCTGGCACTTGTTGGGCTTCAGAAATGTAAAGGAAACAAGGGGTTTGGGCTATGGTTTGGTTATGGTTTAATAGTGGGTTTCAAGGTTGTGTAACACAAAGTTTTGTGTTTAATATATATATATATATATATATATATATATATATATATATATATATATAATCTGAAATTTTTTTTTATTAATATTATTATTATTATTATTATTATTATTATTATATATATGTATATACATATATATATATAAGTTGTGTGATCGTGAAATAAAACTTAGGCACATTATGGAAATAATATACGTTTTATAAATTTGAAAATTTGGCGATGTTACAATCATGAATCTATGCCACTCATCACTAACAAGTTCCTCCTACTCTTTTTGTAAATGTGAAGAAATGTATACATAAAAATACAGTAACGCTATTACCTGCAAGCATCCACCATCAGAAACAACAAGCTCAACCATCGAGTGCCGTTTCAAAGCCGGGAGAACTAATCATCATGAATCTATGCCGTTATTAGTAAGTATCAGTAATTAACAACTGACCCGAGCTGTTCAATCTCAACTGAGACAAACTAATCATCATCATGAATCTATGCCACTCATCACTAACAAGTTCCTCCTACTCTTTTTGTAAATGTGAAGAAATGTATACATAAAAATACAGTAACGCTATTACCTGCAAGCATCCACCATCAGAAACAACAAGCTCAACCATCGAGTGTCGTTTCAAAGCCGGGAGAACGTGATGTACATAATAATATGGAGACTGTGAGTTGCCCACTTTATATGAAGGGATTTCTTTCTTTCTTCTTGCTCCTTTGAGGCTTTTGGGAAGAGGTTTTACTACTGTGATATCATTTGCTAATGCAGCCATGAACTGATCCTCATTGTAAAGATAAGCAAAACTCTTAAACAGAGCACTGAAGAAACATACAAAACCCCATTTTCAATATTTACGAGCATGCACTTTTGAAAATATTAATCAATGAAAGTGTATAATGGACCTGATTCCCTTGCTGCTTGTGGTTGACTGAATTTCGGGAACCACGAGTGTAACATTGATTAGCCGAGCAATAACAACAGCATCACATATCTACAAAAGGGTAGCCTTTTATGATCAATTACACAAAAAGATGTACATTGTGTCCGGTTTTGATGGTTCTAAAATATATACTCACCGTACTCCTAATGTCATGAAAGCCCCCTCGTATCCGTACAAAAATGAATCTATCCGACTCTGAATCCATGCTATATAACCTTCATGATATCTCTTGCTCTAAGGTACATATGGCCAAGCTTCTCTTTGCAAAGCTCCTCGCGTTTCTGAAATCAAACCCGATTAAAGACTAAACAAATGAACAATCTACACAGTAAAATTCCACTAATAGCAAAATCTATTGGTAGGGTGGAGCATAGACATACCTTTCCTCTATCACTAAGAGGCTAAGACAGCTTGACTACTCAAGTGTTGCACTGAATCATTAGCAAGGTTTCCTACCGATACAATTGACAGACATCGTCATTACAACACATTAAGTGTACAATATATAGCAAATCCTACAAAACCTTTAAACCCTTGGGTAAAATCGTAAATTGCCCGAATAGTTGAATGTACATCCAATTTATTTTGAATTCCGTCTCCTAAATCCTAATTTAATTATACTGTCCAAAGAAGCCGGTAAACAATGACATTGCTAAACGATTCATACAACAGTTTTCAAGAGTTCAGTGGTTTAAACAATAATCTTCCAAAAATGAATGATTTTCAAATTCAGGTTTCAAATCAAAACTTGATACAATACCCATTTGTTAAGTTAAAATTCAAGAAAATTAGTACTCCAACATGCTAAGATCCTGAAAGGATATTAAGATTCACTAAATACATAATAAAATAATCTTAATACATGTTCTAACTTTGTTACATCAATCAATAAAATCAAGAACATAAAATTCATACAGGTCACAACTAATTAATAAGTATGCATGTTAAAAACACAATTTGCAATAATATTATAAATTTTGGGGAAAAGATTAAATAAAAAAAGAAAAGAAACCTAATTGAATCCAGTTGGGTACCTTTGCTAATTGAGAGTCAATGGATACGTAGTGGGATCAGCTTTTATTCACGAATTAATCGATCAAGGAAAAAAAACCCTTTTGCTCTGTGTTTTCTTGAACAAGACTGATAAAGTACTAATGGGGTGGGGGTTACGAATTAAAGAGGAGTTATTGAAAGGGAAGGCAAAGGATCATTATGAGGGGCAGGGATGGGAAATGAGGATAATATTGTAAAATTGTTTTGATATTGTGAAGGAGGGAGATGATGAAATGTCTATATTACCCTTCTAGGTGTCTTAATTGTCACCAACATCTCTATAATGCCTTTAAATTTCTTGCTTAAAAATGTTGTACATGTTGCTTCTTAAGTTATACGGAAATGAAAATGACCATGTTGGCCATCACTCCTCCTTTATAATGTATTATAGATTATAGATTATAGATATATTGAGTCAAATCCAAAATAATGTTATATATAAAGCTATAAATATATAATAAATAGATAAAAATGTATTTGAGCCGAACCGAGCCGAGCGGACCTTTGCTCGTGCTTGGCTCGTTTATAAACCGAACAAAGCCGATCAGCTCATTTACAACTGAGCGGAAGATCGAGCGAGCATTTTTCGAACAAGCGCCGAGCGATTTGAACAGCCCTATGTTATTATGGGATGCTCTTAACAAAAATGACACTTGGTTTTCTAAAATTAGAACCGGGTTGAGTTGCATACAATATTACAAGAGGGGTGATATGATAACAAACCATCCATTATAATAGTCCATAGACCATGTGTTTCAAGTTGCTCTAAAGTAAATAACCTACATAATGTCGATATCACATGGCTAAAGAAATACAACACAAGAAATGGATGAGCTTGGAGGTTTTGAAGGAATCTTGGGACACATAACAGACACAAAAATAACATCTAATCAAGAGATTAACATTCCTCTCCCCCAAGAATATAACATTATCATATCATCATTTCAAGAAACGTGACGTTAGTTTATGCTCCACCAGCCATGTCAGTATCTGCGATTCCAACAGCCTTGAAGGCAACACGCAGTTTTCTTAAGCATGATTGCCTTTTGTCACCTTTGCCGGCTGTTCCTGTGACATGAACAATACCACCTGTTGGAGATTTGTCCATGAGCTCAAACAATGGTAATCCCAGGTTTGATCTCGTCATTTCTTCTAATAATGGAGGCGCTGCCATGTAAAGATTCTTTCCTCCAAATCTCACACTTGCTCCTGACATCAGTAGCTGCGGATGCTCTTCAAGTTGATCTATGAACTGTTGCCAGCAAATAAAAAGGTGTTTCTGATTGTTAATAAATTTATTCAAAATTTATATTATATTATTATTCAAACAACAGAATCTTATTTGACACAATAAATATATATTTATGACAACATGTTCTAGTCAACCCATTTTGCTGCCTCCAGTGAAAAGACACGCAGCTGGAGTTACTAGGAGAGTTTCAAAAACTAAATATGCTTGCTTGGCTACAAGTTAACTACTTTACATCCCATGTAACCAAGTTGATAGAATTGAGCTTTCCATTCAAAATCTACGGAAAACTCCTGTTGATCCCTTAAATTTAAGCAATCTAAAACTTGAAAACAAGTCACATATAAAAGATCGAGGAGGAAAAATAACACATCAAGCACCAACTTAAATGCAACATTTATATCCAACATGAGACGTAAAGCATGACATTATTGCATTTTGTATGGATGTAAAGATGATGTTTGAGGAACATGAGTAAGTTCAATAAAGACCATGAAAATTGGGTGTTTATTATTATTATTATAAAGGTTGAAATCAATGAGAATTGGATGGACATGTATGTCTGGAGCAGAAACAACAATCTATCTTTCGGTAGATTACTATTAGACTCACAAACAGTCATTTGTTATCTCCATGTTTACGCAACAAGTATATGTGGGATAAATATATCTCCAAGGTTACTTGGCAGAGGATTCAATCCCAAGCAAGGGGTGTATTATTTGTAAATAGGAGTTTGGGGAGAGTAACATTTAGCCGTTCAAAATAAAAATATATATATACCCATATACCAAAGGGCCTTCAAGGTTTGGAAAAGGTTTTCCTCAAGTGGTGAGGGTTCGGGTCACGTGGTGGACAAAAGATGCAGAATTTGGGAGTAGGTTTAGAGTGAGTGAGTTGGCCATTTTAAAGAAAACACATGTACCTATATCATTAACGTAATATGATATTATCAATATTTACCATAGTTAACTATGTTCATTACGTATAAAAGACTAATAGAGAAAACACGGTTTGCTTAATTTAATTAAGGGTTGAAATGAGCATCATTAGCTGCCTCCTCTCAAGAGCATGCTTAGGTTGTAAGGCTGTTTGGTTGACTAATTGCTGAATCATTAAGAGGTCTGAATGGTTAAGTGCTGATTCATTAAGTTAGACCACTTAATAGAAAGTGAACGATTTGGAAGAAAGTCAAAAGGATGATGTGTTTAGGAGAGAAGAGAAAGGAGCACAGGGAAAATTGTGTGATATTTTATGATTTAATAATTGATGGCCAACAGATTTTTGATAGTCATGAACGGCAGGAGCGAGAACTGACTGCATTCTTTTATGATACTGAATTTAAAAATATATGTGGTCCATCTCACACGTGGATCTTGAAATTAATCCCCAATCCTATTTTGCTTTAATTATTTAAGACTGAATTACAAGTTTTGTCCTTTAGGTATATACCCGATTGCAATGAATGTCCTTTAACTTTAAAATTGATTAGTTTTGTCCTTTATGTTTTAAAATCTTGCACGTTATATCCTTTATGGCTAACTCGGTTAATTTTCTTCGTTAAGTTTGGTCACGTGACCTGCACGTGAGGGCATTTTAGTCCTTTCATGCCTTTTATTATAATTATATTATATATCCTTGTTTACATAAAAAAAAAGTATATATTTTATTTTTATAAACTAACCACCCACCACCATCAACCCCTCTCCCTTTCTCTCTCTAAACTCTGTACATCACCACCTCCTTATCTCTAAAAATCCCTATCACCCTCTCAACAGATCCAAATTCCCTTAAATCATCAACATTCTCAACCAATAAAACTTATCTGTTGACTCAATAAAGCATGAACCTGTTTCTTCATCAATGGTGCTCAACCATAAATCCACACTGATATCTTGAATGGGCAGAACCTGGTTTGCTTTTCCGGCACTGCCTTGGTCTGTTATCACCACCACCTCCTCCATTAGTTGTGATTTTTTCTCTCTCTAGGAACGGCCACTGGTTGGATTTTGTGGGTCAATTGAAGTCACAAAATCAGCAAATGTGCAAATTTTTTAGCCTTTTCTTGTGTGATTTTTTTTAATTCCAAAAGGTCATAGTCGCAAGGTCGTCGCTTGTTATATATATCTGGGTTTTGTGGGTTAATCGAAGGCGTCGGTTATTGATGATGATGACCGAGGTTTTGGGTTTCTTAATGTAATAAGAGGGGGACGATGGTGGCTATAGTTATTGATGATGATGACTGAGGTTTAGGATTTTGTGGGTTCATCGAAGTCACAGGTCCAATGAAGATTCTTGTTTGTGGCAGCGACTGGTTCATGGTGGAGGTTGATGGTGGATTATGATAGGGTGTTGGTGGTAGATGATGTGGCGGTGACGGTGGCAGTAGGATGGGTTTTCAGGTGTAGGTGGTGGTGGTAGGATTTGAGATGCCGCAGGTGGTGGTGGTGGTGATGGTTGTGGTTGTGGTGGTGGTGGTGGTGGTGGGGTGTGTGTGTTTAGAGAGAGAGAGAGAGTGTGTGATCTGTAAATTGGGGAAGAAGGGTGATGATTTTACTGAAATGTCCTCACGTGCAGGTCACGTGACCAAACTTAACGAGGAAAACTAACCGAGTTAGCCATAAAGAATATAACGTGCAATATTTTAAAACATAAAGGACAAAACCAATCAATTTTAAAGTTAAAGGACATTCATTGCAATCGGGTATATACCTAAAGGACAAAACTTTAGGTTTATACCCAATTGCAAAGAATGTCCTTTAACTTCAAAATTGATTGGTTTTGTACTTTATCTTTTAAAATCTTGCACGTTATGTCCTTTATGCCTAACTCGGTTAGTTTTCTTCGTTAAGTTTGGTCACATGACTTGCACACGAGGGTATAATTGTCTTTTTACCTTTATATTATTTAAAAAAAAAAAAAAAAAAAAAAACCTTTTAAGAAAAAAAGTTGAAAAATAAATTATATTTATATATCAGTATACCTGTCTCTCTCTCTCAGCACCACATCCACCACCTACTCCATCTTCCACCACCTTGAAGAACCACCCTCGCCACCACCTGCTGCCACCAGCATCACCACCACACCATCACCTGCTACCAGTCCACCACTCACCCCACACCATCACGATATTCCTTCACGTTGAAGCCCTTGAGTCCTTAATTAACCCACCGCACTCAAACCACCACCAACCACCACTACCAACCTACTACCACCCACCCCATTTCTCTCTTAACTGAAACCCCCTCTCTGTACTTACAACCACAACCACGATCAGTCACTTCAATCCCTTTTTAGGGTTTCCAATTCAAAATAGGGCTTTTTTTATTGCTGCCGGTAGTCTGCTCCATTCATCGGAGGAGCTTTGTTCACCGATTTAAAGGTATAAATTCAATTTACATTTCGTTAATCGATATTATCTCTTTTTCTATATCTGATTTCAATAATTTGGTGGTTGGGTTAGGATTCAGTTCAGGGTTTTAGGGGTGGGGGTTTTGATGTTAGGGTTTAGGGTATTTAGCAGGTGGTTGGTCGTTGATGGTGGCGGGGTGGGCTGGCCGACGGGTGTGGTGGTCGGCAACTCGAATGTGGGGTGTAGGTGGTGGTGGAAGGTGGTTCTGGAATGTGGTGGTGTAGGTGGTGGTGGAGGGTGGTTCTGGAATGTGGTGGTGTAGGTGGTGGAAGGAAGTGGTGGTGTAGGTGGTGGAAGAAGGACCTGCAATGCATGTGGATTCAATTTGATTGTTAAATGAGATTGAATTAGGGTTTATAATCCATGATTTGGGGGAGAAGTGAACGAGGTGGGTCAATTTACTGATATACCCTCGTGTGCAAGTCATGTGACCAAACTTAACGAAGAAAACTAACCGAGTTAGGCATAAAGGACATAACGTGCAAGATTTTAAAAGATAAAGTACAAAACCAATCAATTTTGAAGTTAAAGGACATTCTTTGCAATTGGGTATAAACCTAAAGGACAAAACTTGTAATTCAGTCTTATTTAATTTGATAAAAGGCATTAGGTCACATCACGTTGGCATTTAAGAAAGCGACGCTTTGAAAGAAAAGATCAAAGCAGAAACTAGGAAGGTGAGATTCAAGATGCCAGGAACTAAGAGAATTCAATAAGCAACCAGGCAGGCATGTAATGAAAACTGAAAAAAGCAGCACTATTTACTTTTGGTGTCTTGGCTATAGAATAAACTCACCATTTTCAAAGTGACTGAAGTCTCCAGCTCCATAAAGACGCCAGGACCACAAACAAGACAGTCTTTATCCTTTACAAACTCTGTGACTTTAGTATGGAGACCTTCAACACCATTGTACCTACGAGAAATATCACAATGATAGTTAAGCAGACCAAATAAAGAAACAAAATTTTCCATACTCTCCCAACAAACTTTAATATTGAAATAGAAGCTTATAGGGAGGGATTCAGTGCCCGTTGATATAAAGATCTTGACAAGCATATATCAACCATCATAACAAGTACAAACTCTAAGAAGAATATAGGGCCTACGTCAAGTAATTTGATAACGTTTTACTGCATCCGGATGCAATCTTCAAAGTTTCAAGAGCGCATGCAGCTGATATTATTGCATTCGTAGATGCTATAGCTGGTATAATATTCTTCACCACACCCTGTAAACAAAAGAAATTAATCACAAAACTTTAACCAAAATGGAAGGCCAAGCAAACATGCACCACTGTTAAAAATGCTGATCTACTAGACATTAACTCTGTATTATCAATTAATATAATGCCTTTCAGAACACCTGGAATTAAACCACCCTAACAAAATTATAACCAAGAAATACAATTAAAAAAAAAAAAGCATAACAGCATCACTTTTGTAGCTTTGTGCCACAAAAATGATTATAAATTACATACCTCTACGTTACATTTTCTACTCTAAATAAGTTAGTGATAAATGGCACATGAGCTTTGACCCTAAATAAGACTATTAAATGCACCAAAAAGAGCATGGAATGAGGATATCCTGATGTTTACAATGTTTTCTGATCCTTACTCAAAAACCAATGGTAAGACCTTTATTGATAAATTAGTGAAGTATGAGATGAATCTAAGCCTCAAATATTACTTTTAAGTGTGTTAGCTGCTGTTGTGACTGCAAAGCATCATCTAAACATGGGTGTATCACTTGTTTGATTACAATAATACGTTCACGCTAGTTAAGGTACATAGGCAAATATGAATGAATAGATTTTAGAGAACCTCTATGCTTGATTGGTGTTACATCATTCTGATAGGGAAAGCATTAGATTTTTTGTAAGCCTTAAACCTATGTTGTCAAAAGCGTACAAGCACACGCCTAGGCGCGGAAGCGCTGAGAATTAAAAGGCAAGATTTCAGGCTCTAAGGCACAGGTTCAGGGGGACTTTCCGGCTAAATTTCAGCCAGTAATGATTTAAAAAAACCTAAATAAGGTTTGAAGCAGCCTAAATAAGCCTAGACTAGCCCTAACATGTCTAAAACCCCTAAAAATGGTATTTCATACTAGGTGCGTAGTTTAAAAAAAAAAACTCGCTTAAAAAAAGTGCCTATGCGCTTTGAAAAAACAGCCCTAAAGCAAGATCCTTACTGAGGTCAACATAACTACATTAGGCATTAGCCATTGTACTCTTTACAAAACACAAAGAAGCTAAATGACACACAACTACACAAGTATAAATACATCAACTGAAGACGAGAAATCTTGATGTGATCCCAATTCCCAACTAAAGAGAAAGGTTTTTGAATTGGAAATGAATGTCGGGTGCCATTGTCAAATGTCAACAAGAAAGACAAACTTTCATGTACCATCATTAGACTAACTAATAGGTGCTCTAGTTAAATGTATCATTATGTTTCTCATATAAGTACCTGAACGACTCAAAGTAATAATGAGAATATCTGTATTCCCTAAACTCTCTCTAAAGTGTGTTTGCGCGTGCATCATTCAGCTCCAATGATTTTTCATTCCTTAATCATTCAACCGACTTGATTATCACTATCATTAACTAATTGCTAAACACAGTAATATTAATAAACCATATCAATGGTACCAGAGAAAGTTGTTCATCAATCACCATAGCAATCATTCAAAGAACGGCAGGGAATCAAGACAAGGGAGCCACATTTTCTATCAGCAACCAGATGAGTCAACGTATAGCTTCAGTGAATTTCGATGGCTTAGAGACGAATCTAAAAACTGTTCTAAGATATATTTGAAACAAAACTGAAAGCAGCCATCAGCAGGGATCTTAGCAGAAACACATAAATGAGATACTGAAATCCTTTTATTAGGAAATCAAAGTTGTAAAATCTGGTCCTAAGATGTAAAACACTAGGTTGTTCATATATATATAAGAGTTGATTATTTAAAATATGAAACAGAACAAGAAGATGGATTAGCACCTGTGTCAAAGTATACGTGACTCCTGGAATGCCAAAAAGTTGTGCTCGCTTGGAAGCCTGTCAATCAAATTCAAATATTTGAGGAGACAATGAAGAGGTTCGTATCTTAAAAAAGAGAGCACTCGTTAACCTCTGAATACACCCACTGCATATGTTCAGGGTTATCAGGATCAAAGGACTTTCCGCTATGCACCTGCAACAGATGTATGCTCTCAAAATGATCATAGAACAGACAAAACACATTAAAGATAAGAAGAAGGTAGATATTGAGTTTGGACCTCATCCCATTTAATTAGATGAGCATATTCAATGCAGTGAGCTGCGGTTCTTGGCGTTTCTGCTAGAGTGCATAACGGAAACTTCACTTGTGGAGGAAAAAGCCAAATGGTGCACTCAAAGCATGGGGTCATCCCAGGTAAAATAACTCGTGCGTGACCCTTGAAACCTTCAGTACCACCATCTACCATAGGCTTCACAGTTTCTTCCAGAGGCTCGTCATTGGAATCATATTCTGCTCTTCCAGTAAAGATAAGTAGGAACTAATTAAGACATAAACCACTAATAGAAGAAAACTGGGAATGGAATACCTAGAAAGCCACAAGCGACGGCGTTGATGTAACTTCGAGCCTCAATGGAATCAAGACCAAGCACAATAATACTGAAGTGACTGTAGAAGTCAAGGTCCTTGTCCTCAATGCGGCAAAAATGTGGGACAATATTTACACCACTAACTCTTTCCATGACGCGTTTAGCAGCCACTTGTGCTTTGGGTTCCCCAACATCCTCAAGCCTGAAAAGGAATTGGCGATTAAGGTTGGAAACCTCAATGGTATCCATGTCTATCACTTCAAGGTTGCGGAAACCCGAGAGGGCCAGGTCTTTCAGAAGTTCACACCCCAATCCACCAGCACCTACTACTAATATACGCACATATTCTTCAAGATCCTCCCTCAACTACACAAATAACAACACAGACCTTACCTTATTACCTTAACTACATAATTAATTAATTCATTAATTAATTGACTAAATGAATGAATCAGTTATAACCTGTGTGCCTGGTTCGAAGGCCGGGCCGACGAGATGGCCTGACCTCAGGAGGAGCTTATCAAGGTCCCTTGATCTGCTGCTGCTGCCTGCCATCGATGATCGCTAACGGATGGATGCCTAGGGTTCCGATACCACCCCAATTTATTTATTTATTTAGTTTTTATTTTTTAGAACAACAAGAGAACCATCCTCTACTCTTGATTGATGCCTTTTTTATTTTTCTTTTCTTTTTTCTAGGTTCAACTTATGTGCATTTTTTTGTTTTTACAGCCCTTACACACTCTATTCTAGAGTTTCATTAATTCCTGCTCCTGTCCCCAAAACAAAAAAAATATATCCATATTAAGTTAAAAATAATAAGGTTAACAAATTGTACAAGACTGTGTGTTGGGGCTCGCGAGCAAATTGCCACGAGTCACAACTTAATCCACGTGGATCGCTCACACCACAACACCCACACTCAAGCCATTCAGCGAGCAAGCCAACGCGATGAAAAGTAGTCGTTGGCTTGTCAAAGTCAATCGTTGCCAGCCGACCGTTGGCTAAACCTTGGTATTTTTGGCATGGTTGATCAAACTTTCAAATCTCACACTTTCACAATTCAAATTTTTTTTCTCTTCACTCTCTACAAATGGCTTTGGTTTGGAATGATTTTTCTTCGTCCGACTCATATGAAGAAGACGATTTGTTTATGGAAGTGGGAAGGATAACGATTGAATAGTTGATGGCCCGGTCTCGAAGACGAAGAAAACCCGCGCTAACCAGACAACCAACGCTTGATCGTGATAGAGAGGCGGCAAACGAAACTTTGATATGGCACTACTTCAGCCCGGAGCCCGTGTACAATGAAGAACATTTTAGCGCGACGCTTTCGAATAAGCAGGCAATTATTCATGCGCCTATCAAATGATTTGTCGAAGCGTTATCCTTTTTTTCAACAAAGAGAAAACGCAAGGGGCCGACTAGGGTTCACCTCCGTACAAAAATGTACGGCTGCTCTTCGACAACTAGCATACAGGCTTTCGTCGGACGCAATGGATGAGTATATTGCCATGTCCGAAAAAGTTGTGCGCGAGTCACTTCATTTTTTTGTCAAGGTATATATCTATATATAGTTTACCTTCCACATATTGTTTACACTTTTATTATCAAATGTCGTTTAAAAATATATATTGCGTAGGGATCATATCTATTTACTCACGAAGATATTTGCGTAAGCCAACAATGTATGATATCCAACGCATATACGAGGTTTATGGTGAAAAACATGGGTTTCCCAGAATGCTTGGTAGTCTCGATTGTATGCATGTTGGTTGGGCTATGTGTCCTACGGCTTGGCGAGGTCGGTTTCATCGAGGTGATCATTCTGGACCAAGGATTATACTTGAAGCGGTGGCCTCGCACGATCTTTTGTTTTGGCATGTTTTTTTTGGAGTTGCTAGGTCAAATGACGACCTAAATGTTATCGACCAATCACTTATATTCGATGACCTTATCAACAGGGTTGAGCCGCCCTAATCGTTTTATGCTAATAACGTAAATTTCAAGTACGGCTGCTACTTGGTCGATGGTATTTACAACGAATGGTTGACACTTGTTCAAGCTTACTCGTCTCAACTTGAAGACAAACGCAAGTACTTTACAAAGAAACAAGAGTCAGCAAGAAAAGATATTGAAAAAGCGTTCGGCGTTCTTAAAAAAAGATTTTCGTTGATTGCCAACATAAACAATATCAAGAACCGTGAGATACACGGAAACCTTCGTCATGAATAAGTCGAGCATTTATGGGCTAGATATCCTGATGATCTTGAATTAGATTAGTTTTAGTTTTTTTATAGTTTGTATTCTTATAAACATTTATCTAATTTTTAGTTAAGTTTATTTGTGTATTAATATTATAAATTAGATAAATTTAGAAAGCCATAAAAAAATTAAAAAAAAAACTGGATAAAGTTGTTGCTCACCTCTAGCCACAACAGGATCAGGTGAGCGACCAGCAGCTTTATCAACCTGCCAAGTAGACGCTGACATTGCACAATGATAATTGGAGATCGGTTAATTTGCTTTGTATTAGAGATGAGGCTTAATGATGATTTGTCTGAAATTAACAACTTTGTTGGGATTATGGGTCACTAAAGATTATATGTGTCTACTTGTTTGTTAACACAATTTAGTGTGAGCTCATATAATAGTTTGGAGCTGATATGATGACTGCTACTGGAATTTGGTATCATTTGCATAAATTCATATGGGGATAAGGACTCTTGATGCTCTTGGTGTTAGTAGGTAGATAAATAAGTTCCTGTGGATGCTACATAAATTCCACTAATATTGATAATCTATAAAATGTGTTTTCCAATGCACAAGAAGGATTACTTCCTAAAAAACCAGGTTTTATATCCACCCCTTTTAACTTCAGCTTATGCATTTTAAAATCCTACTTATTGAAAAATAATCTTTATGAACATCAACATCTACCTTTGTAGGCTCATGATTTGTTGAAGTTTGATAACAAAATATCTCCTAACTTACTCTTTTGAATTCCTTCCAAACCCATAATGTTAAAGTTAAGAAAGAACTCCAAGATGTCTAAAAGAATGTGAGAGTGACAATAATATTTAAGTACCAAGGGTATGGGTGAGAGGGTGTGATATAAGGATATAGGATGTTTAATAATTTGACCAGTTCAATAACAATTACCCATTTGATTTAAGGATATTGATGTTTTATTTTTATAATTGTATAATTTCTAAAATGTAATCTATAATCTATAATACATTATAAAGGAGGAGTGACGTACAACATAGTCATTTTCACCTCCGTACAACTTAAGAAGCAACATGTACAATATATTTAAGCAAAAAAATTAAGGGTATTATGGGCATAATTGGGACAATTAAGACACCTAAGAGGGTAATATAGGCATTTCATCCACCTCCTCCTTTACAATATCAAAAGACTTTTACAATACTACCCTCCTTCTTCCATCCATACCCTTCAATTGTTTGCCTTCTTCCTTCATAAATATAGATCATTAACCTCTTGTCCCTTCAAGTTCCGTAACCCTAAGGATCAAATTGAATGAGATTGATTGTGAAATTCAAGTCATCCTCTTATAACATTCAATTGAAGGCCTACATGAACTATCTTGCCTTCAAAAAAATGCTTATGTAAGAACTATTACTTATTTTACTATTTGCATTTTCTTTGTTTATTGCACAAAGTTTGCAATGTTTTATATTGTTTTTTTTATTATTTATGCACCTAGATTTGGACAAGCACATTGCAACGAACAATTTTGATTGCAAATCAAATTGTTGGATTTCCCAAGGTTAGTTTTACATGTCACATAAATTGCTTCTTTGATCACTTATCATTTGTAAAATTTGTGTACCTTCTTTACGTTATAGATACAATGGCGTGCACTTGATGAGATAAATGTTGGTGTATGTGACGGTATAACGTATGAAAAAATAAAGAAGAACATTCCTGAAGAATACGAGTATGTTAAATATGAAATATTCATTTTTTTTATAATTTTATACCTTTCCATTCAATGGTCTTTTTTTTAAAGGTCAAGGAAGAAAGACAAACTCAGGTATCGATATCCTCGTGGAGAGTCGTATCTTGATGTGATACAAAGGTATTGAATTCAAATACAAGGAAAAATCTCTGTTGAAAATATATAAAGTAAACAATTAAAGTTTTGGTATTTTAAGCAACGTCAAAAGTTTGCAGTTGTGTATATAACAGGTTGGAGCCGGTTATTATTAAGTTAGAATGACAACGCGCGCCGGTTATTCTATCATTGCCCTTTAACCATACCTATCTCTTTCAATTCTCTCATTTACTTATTTATTACTTCTTAGACAACTCAAAGGTTCTTGCAATTGCAATTGAAGCATTTGTCAGTTACCCACTCATCATATTCCTGAAGGTGTGCCTCCATATTAAGAGATCCTCCTTCCAATTTCTTACCCTCATAACAAATCAGCCGTATTATAGGTAATTGTTTTCTCAAGTTATTGGTAATTTTTCATGCTTTGTGGTTATTTTAGGCTTTGTATTGTTTGTTTTTAGTTTATTTGTGGTTCCAAATTCGTGGTATTTATATGATGATGAAAGAAACCCCACTGACCTACATAGAATTCAACGGCCAGTTTTGAAGTTCTTGTAGGTTAGTTTTTCTTTTAATCAACTATCCGTTTTTCAAATTCGTGTTGATATTGTTTTATTTTTATACTTTTAAAACTATTCATGTATATTTTTATTACTTGTAATTGATTATAAGATTGTTCTGTGATGATGATGTGGTACAGGGTTAGTTTCTATAATTTATATAGTTTATAATATTAACCAATTACTTAGTTTTTCTTAATTTTAGTATTTGTTTCTACATGTTGAAACTATAAAAATTTCAATCTTGATTCATAAATCATAATAGGCAACTAATTTCGTTTATTCATTCCACTTAAAATTTTTCATTCGTATGCATGCTTAAGCTGTAGTTTTTTTGTAATTTGTAGTTGCTTGGTTGTTGGATTGATCTTTTTTAGTAACAATGTGAAAAACTTTTATGATTGAACCATATTTTTCTAAACTCAGTGGAAAGTAGATGGTGTAAAAAACCATTTAACACTACATTGAACTAGAAGCATGTTGAGCCTTAGCTATTTCCGTCATAACAGCACTCACATTTGCAGCCTGCTCGATACACCCAACCTTATGCAGTTAATCTGTAAGTACAACACAAGTATTAGGATACACATGACATCAAATAATTTGGCGCGACTCCCCTTAAATATCTCATGCTTTTTTTTGTATATGCAAATGTTTTTTTATGGATTAGTAAGTGGCATGCTTTGCATCTCCATTGAGCTTTCTGGCACATTGGGTTATTTAGCTCATGAGTATCTTTTAGATGGTATGACCAAGTAATCTTGAACTACTTAAATTTTACACAAAACTGATTTAGACACTTTTTATTAAATTGTTTTTTTTTTTTAATTTGATGGTATGTTTTCCTTGTACAGTTCATGCTGATGCTGCTATCGAAAAGTTTTTTAATTTTACGACAACAAGCCCATAAGCTACAATTACTTAGATATTCGTGTAACTTGGTAGAGCAAGTCTTCGTCACATGAACTTTATACATACATCTAAAAAGAACTAAGAGTTATCACAAGTGGAAAATGTATTATATAGCCATATGACATTAAAGTAATCAGCACAAGGAATTGCAATTGCAATTGAAGCATTTGTCAGTTACCCACGGGTCACCAAGTTCGAGGCACCTAAGGCGTCTCCGATGAGGCTTCTCGTATTGGCATATAGATATCACATGTAGAAGAGAATATCTATATTTTGTGTATACATTGAAGTTAAATATAAGGCATTAATGTTAGAAACTTCTTTCATATTGAATGTTAGAAGTAAATGTGTGTTAATTAGTTATCATTTGAAGGGTTTAATAGTTATGAGGTTTTACTTTACTATATTTAAATTGAACTTATGTGTTATATAATTATGAAAATGATAATTGATTGTCATAATCATTAGTTTGTAACTGATTCAACATTCAATATTCTTCAATTATCTTGTTCTTCATCATCTTAATGGTAATAGCTTAGGAAAAGTATCATCTGTTTGTATAAAAGTAAAAGGAAAAAAAAAAGGAATAACTAATAAAATTTGTTGTACAAGAATGGGGAAAATAGAATAATAATCAATAAATCTATATTTGAGATCTGTCAACACATTTGTATATGTCAAGTTTTAATATTTAGGTTGTAATTATTTACAAAGAAGCTGGTTGACGACTCCACTGACCATCAAGGCTATAACCTGATGTGAGTATTTTTCATGCATTGCGTCTTGGTTTAATGAGCCATCTTTACTATATGTCAAAACCGATCGGGTTGGCCATTGCAAATTCTCGCCCCACAATGCTTTAATTTTTTTTTGTAAGGTTTTATTTGAATCCCGCGGCAACGCGCGGGTAAACCCACTAGTCTAATTTATGGATTTCTTGTACTATGAAAAGATAGATAGATTATGCAATTAATTAATTACCTATTTAAAAGCATGTATTCTTAAAAAAAATCTGCTTACTTTATAAATATTATTACCTGTAATTACCAATACTAATGTACTAATTCCCCTTAGGCTTATACAAGCTTCTTTACTTTGCATATTATTACAAAATTTTTTAATGTTGTTTAATTTAATCTTTATTGATTTATTCATCGTCTTTTGTGATTGTAGTTCTTGAGGATCTCATTTGCCTTCATCTTGACTGTTATTAGAGGATGAAGGTAATTTAATAATTATGTATGCTGCATTTGTGAACTTAGAGGCGAAAAAATGGGCTGTTTTTATGGGTTCACAAAAGGATTACATAAGCAAAATAAAGAGACTAGAGCTTTATACTTAGTTGGCGTAAAAGCATGAATCAGTTGACAAGAATTTGTAATAAGATTACAAATCCTATATTTTTATTTCGATTATTGTCTTTTTTATTTGCCAACTACAAATCTTAGCCTTTAAAAAAAGAGGGGAGTGTTGTAAGTTGAGGTGAATTGATCTGGTTTGTAACACCCGGAAATTTTTGTAATTCGATTACATCGTTTGTATATTTGTTTTGATGGAGGAGGGTATGTTTTAATATGGGTAAGGCCCTTTAGTCATTTTAGATAGTCATTTTAGAATCTCCATGTTACCTATTTTGAGAACTTAATGTTTTAACATGGAGACGTGCCGGCTAAGCTTCACTATCGGAATAGCTACCTTGTGGTAAAACTTGGAGAATCCATCGATAAACATTATGGCACCGTGGGAATAGTTCGAGGACCATTGGCATTTAGCATCAAAACTAAATGACATCATTATGTTTCGCTATGAAGTTCGAGGTCCTAAGTGTAAATGGGAAAACTTTGTATAAAAGTCAATAGATGGAGGGCCATGAGGCGGATCATCATCACCAACATAAACCCTACAGCCGCATCTACAACTACAAAACTTCTTGTGCTCAACAACCACAACTAGGCAAGATTATAGATTTTCTTCGAGATCAACCACCTAGTCCATGGTGTGCGATGGTGATTTGGGTGGCGCAAGGTTTTGATGGCGGTTCTAACAAGGGTGACCGGACCTGCACTTCTTGACGAGCAATAATTTCATTCAGTCGACAAGTTCTTGGTTCCATTGATTTTGATCAAGCGGACCGGCATGGTTTTGCTCGATCTTGAGGCATTACAGAAGTACATATGTTCTATGTATCAAACTCATACATTAATGGTCACGGTTTCAATGGACCTTTTGACACGGTTCAATATAGAAGCATAAATGTTCCAGGTGTACTAAGAAATGGTGAACCGGTTACCACGTTGGTACGCAGGAAGTGGTTACGGTTGAGAGAGCATACCCTCAGCTTCGCTAACCAGGTGTTGTAGTGAGGACTCGGTTCTTTTTCGATGTGAGCCCGGTCTTGCAATTATTCCGCAAACATCCCAGGTAACCTTATTTCCTCCGCGTGCTTGATATTCGATGTGATACGGGATAGGGTAATCGGTTGGATAATGATGTTTGGACTTTGCATGATATCTAATTCTTGGCATGCAAAAAGATTATGTTGGTACAGTATAGGCATTGATGGCAAGAAGCCAAGAATGAGGATGGTGGTGATACTTCTTGAATAATTAGATTATTAAAGTCATGAATTATATAAATGTGCACTTCGAAGATGATGCATGATGATGAGGAAATCGTGGTTGTCTTCTATTGCATGATGATGGTGAGGCATATATGAGGTCATTGAATGGGATGAATAAGCCATTTAAAGACTATTTCGGGTTATGTGATATTGTGTAAAATTTTGACAAGGATTCGCGCTTTCCAGTCGTTGAGCTTTTCACGCTTTATTGAGGTGAGTTCTTACGCCCACTCCTTTAGTTATTTTTCTAAATATTTTGGGCTAACGTGAATGCTGATTTTTATGAAGTCACGAAAATATTTTCTGTGAAGTTATAAATATTTTTGTGTACAAATGAAATTCATGTTAATAAATATATTATTTTGGCATGAAACGTAAGTAGGCGGAAAGCGCCTAATGTGAAGTTATAAATATTTTTACGTACGAACGAAATCCATACTAATTCAAATATATTTTTTTTTCTAGACTTAAAATGCGAGTAGGTTGTTATGTTTTCATACCTACATGTTTGAAGGCAACTAGAATAAAATATATATTAGGATAGTTGTATATGTTTATACGTATATGAAAATGAATGTACCTATATATAGGTGTATATATAGGTTTAAGTTATATGTGTTTCTGTAAATATATAAACTGTGTTTGGCAATTACCTGACCTTACAAACTTGGCTATGACAGAAGTGGGATATGCCTGCTCTGGTCTAAAGTATTGTTTTGGTGTTATGGTTGTTGCTTAGTTTATGTTATAGTTGTTATTATATATAATAGACTATTTTGAGAGCTACCTGATATGTCGAACTTGGCTATAACAGAAGTGGGATACGCCTGCTCTGATCTCTGGTCTTGGTTTTGAGTCAGGAATTTTACATAGTTCATATTATATGTATTCTTACAAACTGAGCTATGACAGAGATGGGATATGCCTGCTTTAATCTCTAGCTTTATTTGCCTAAATGGACTGGATTGTTCTTTGTGTTGAAAAGCGAGATGCGCTTATTATATATTTGATAAGTGAAGTCTTGAGTTAATTAGGCAGAGTATGCCTATCCTAGACTTAGATATTTTTTTTTTTTGCTTGGGGAAAAACAAATTAGCGGATTGCGCTTATTGTTAACTCTGAGGTTGAGGTATTTTGTTAATTCTTATTTTGACAAAATACTTGTTTATATAAAGTTATAAAACTTGAACTCACTCAGCGTAGCTGACTTTTGCATACACGTTAGATTGATTTCAGGTTAATAGAGAGATGGATGGATGACTGCTTGGCGATGCGAGAAGCTACCTGGCAATTGAAGACATTTCTAGTGGAAGACAACTTTTGTTTATACATGATAAATTTTAAATTTGATTTACAAATGGATAAGTATTTGTCATGTGTTTTGTAGAGTTTTATTCTAAATGATTTTCCGCTGCGTATACATACTCTTTCGAGAGTAAATTTACTCTTGTTTTTCAATATTTAAGAGCGTTAATCCAACTGTTTGACACCGGATTTGCGGGTCTTACAAGTTGGTATCAGAGCCATAGTTTAAGAGATCTGGGCATCCTTGATGCTTAGACTTAGACTGAAAATGGGACCGAAACTAGAAATGCCACTACGGGTAGCTGCACGCCAAGAGGTAATCCTTTAATTTTGAAGTATGCCTATATATCTTTCTTTTAAATGCTTAATGGCATGGGATGATATGTGGGAGGTTAATGCCTTTACATTTTGAGGTAGTATCTGAAGTTATTATTTAGTGCATTAATGCACAACATTTTAGGTTGGATTGTTCCTCATTGAATGCTTAAATACACAAAGTGTTGAATGGAATGCCAATACCTATATATTGTGCGGTATGTTATGGTATTCCTTATTGAGTGCTTAGCGGTAATATTGATAGGGGAATGTTTATGCCTTATGTTCTAAGGTATGGTAGAATTCCCTCCTTGGATGGTAAATTGCTTGATGCCTCAATATAATCTTCATATCTTTATTCTTTGAAGTACGTGTGGATGTTGTTCTTTGAATTTCAATTTTCAATATGTGGAAGTTAGAACCTTAGTGTGACCGTGTTGGGGAACGTTTAGAACATTGTAGTGACATAGACAACCAATCGCACTTGATCAACGTTGTTGGTGGTCTATTGTTACTTTTCTGTTCAGAGTTGTAACCTAAAATGATCATATGTACGTTCTATCTTGTGTAGGAGTAAGTAGATTTGGGTAGAAGTAGATGGCCATTCGTTTGCGCCAACAGTTGTTATTTGCGTAGATGGTTATCCTTAACACGTTTCTCGCAGTGTTCCCTATGCAATAGGATTCGGGGACGAATCCTAGAATAAGGGGGTAGACTTGTAACACCCGGAAATTTTTGTAATTCGATTACATCGTTTGTATATTTGTTTTGATGGAGGAGGGTATGTTTTAATATGGGTAAGGCCCTTTAGTCATTTTAGATAGTCATTTTAGAATCTCCATGTTACCTATTTTGAGAACTTAATGTTTTAACATGGAGACGTGCCGGCTAAGCTTCACTATCGGAATAGCTACCTTGTGGTAAAACTTGGAGAATCGATCGATAAACATTATGGCACAGTGGGAATAGTTTGAGGACCATTGGCATTTAGCATCAAAACTAAATGACATCATCATGTTTTGCTATGAAGTTCGAGGTCCTAAGTGTAAATGGGAAAACTTTGTATAAAAGTCAATAGATGGAGGGCCATGAGGCGGATCATCATCACCAACATAAACCCTACAGCCGCATCTACAACTACAAAACTTCTTGTGCTCAACAACCACAACTAGGAAAGATTATAGATTTTCTTCGAGATCAACCACCTAGTCCATGGTGTGCGATGGTGATTTGGGTGGCGCAAGGTTTTGATGGCGGTTCTAACAAGGGTGACCGGACCTGCACTTCTTGACGAGCAATAATTTCATTCAGTCGACAAGTTCTTGGTTCCATTGATTTTGATCAAGCGGACCGGCATGGTTTTGCTCGATCTTGAGGCATTACAGAAGTACATATGTTCTATGTATCAAACTCATACATTAATGCTGATGTAATCTATAAGTCAAGATCTACTTAGTTTGACTACTTGACTTTTTTCCTATTTCACACCATCTTCAATTTTAACCACATCTAGACATATAGACAGCAAGAAATTAGCAAAGAAAATGTACAACTTGATAGTAAGTCTATTCCAATATTGATTTTGTTATCTTATGGTTAATGTCAGACTTATTTTTGTCAATTTGATACCCAATCCATGGAATGGTTTTGCTTCCCAAAACCTCTACCTTTTGAATTTGTGTATAAACAAGCTTTCATGTGTTTTGCATATATGTACCACTAGATTATACCCCAGGAACGTTCCGGGGTTGAGAAATCTAATATGACATGTCACACCCTCAAATTCCACATGCGGGGTATTACCGCGAGGCGCGTGACAAACCAGGATCTAAGTCAACGGTCACAATAAACGACACTATATGATACGTAAAAATCACATAAGTAAACCATTAAGTTTTCATAAATAATCCATCGCTGCGGAAGCATAAAACTTTATTACAACACGACAGTAAAAGTACGAAAGTCTGAAAATGCTAAACAAAATGCATGTGGATCCTAGACGCCGTGAGACTCCGTGCGCCTATGATATGCTGCTACCTTAACGACCTGAGACAAACATGATAAAAACGTCAGCAAATAATGTCGGTGAGTTCACAGGTTTTTAAGTAAAACGACTCCAAAAGTTTCAAAGAATACTCTTGGCCAAACCAGGCCACATGCATACGAACCAGATGAACACCTGTCACTACTACGATTGGAAAACCATTACTGGACACGAATACATGAATACACCTGCCCGAATACACGAATACAAGAATACAAGAATACCGCAAGAGACAACATGCACCCGTCCGACCTCCAGTCGACGAGTAGGGCCGGTCACGCCCAAATAGATCTATCCATATTTCCCCCATTGTGCAACCACCGCACATTCATGGTTTTCCCCGGGACTTTAACGAATCGTATAGCAACCCAAAAGAATACCACAACACATAAAGAATTCAAGAATACCAGTACGTAATACCATATAGTAACCAACGACTACCTTGTAAGCTTTACCACTACGAGTACTTAGCAAATCATAGGTTTTATGAATACCAAAATGTGAATTCGTTTTAGGATCGTAATCACGAACCGTGATCTCAGGAATACCAACCGTAGGGTGCGGAATCCCCTCCGATTGTGCAAAATGATTCAGAAAATAAACGTAATCGATCGTGATGAAAACAGATAACGAATCACCGAGCAATTTCCATAACTTTACTCTTGTATTAGATCAAAATATCAACAATTACAATTCAAACCTAGACCTAATACAAAGAATATCACACACACACAAACTAGGGAAAAGCTCCAAATGATAACTCTATCTCCAAATAACAAACTTTTCCCTTTATATATACTTCCACCTTCGCCCTTATGATTAGGTCGAATGTGGAACTTTTCCACATTCGACCCTTTCATGTGGTCGAAGGTGTTCATTCGACCCTTTAAGGGTTCGAATGAATCCTTCTACTTCAAACAATCTTCATTCGACCAAATACAAACTACATTCGACCATCCGACAGATCTAATGTATCTTCAAGCTAAAGTCTTGGTCGTTTTTCTGATTATCTGAACCTTCGACATTCAGTACTAGATCACTAGCTGGAGACATACATGAATAATGCACTTACACAAAACGTGATATGACACATGTTTTATGAATACGAATACGTAAGTTGACACATGTTTTATGAATACGTAAACGTAAGTTGACACACCTTTTATGAATACAAGTACCCAGCATGTTTTCTCCCCCAAAAGTAAAACCAGTAAAAAGTGGGGCCATGAACTCACCTTATAGTGCGTCCTCAGTAATATAGAAATCCGATACGTGTGTGATAGTCCCTACTAGTGGCGACCTATCAATGAGTTTACATAAGTGTGATGACTACTAACCCGAAGGCTAATCAGTCCCCAAGTTGTCCAGACCGTGACCGTGTATGTTGAAAACATGTTTAAACGTTAATCCGACCAACCAGACAAATCCCGACATCCCATTGGTGACCCGACATCCCACGTGTTAGCCACATACAAGATATCATGCAACTTATGCAATTAAACACTTAGCATGCGCAAACATGCACCCTATCTAGCATAACGCCCAATTAACGTATAAACAAGTCCGAACATGTGTTACTAAGTTATTAGACATGTTACGGGGTTCCTAACATGTTCCTAGGTGTCAATCCGTGTTTCGGGATGTTAAAATATACATACAGCACCATTACACGCGATTAGGAATCAAACATGCAATTAGGAAAAGTCAACTGGTGATTAGGAGAGTCAAACTAGCGAGTAGGGCTGTAATCACTAGTAATAATGGCGATTGGGCTCCTAATCGCCTATATTATAGGTGATTAGGGGCCAATCACCTATATTATAGGCGATTAGGGACCTCTAATCGCTAGTACTGTTCTGTTTCGACTTTTTGCGCGTTTAACCCTCCAAATCAGATCTGAAACATGTGTAAACACCCAATATCCAACCCAAAACATTAACCCAACTATTTCAAGCAAAAACCCCTAATTTATCATCACCCTAGCCGTCCCGAATGCATGCGGTTTCCCAAAATAGCATAACTAGCATGTAAGTATCACATCAACATGCAAAGCTTACCCTAAATAGCAAATATCCAGATTTCATCACATAACGACGTTGTCCGACATTATCCTACTGTTCTAGCATCATCCTAGAGTAAACCCTAACCTCAAACAATCAACAAAACGCAACATATCATCATCAATCCACCATAATCATTCAAACGGGTCAAAACGCCTAATATCAATATTACACATCTATGAACCTTCAAATTCCTAGGTTATCATCATATTAACTCATTTAGATCAGAAACACAATAATAACACAAGAACAATCATGTTTAAACGATAAAAATCCTATCTTGCATGAATACATCACATATAACAAGTATAGAGGTTTGGGTTTGTTTTGAAACTGATTTTAATGAGTTTTCAAAGACACAAATGTTTATAAATCAGGCCTGGACATTTAGGGATCAAAACAATATCATTATAAAGGTTTGGGATGAAGAACACACCTTGAAATGATGAGATTATGAGTTGTAAAGCTTGGAAATGTGATTTCTTGCTCAAAAACATGTTGCAGAGGTTGGATAAGGTATGGGGTGGCTTTGGGTGTATTAGGGTTTCACAAATGATGTTTTAAAACATAAGGATGGTATTTATAGGCGTTTTTAGTCGTCATATGCAGTTCAGGCGAGTACAGGGCTGTTACTGGCGATTAGGATTCTATAAGACATGTATAACTAGTGATTGGGAGCTATACCACATGTAATTATAGGCAATTAGGCCCTAATCACGTGAACAGTACACGTGATTAGGATGCTATAAGACATGTTGGTATAAGACATGTTGCTATAGGCGATTAGGATCCTAATTGCCTATACTATTGGTGATTACGCGTAATCACCTATAATGTCATGCAATTACGCGAAATCACTATTTTAACACATATAAACACGTATTCACATACCGGCAAGTCACATAATGATTGTAAGCACATAATGCATGATAACTAACACGTTCCCATCCGTTCACCAATTCCCGGGACTCGAGATTTACATGTGTGCGTTAAACCTGACGATTCTACAAATCACCCATGCGTGTTCCCATGGTTATGGACCGACTCCCAATGATCCCGTGAATAATTGTAACGACTCCCGATGATTCCCGGAACCATCATAACGACTCAACTGACCTAGTTAAGTATGTTTGAAAATGTTTTTCGCTAAGGTAGACTTATGTGTTTTATAAAATGTTAACCTAAACGTGCCGGGTGTCACATCATCCCCCTGTTGAAAGAATTTTCGTCCCGAAAATTTCCCGAAGTCAAAGAGAACGAAGCGATAAAAAGAAAAAATTTCACGGTCGTCACATCATCCCCCTGTTGAAAGGAATCTCGCCCCGAGATTCACTCTTCGACAGTGATGAGTGTCGACCTAACCCAAGTAACGTTTCCCAGAGTGCAAACGAAGGGATAACCATGAACGAATAAAGATAACAACAGACACTCCAAGCCGGGGAACCGCCCTTCCCCGAGTTAAATGCAAAACAACAAATCCTCCTGATCGAAGGCCTACTAGAGACTACTGTGATCGATATAAATAACACACGGTACCGTCCAAGTAGCATCTCCAAAGGACCCACATCAGACCCATGAATGCAAAATGATAACCAAGTACCCGACTGAACCTACATGATGAATACGAAACACCAAACAATGTGAATGAGAATGAATACAAGCATAATAAGGATCAAGAAAAGAATACTCACCCATAACAGTATCAGGATCCTCCATGTTCTCCCTCGCACCGATGATGTAAGCACGTGCATTCCGACCCCCACGTTCATTGTTTCCGGCACCTCCATTTGCCCCAGCCCCATCTCGAATCAGCTCCGGGCAGTACCGCTTAAAGTGTCCCACCTTACCACAGTTGTAACAACCCTGCCTCTCCTGACGAGCGGGAGCAAGAGCAACAGTCTGAGCTGGTGGTGGCTGTAGAGTGACCCTGCAATCCTTAGCATGATGTCCAACCCGCTGACAGCGATGGCAGCGAAACTTATCACAGTCTCCCGTATGATGAAACCCACACTAAGTACACTTAGGCAGCTTCCCAGTATACCCGCCCTGTCTCTGCTCAGATGATGAACCTATAGCCTCAAATTTCTTCGGCTGCTGCTGAGGCTGAACTGCACCTTTCCCCGTGCTTTCCCATTTTCTCTTGTTGCCATCAGAGGTCTTCACCACAGCATCCTTAGGAGGCAAAACACCCTCCTGAACCATCTGTTTGGTCAGCCTATGAGCCAACCGAATGGTATCCCGAAGTGTAGTAGCATCATTCGCGGTCACCAACCCACGAATCTCAGGCACCAAACCACTAATGTAGAACTCAATAGCCTTATACTCGGGAGTCACAGAATCCGGGCACAAAAGTGCCAACTCATGATAACGAGAGGTATACTCTTCGACCTCAGATCCCACCATCTGATGATTCCACAGTTCATGCTCCAAACTCTTAATTTCATCCCTGGGACAATACTCCATCTTCAAACGATACACAAACTCGGTCCATGGCAACGCATGGGCCTCAAGTAAACCAATAGTCTGCACCATCGAATTCCACCAAGTCAAGGCACGTCCCTCGAATGTCCCTGAAGCATATTTCACACGATACTCCTCAGGGCAGTTACACATGGAGAAAGCGGACTCGACCTTCTCCAACCAACGAAGTAGTCCCACAGCTCCCTCAGTCCCACTGAAGTTATGGGGCTTGCAGTCCTGGAACATCTTGTAAGTACAGTGGACTGGAGGAGGTGGAGGTGGTGGAGGATGAAAAGCATTCCCTGATACAACAAGCAACACGGATCACAAAAATGAACACCACACAACAAAAGATAAGGAATGAGGGTAGGGGTAATTAAATTACCACCATGGCCCTGCTGGGCGGCCTGGTGTGCAGCAATAGCAGCTGCCACATGCTTCTAAATTAGGCTGTTCAGCTCAGCCTGGGTCATACTAATGTTGCCTCGACCCCCATTGCGTCCACCGCCATTCCGACCACCAACACGACCCCCAGCGCGACCAGACATGTTCTGCCAAAACACGAAACAAGATACTCAGCACCACTACTAGATCAAACTACTAGTGACCAAACGAATTTAGAACGGGGTTCCAGCATGATCATCTGTCCGAACTCGAAGTCCACCAAGATTTTCATGCATTTCGATTTATGATTTCGTGTGCACCCGAAATAACAAATCGCTCTACATGGTCCTCTATGCATGCTTCTAGCTAGAACTTCCAATCACCCGACACCCACATCCTTAAAAGAAACTGTTATTGCACGAAGGTCCCCAAAGTGAACAATCACTCAGGGGTACTATGACAAGTACTAGTGCAGGATAGGGTGTGTGTAGGCAAGTATGTACATTAGAGCATAGAGGGGAGATATCCAAATCCCGGAAAAATCTCAAGAATGCGCCGAAGCCACTCCAATGTACACTACTGCCAAGCATAAGCGATAAGCCGCTTCATCTTCAAACCCAAAGAAGAAGATAGAATGAGTGGGGAAATAGTCCAAAGATAGATAATACGATACTGTGTGACGAGGACACCGACAACCCGACAAGATTAGTATGTTTACTAAATGACACGACTCACAACTATGTGTGACCGTCTAACGTGTGTAATACTCGGCTATAGACTAGACTCTACATGCAGTCCTAGTTCACTATAACCATTGGCTCTGATACCAATCTGTCACACCCTCAAATTCCACGTGCGGGGTTTTACCACGAGGCGCGTGACAAACCAGGATCTAAGTCAACGGTCACAATAAACGACACTATATGATACGTAAAAATCACATAAGTAAACCATTAAGTTTTCATAAATAATCCATCGCTGCAGAAGCGTAAAACTTTATTACAACACGACAGCAAAAGTACAAAAGTCTGAAAATGCTAAACAAAATGCATGTGGATCCTAGACGCCGTGAGACTACGTGCGCCTATGATATGCTGCTACCTCAACGACCCGAGACAAACATGCTAAAAACGTCAGCAAATAATGCCGGTGAGTTCACAAGTTTTTAAGTAAAACGACTCCAAAAGTTTCAAAGAATACCCTTGGCCAAACCAGGCCACATGCATACCAACCAGATGAACACCTGTCACTACTATGATTGGAAAACCATTACTGGACACGAATACATGAATACAAAAATACATGAATACACCTGCCCGAATACACGAATACAAGAATACAAGAATACCGCAAGAGACACATGCACCCGTCCGACCTCTAGTCGACGAGTGGGGCCGGTCACGCCCAAATAGATCTATCCATATTTCCCCAGTTGTGCAACCACCGCACATTCATGGTTTTCCCCGGGACTTTAATGAATCGTATAGCAACCCAAAAGAATACCCCAACACATAAAGAATTCAAGAATACCAGTACGTAATACCATATAGTAACCAACGACTACCCTGTAAGCTTTACCAATACGAGTACTTAGCAAATCATAGGTTTTATGAATACCAAAACGTGATATGACACATGTTTTATGAATACGAATACGTAAGTTGACACACCTTTTATGAATACGAAAACGTAAGTTGACACACCTTTTATGAATACAAGTACCCAGCATGTTTTCTCCCCCCGAAAGTAAAACCAGTAAAAAGTGGGGCCGTGAACTCACCTTATAGTGCGTCCTCAGTAATATAGAAATCTGATACGTGTGTGATAGTCCCTACTAGTGGCGACCTATCAATGAGTTTACATAAGTGTGATGACTACTAACCCGAAGGCTAATCAGTCCCCAAGTTGTCCAGACCGTGACCGTGTATGTTGAAAACATGTTTAAACGTTAATCCGACCAACCAGACAAATCCCGACATCCCATTGGTGACCCGACATCCCACGTGTTAGCCACATACAAGATATCATGTAACTTATGCAATTAAACACTTAGCATGCCCAAACATGCACCCTATCTAGCATAACGCCCAATTATCGTATAAACAAGTCCGAACATGTGTTACTAAGTTATTAGACATGTTACGGGGTTCCTAACATGTTCCTAGGTGTCAATCCGTGTTTCGGGATGTTAAAATATACATACAGCAGCATTACACGCGATTAGGAATCAAACATGCAATTAGGAAAAGTCAACTGGTGATTAGGAGAGTCAAACTAGCGAGTAGGGCTGTAATAACTAGTAATAATGGCGATTGGGTTCCCAATCGCCTATATTATAGGCGATTAGGGGCCAATCTCCTATATTATAGGCGATTAGGGATCTATAATCGCTAGTACTGTTCTGTTCTGACTTTTTGCGTGTTTAACCCTCCAAATCAGATCCGAAACATGTGTAAACACCCAATATCCAACCCAAAACATTAACCCAACTATTTCAAGCAAAAACCCCTAATTTATCATCACCCTAGCCATCCCGAATGCATGCGGTTTCCCAAAATAGCATAACTAGCATGTAAGTATCACATCAACATGCAAAGCTTACACTAAATAGCAAATATCCAGATTTCATCACATAACGAAGTTGTCCGACATTATCCTACTGTTCTAGCATCATCCTAGAGTAAACCCTAACCTCAAACAATCAACAAAACGCAACATATCATCATCAATCCACCATAATCATTCAAACGGGTCAAAACGCCTAATATCAATATTACACATCAATGAACCTTCAAATTCCTAGGTTATCATCATATTAACTCATTTAGATCAGAAACACAATAATAACACAAGAACAATCATGTTTAAATGATAAAAATCCTATCTTGCATGAATACATCACATATAACAAGTATAGAGGTTTGGGTTTGTTTTGAAGCTGATTTTAATGAGTTTTCAAAGACACAAATGTTTATAAATCAGGTCTGGACCTTTAGGGATCAAAACAATATCATTATAAAGTTTTGGGATGAAGAACACACCTTGAAATGATGACATTATGAGGTGTAAAGCTTGGAAATGTGATTTCTTGCTCAAAAACGTGTTGCAGAGGTTGGATAAGGTATGGGGTGGCTTTGGGGTGTATTAGGGTTTCACAAATGATGTTTTAAAACATAAGGGTCGTATTTATAGGCGTTTTTAGTCGTCATATGCAGTTCAGGCGAGTACGGGGCTGTTACTGGTGATTAGGATTCTATAAGACATGTATAACTGGCGATTGGGAGCTATACCACATGTAATGATAGGCGATTAGCGATTAGGCCCTAATCGCGTGAACAGTACACGTGATTAAGTTGCTATAAGACATGTTGCTATAAGACATGTTGCTATAAGACATGTTGCTATAGGCGATTAGGATCCTAATTGCCTATACTATTGGTGATTACGTGTAATCACCTATAATGTCATGCAATTACGCGAAATCACTATTTTAACACATATAAACACGTATTCATATACCGGCAAGTCACATAATGACTGTAAGCACATAATGCATGATAACTAACACGTTCCCATCCGTTCACCAATTCCCGGGACTCGAGATTTACGTGTGTGCATTAATCCCGGCGATTCTACAAATCACCCATCCGTGTTCCCATGGTTATGGACCGACTCCCAATGATCCCGTGAATCATTGTAACGACTCCCGATGATTCCCGGAACCATCATAACAACTCAACTGACCTAGTTAAGTATGTTTGAACACGTTTTTCGCTAAGGTAGACTTATGTGTTTTATAAAATGTTAACCTAAACGTGTCGGGTGTCACATGACATATCAATTTTACATATGAAATAGAATGATGCGTTTCACAGTTACATGCAGGAAAGCTTCGGGTAACACCTAACCTAAAACAATCAACAATGTATTTCCAATGTTTACGCCTAACCTTAAACAGTGTATAACTCTAATATTAATACCTAACCTAAAACAATGTACAACTCCAATTCTAACACATGTTGAAAGAATTCATATTTACTGATTTGAACATAATTAGTGACTTGCCTATTACATGATTAATGAATTACCTGAACACTTTATGTTTCACAAAAAATAGTCGTTTTTTCTCGGTTTTTATATACCACTATGGTATTCGTTGAAAAGATAATAAAACGCTCGTTAATTTGGTGTAATATTTTACTTTATAAAATCTCGTATATAAAAGACAACGTTTAAAAATTATGAGAGGAAACATGAAAGAGAAAAATCCAATTTTGTTTTTAAATTTTTATTTCCTAAAATCAATTAAACACCATAATTTTTAAACGCCATGTGGGATTTATTGCTTTCAATTATATAATAGATGTTTAAAAGTTAAACAGATAGCTAATTAATGTTATATATTTTGAGACAATTGGTTTTTGAGTTACATGAATTTATTAGAGAATATTTTGAATTAACTAGTGAGAATGTTCGCGTGTTGCCGCGGGTGGGTTATGTTTTTAGGTGCATGTTGCTACGGTTTATGTTTTTTAGCGCACGTTGCGTCTTAATTTCTCTAACAACTGACCACGCCTTTTTAATATTAACATAATTGTTTTAGTAAAGTCACCCGAATTGCTCCTTTTTGTTAAGACAATCGTTTCTGCCAAAGACATTATATATTAAATACAACATCACAAAAGATTCGTTTCTTGACTTTGTCACCAAAGTTTTCATAGTTCTTCACCTTTTGGTTTGTGTTCTCAAATTTATTCAAACACCTACTAATAACAATTAGCATGATTGTTATCATAGTAAAAATTAAGAAGTTTTACACAATTTAGGGCATTGTGCAACAGTAAACAACTACTCTTATTAGCAAATAAAAAGGAACTTAAATAAGATTAAGGTAGATACAAAGTTGAATTGAGAATGATGTAACTTAATTACAAAATTTAGCACAAAATGGCAAGATTCAGAAGACTATAATCCCCTGCCTGCCACATAATGATCACAAGAGTTTCAAATTTAATATGTCCATATCAAACTAAATGTCTTTTTTATCCTTTTTACTAAATTTTTTAACATATGTAACATATTGCTCTTTACTCCTAAAATTCACATCTTGGCTCACAAGTATACATCTCATTATTCATAATATAATTTTAATGGCGGTAAGAATCACTTCCTTTTTTTATTAACTAATAATCCAATGGACATCATTAGTCATAATCAGCTAGATTGTTTGACTGATCGCCACTCAAAATTCCAGAAAACCAAACTTGTTGATCCATGTACTTTGAAGATCCTAGAGCGATTCTCTTCCGGAAGGTACAAGAAGCTACTGCATTGTACATTTGCACCAACCTATACCCTGCATTATGTTCAACTAAAAAGTGAGTAAGGTAGACTGTTTAAAATGAATAGCATGATATACCAACAGTTTCTGAATTAAGACCACTACAGATTCTATGACAGCACTTGCTTTCTTTACTCACTTAAACTTTTTACTCTCCTAGGCTAGGAAAAAAATAATTTTTCTTCCGATATCATCTTTCCTATGATTTATAAACTGAATATATAGAGAAAGGGAGGAGAAGGAGGATATATATATATATATATATATATATATATATATGGTAGGGTTCCTGTAAGAAAATAGTTTTATGTAGGAAGTGTTTTCAACCATTAGATTTAAAAATGGATGGTTGAGATTAAAAGATGGATGGTGTTTAAAATCTAATTAATATATTAAAGAATATAAGGGTATGATCGTTAATATGTGTTTTAAATGAGGGTGTCAAGATCATTTTATACCAATATTTTTAGAAACTGTTTGAATGCTTTCTACATTTATGGTATCTCCCCCCCTCTCTCTCCTAATTATTATTTTCATTAATATTACTCAAGACTCAAACATGTATTTTGATAAAACAAAATCAATTGTGCACCCATCTTCAACATTCATCTTCATCTTATGTGTAAGAAACACGTAACAGTGTTTTTATTTGTTATAAAATCGTAACATCAGAAGTGTTTTATATAAGGCTTTTGTTAGTTGATTATTCTATATGGATAAACATATGAAGTGTTTTATAAAATGTTTATGTATATTAGGTGTAGTTGTTGTTGTGGATTAAAACATTTCAATGGTGTTTTGTTTGTTATAAAACACCTCCAGTTATAAAACACTCTTGATGTTATACTGTTATAAAACAATTTCGATGATATTATAAAACACTCCTTATTAATGAATACTAGTTTCTCTTTCATTATAAAACACTCCTGACATTATTATAAAACACTCCTAATGTTAACCTTCTGCCATGACTAGATTAATCGAACAAGTGATAGAGATGGGTTATATGTTTGAAGAATCGAACAAGTTTTTGGGTATTGATCAACTTATTTGATATGAATATCTTATGATTCTTATGAAAAATAATGAATAATTAGTTAATTTAGGATGATTAATCTTCATAAATATCTAGATGTTAGCTGCTAATTTAGTGGGTTTGTAATAAATAAAAGATGGATAAAAAGTCTATAATGCCCTTCATCTAAAGATTTAATCAGATTTGATCTAATGGTTGAAAATACTTCCTACACTTCCTACACAAAACAATTTTCCTACCGGATCCTCTACCTATATATATATATATATATATATATATATATACATATATATATATATATATGGGATGGTTCAATAGAAAACTCATTTTATTGAGAGAACTCGAGAACTTTATATTACATATGTGCAATATATCATATATTGCATATGTGTAGTATATATTGCACATGTGTAATATATCATATGTTACACATGTGTGATATATTGCACATGTGTAATATATCATATATTACACATGTGTAGTATATATTACACATATGCAATATATGATATATTACACATATGTAATATATACTACACATATGTAACATATGATATATTACGTATGTGCAATATATGATATATTGAGTGTATTACATATGTGTAATATATATTGCACATGTGTAACATATGATATATTGCACATGTGCAACATATGCAATAATAACATATTACACAAATGTAATATACAACATATGATATATTACATATGTGTAATATAGAGTTCTCGAGTTCTCTCCCTAACTATGAGTTCTCAATTGAACTTTCCCCTATATATATATATATATATATATATAGAGAGAGAGAGAGAGAGAGAGAGATACATAGTAACTTTACCCGTGATGAAGAGGTAAGAAATCCACACAAAATTAAGACATACACAGTTAGGGATCTGACATAAATGCAAGAAAATGAAGGATGTATGTCTAAAATCAAAGGATTGAACCTTGGAGAAGATATCCAATGTAGCATTAAAACACCTACAACAGAAGAGAACAAATCATATCTTTTTGACGAAGAGATCACAGTAGCGGAGAAGATCTGACATATATAGGCAAGAAGATGAGATGTATGATGAGGTTTGATTTTGGAAGGAGGAATAAAAGAAAACGGGTGGAGTTAATCACCTCAAACTCCAACTGTCAAATGCATGATGATCTGAATTAAATGTCAACCATCGATTGTTATCACCGAAACCGTCAATCCCAATGAGTTTGTAACCGATGATTTCATTCAATCAGTATTCAATCTTGCTATATAGTCATAGTTATTATACAAGTGCATAATGCAATAAGGGGTATTATGGGGAACTTTTACATGACATATCTATGTTAAAGCATGAGTCTCTTGATATTCCATCTTAAAATGGGTGTAAAATTACTTTCCTACCCATGTCTCCTCCTTAATAAGATAACATAGATAAACTAAATCCATAACTGCACTTACATAGCAAACTGTTTTTACAATCATGGGATTGTTCTACCCAGGTAGTAAACTTTGAGGATACTGTTTTTGTTAAGCATGCAACTTTTTATGCATTTTATGCAAGTTTGTTATCCAGGATTGCATGCAAACATTTTTTGTTTTTGGCTATTTATGCAAACTTTATTAGGCAGTTTTATGCAGTTTCTTAGGTTGTTTTATGCAACATTATTTGGGTGTTTTGTGTAGCCTTTTTATTTAGATTTTGTAGTATTTTTTATGTGGATTTTATATTCTTTTATGTAGTTTTTTTTTTTTGCAGCATTTTATGCTTTTTTTTTACTGTTTTATGCCAACTTAAGGCTGTTTTAGGTAGCATTTTAAGGTTGCTTAATATTTTTACACTTTTTTACTATTTTATTTTGGAATTTTAAGCTATTTTATGCATCGTAGTTATGTTTTTTTTTTGTTTTATGCCTTTGTTTTTTACTGTTACTCTGGATTTTTTGATTTTTTTGCAGTATTTTCCAGCTATTTTATGTAATTTTAAGCATCTTATATGCGAATTTAATGTAACTTATAAAATCTCATAAAAGATAAGAAAAAAAGAAACAAAAATGCCCAACATGTGAGACGGTGTAACATGAAAAGTAAACGGTGTTAGTTTGGTGGAGACAAATGATAGTTTATTTGAAACCATAATGCGTCATATGCAAAATTTTAACCCTTTAGATGAAAAGGAAATCGCCATATAGATAAAAACTAGACTCAAACAAAAATTCCAAATATCTTCTTTTAAAGAAAAGAGCTTGAAAGTCGACTAATGTTGGAAAAAAAAACATTTTTTAAAGAATGAGTGGATATACAACATACAAGCATTGTTACTTATTTTTACAAACAATAAGACACTCTTTAATTTTATTTCGTTATTTATCAAAATGTTGTAGCATGTTTTTTTCACTTCGTATTCTTTGTATGGAAAAACCTATTTGTACGTGATCCCCCAATTCAAGGTTTCTCGCACGCACTAAACGATCAATAAGCTCTGATTGTTTATGGCTCATAGCCAAATCAAAATTGAATCAAACCGCTCGTGGACACCCCTAAAATCACCAACCTCAGTGTTGTGTTCCCAGCCACATCGATATTACATTTGTGACACCCGTCACTTTTTCATTATATATATATTTTTTTAATAATAATAATAATAATAATAATAATAAAAATAATGATAATAAAAAAATAGAAATAAAAATCAGATTTTATATACATCTTTTTTTTTTAAAACCAAACCCATTATCAACCATAACCAAACCCAAGCCCACCTCCCTTTTTCCTTTACATTTACTGAAGCCCAACAATGCCCAGCCCAATAGATATCCGGCCCAACCCCCTTACCTTTACTGTTTTAAAAAAAAAGAAAAGAAAAACATGGTCCCTGCTCGGATTCGAACCGGAGACCTTCCACACTCCCACAAACGCGTGCAACCAACTGGGCTATGCTTCTGATCTGTTGATATCCCAACCCATCATATATTTAAGCCTAGTTAAGCTGATTTGTCCTTCTTCTCCCTTAATCTGCTGTGCTACGTGGCTGTGTAAAAAAAAAAAAGAGGAAAACAGTCAACAGCTGAACATGGCATGTAACCATTGATTGACTCGCATAATGAAATCAGCTGCTTATTTCGCGTATTCAACACATGTAACGCGGTCAAAACATACCAAAGATTAGCTTAATTCGCGTCATTATATTCATTAGGGTCAATACTTACCAAATCAACATCCGGACCTTTACACTATAAATTGAACCTTTAATCTCAGTCCCACTCGCCGAACATCTCTTCTATATCTCCAATTTCACTTGAAAATTCTCTGTTCGTTGAATTTGGTTAAAGTTGACTTCGGCCTTGACCGATCGATTCTGTGTCAAATCGTGATTGTAAGTTATATTTTTCTTGTGGGTTTTGTTCATAGACACTCACAAAACAATAACCCTCTGATTAATTGGGTTATTGTTATGTGAATCAAACAATTGCGAATCTAGGGCTTGTTCTTAGTATAATTGGGGAAGAACATGAAGATCAGTTATGTTATTTATTTTTTTTAAAACAAGAATCAACACAACCACTGGTCTAGACCAAGTGGTTGTGTCTTGTGCTCACAAACAAGACCACGCGGGTTCGATACCCAGCTGTGGCGGTTTGTTTCTTTTTGTTGGTTTTATTATTAAGGCAAATAAACACATATATATATATATATATTATATATAACCAATAGTATTTTAAAATTAGTTTTTAAAATACTAAAACTCTTTAAAAATTCTACAAAAATTATTTTAAGTTAATCTAATGAAAAAGTTTAACTTACAATTTTTAGTTTTCAAAAATTTATTTATTTAATATATATAATAAATAAATCAAGTTTATTCTATTTTATTTATAAAATTCTATAAAAATATCAAAACGATTTCATAAAATTCCACAAAAATTATTCTAAGTTTATAAATCAATAAGCATTTCGGAAATGATTTTTAATTCAGAAAAATCGTTTATTTAATATTTTTAACCAATTTTTATTACTTTTAATCATAAATAATTCATAATAAATTCATTTTTCCATATTTTTGCACCAAAATTTTACATAAATTATTTCTAACTATTTAGAACTGAAATACAATTTTTAATTCAGAAATTCTTTTATTTTAATATTTTTAGATATTAAAGTCGTATTTTGACAATTTGAAATAATTAGATTAAATATTCTATTTTCAAGAAAATAATTTTATAAAAATTATTTTCATATTTAAAACCTTATGTTGTGACTATATTCAACTTAAAATTTTACAAAGAGACTTTTTATTTATTTATTCATTAAATTTCTTATATTTAATAAACAAATCGTTATTAATCAAATAAACGTTTATCCCTAAATTCGAAGCCCTAGAAATACATATATCCTAGAGTTATTTCCCTTACACATTATCAAATTCTTTAGGTTGATACTTTGAGATAGTTCCAACACATATTTCGTTGTCCAAGTCCAATTTCAAGTTATTACGCGAACTGTGAGTATTCCTACCCCTTTTTGCTTTTATACATTTTTGGGGTGTTACATGTACACTATTACAATTTCAAATACAAGTTTACATTTTTACAATACAATTCTAGTACTATGTGCATTGCTTACAACGTGCTTTATGCTTAGACAATACATGTGGATTACATTTGTACTTAGTGAAATCATTAACATGGTACAAGCCGACCTTAACATTGGATAGCGCTATTTGGATTGACAACCCGCCTAGATTGATTCTCCCCCTTTTTCATCGGAGAATCCGTGGCCATTGTTAAGTTATCATCCATTTATTGGTTGAGTACACTACAGTTCATACAGTACATTATACAGTCACAGGGTTGATTTCGCTCATTTGTATGATACATAGTTTACATATTTGCACTGTAGCTTGCACTTGAATTGTATATCTTTTAACCTACTATATATATCAAATCTAGGAATGCTCACCAACATTTCATATGTTGACCAAATCTATTTTGTACATGTTTCAGGTGCAGTTTGATCTAGTGCTTTAGCAAGGATCATTTAGTGCTTTATTTTAATTCAGTTATTTCAATATTTACATTTCATTTAGATAATGTATTTTCCATTTCCATGTAAGACAATTTTGATTATTCAATAATATTTACATTTTAGTACCATGAGCTTTTGAACAATCGTCACTACGTGGCACCTCGATGATTCCGCCATCGGTTGGGGTGTTACAGATTGGTATCAGAGCCATGGTTATAGGGAACTAGGTTATTAGATAAAATGGCCTAGACTATAACCAAACTTTCATGCATAATATTTCCTAAATTACCTTACCCTCATTTCCCTCTACTTTCCTTCCTCTATCTTTCACTTCTTCTCCATTTCTCCTCATCTTTCATCCTGGTGCATAGAGATGGTGTCCTACAAGGAGTGGAAAGCCTACATCACCATGGAACAGGAGCAGTACCTTTCATGAAGACACTCTTAGGCATAATGCCTACTCTTACTTTTGCTCCTTCAAAGTTGTTGAACTTTAATGAGTGTGATAAGGACACGTGCAATCTGGAAGGGTGGACGCCTGTACACTGGGTTTTCTGGCATAGGCAAGCATAGCGCATAAATCCATTTACGGACCTGTTATGCTTACCTGGGGATTCCTGGAGTGAGTGTCCACTTATAGGCTAAAGCATGTCTTCTTTGACCACCATTGGGTTCAATTCCTTTGAAAAGTCAACGTTCTTGTTGAGCTTTACAGCTAGACAAGGGCACTCCAAGCATTTTATACAAGTTTTTCCAATAATACCCTCTCGTTTCATATACAATACTTTGCATATCATGAGTGCTTACAAGATCATATCTTCATAATTATCTGTACGATTATACACTTACATTTCCTAATCTCATGATTATTATTTGACTACCTCATAGATGTCTGCTCGCCGCATGCTCCGTGATGCCAGCCAACGCCCTGTTCGTGCTTCTGGACGACGTTCTGATCGTCGCCTCGCATCTTTAGTCGCCGAGCAAATTGCTGCAGTGATCCCAAACCTTGTCAGTGAGATAACCCAAAATAGTAACAGTGCCAACACAGGGAGTACGACTCAATTTCGATGCACTTTCAAACACTTTAACTCCTGCAACCCCACAAAATTCACTGGTGAGGAGGGTGCTACTGGTCTCCTCCAATGGTTTGAAAGCATGGAGAGTACTTTTGTGAACAGTGAATGTCCTGATGAACTCCGCGTTCGCTATGCTACCAGTGTCCTTCAAAAGGGAGCGTTAACCTGGTGGAATGGCGAAAAACGCAATCGAGGAACGGATGTTGCTTTATCATTATCTTGGGCTGAAGTTAAGGAACTCATGATCGCCAAATTTTGCCCTAGGAACGAAATCAGGAAACTGGAGGAAGAGTTCCATGGACTGAAACAAGATAGTGGTGAGAATCTTGCGTATAATACCCGATATCACGAACTTAGCATACTGGTTCCACACATGGTCACCCCAGTCTCTCGAGCAATCGAAAAATATATCGAGGGATTACCTGACCTGATTCAAGACGTTGTCACTGGAGGCAAAGCCACTACGGTAGAAGAAGCCATTCAACTTGCAGCCACATTAACAGACAAACACGTAAGGAAAGGAAACTTGGTTAGAAAGGGCACCAAGACACCTACTGAGAAAACCACCCATGTTGATGAACAACCTAAGATTGTTTTAGCAAAGGTCGCCACTACTGCTTCAAACTCTAAGAAACGAGATGGGCGATAATCAGAACCATGCTGTCGTTGATCCGGTGACTCAACCTCCTATTAAGAAAGCCTACATGGGAACCCACCCTCAATGCAACACCTGTAAATATCATCACCCTGCAAACATTCCATGCCGTCAATGCACTAGATGTGGGAGGTTTGGACACCTTGTTACCACTTGTCGAGTAATGGTTGGAACACAGAGTAATCATCAAACAGCTGCCCAGGGACCACTACAGATTACTAACGGTCGGGCATGTTATCATTGTAGAGACCCTAATCACATGCTACCCCAATGTCCCAAATTGAACAATGTAAACCTGGTGGCACATGGACGAGCTTTCAATATCTATACCAACGAAACAACTGATCAGGATGACGTTAATCCCACTAGTTAAGCCATGGATGAAATCTTCCCAAGCCTCGAGAATCCAATACTTGTGTTTTCATTTTCATAATTCTATTTTCATTTTGTATCCAACTTTGTCGCACTCATTAGCATACAATATCTAGAAATTTCCTTGCGTATTATTGTGTATTAACACAGATTGGAAATTTATTATATTTATCATACAAGACTCTACCTTGCATTTATTTGAAACGTTTGGACTTGATACTTGATCTTACAGATGCTTTTCTAAGAAAACATCATTGGTTATTACATGAAACTAGATTTTTTTTTTCCCTTAATTTGACCACGCATTGAACATCTAATTATTCATGATACTCGTAAACATTTAATTATTCATGATAACACTTACACTTAATGGTTGTAGTACTTACAAACTTGCTTGCATAAACATGCTATCAATTTGCAATCTATGTGAATAATAATTGCTGCACTTAATAGAGGTCATCATGCCTTTTTCAACAGTCGGGAGAGGCCCTACAACCTGCTCCACGACTGGTGGAGGCTATCGAACATACTCAACGATTGGTAGAGGTCGCTATGCCTTTTCAAACAGACGGGAGAGGCCCTACAACCTACTCCACGGCTGGTGGAGGCTATCGAACCTGCTCAACAATCGGTGGGATCATAGAAGGACATAAAACACTAATGTAAGGTAAATTGATGATTCCGGTCCGGAACGTAATCATGAATTTACAGGTACGTTAGGGTAGTGTGAAATTCTATTAGAGTTTTTGGGTAGACGTCCAGTACGTTTTCAAGGTATCAAAGGTGTGGTGGGTTAGCTGCGGTACACCCTGTATACAAACACTAATGATGCATTGAAAGTGAGACTGGAAGTCGAACCAGGAACAAACTCTGTTTGCTTGTTAGTTCATTTGGTCTTGTTATAATCAATCAACTCGTACATTTATCATAGGATTCCTAAAACTTGAAACTTATTGAGTTACTAGATCCTTATTTTCCTTATTATTCTAGACAAACCTAATCCAAATCCTTAACCCACACCTATCAAACCTACCATCCAAATCATTTGAAACAGTTTACTTTGTTACCTATAAATTTACGTCGTGCCTTAACCCAAATTTTCCAAACCACTGTTATTTTAAATTCTTACCCAAGCATCCATAACCCTATGTTTCTGATAACTTCGGGACGAAGTTTCTAAAAGTAGGGGATGCTGTGACACCCGTCACTTTTTCATTATATATATATTTTTTTAATAATAATAATAATAATAATAATAAAAATAATGATAATAAAAAAATAGAAATAAAAATCAGATTTTATATACATCTTTTTTTTTTAAAACCAAACCCATTATCAACCATAACCAAACCCAAGCCCACCTCCCTTTTTCCTTTACATTTACTGAAGCCCAACAATGCCCAGCCCAATAGATATCCGGCCCAACCCCCTTACCTTTACTGTTTTAAAAAAAAAAAAAGAAAAACATGGTCCCTGCTCGGATTCGAACCGGAGACCTTCCACACTCCCACAAACGCGTGCAACCAACTGGGCTATGCTTCTGATCTGTTGATATCCCAACCCATAATATATTTAAGCCTAGTTAAGCTGATTTGTCCTTCTTCTCCCTTAATCTGCTGTGCTACGTGGCTGTGTAAAAAAAAAAAAAAGAGGAAAACAGTCAACAGCTGAACATGGCATGTAACCATTGATTGACTCGCATAATGAAATCAGCTGCTTATTTCGCGTATTCAACACATGTAACGCGGTCAAAACATACCAAAGATTAGCTTAATTCGCGTCATTATATTCATTAGGGTCAATACTTACCAAATCAACATCCGGACCTTTACACTATAAATTGAACCTTTAATCTCAGTCCCACTCGCCGAACATCTCTTCTATATCTCCAATTTCACTTGAAAATTCTCTGTTCGTTGAATTTGGTTAAAGTTGACTTCGGCCTTGACCGATCGATTCTGTGTCAAATCGTGATTGTAAGTTATATTTTTCTTGTGGGTTTTGTTCATAGACACTCACACAACAATAACCCTCTGATTAATTGGGTTATTGTTATGTGAATCAAACAATTGCGAATCTAGGGCTTGTTCTTAGTATAATTGGGGAAGAACATGAAGATCAGTTATGTTATTTATTTTTTTTAAAACAAGAATCAACACAACCACTGGTCTAGACCAAGTGGTTGTGTCTTGTGCTCACAAACAAGACCACGCGGGTTCGATACCCAGCTGTGGCGGTTTGTTTCTTTTTGTTGGTTTTATTATTAAGGCAAATAAACATATATATATATATATTATATATAACCAATAGTATTTTAAAATTAGTTTTTAAAATACTAAAACTCTTTAAAAATTCTACAAAAATTATTTTAAGTTAATCTAATGAAAAAGTTTAACTTACAATTTTTAGTTTTCAAAAATTTATTTATTTAATATATATAATAAATAAATCAAGTTTATTCTATTTTATTTATAAAATTCTATAAAAATATCAAAACGATTTCATAAAATTCCACAAAAATTATTCTAAGTTTATAAATCAATAAGCATTTCGGAAATGATTTTTAATTCAGAAAAATCGTTTATTTAATATTTTTAACCAATTTTTATTACTTTTAATCATAAATAATTCATAATAAATTCATTTTTCCATATTTTTGCACCAAAATTTTACATAAATTATTTCTAACTATTTAGAACTGAAATACAATTTTTAATTCAGAAATTCTTTTGATTTTAATATTTTTAGATATTAAAGTCGTATTTTGACAATTTGAAATAATTAGATTAAATATTCTATTTTCAAGAAAATAATTTTATAAAAATTATTTTCATATTTAAAACCTTATGTTGTGACTATATTCAACTTAAAATTTTACAAAGAGACTTTTTATTTATTTATTCATTAAATTTCTTATATTTAATAAACAAATCGTTATTAATCAAATAAACGTTTATCCCTAAATTCGAAGCCCTAGAAATACATATATCCTAGAGTTATTTCCCTTACACATTATCAAATTCTTTAGGTTGATACTTTGAGATAGTTTCAACACATATTTCGTTGTCCAAGTCCAATTTCAAGTTATTACGCGAACTGTGAGTATTCCTACCCCTTTTTGCTTTTATACATTTTTGGGGTGTTACATGTACACTATTACAATTTCAAATACAAGTTTACATTTTTACAATACAATTCTAGTACTATGTGCATTGCTTACAACGTGCTTTATGCTTAGACAATACATGTGGATTACATTTGTACTTAGTGAAATCATTAACATGGTACAAGCCGACCTTAACATTGGATAGCGCTATTTGGATTGACAACCCGCCTAGATTGATTCTCCCCCTTTTTCATCGGAGAATCCGTGGCCATTGTTAAGTTATCATCCATTTATTGGTTGAGTACACTACAGTTCATACAGTACATTATACAGTCACAGGGTTGATTTCGCTCATTTGTATGATACATAGTTTACATATTTGCACTGTAGCTTGCACTTGAATTGTATATCTTTTAACCTACTATATATATCAAATCTAGGAATGCTCACCAACATTTCATATGTTGACCAAATCTATTTTGTACATGTTTCAGGTGCAGTTTGATCTAGTGCTTTAGCAAGGATCATTTAGTGCTTTATTTTAATTCAGTTATTTCAATATTTACATTTCATTTAGATAATGTATTTTCCATTTCCATGTAAGACAATTTTGATTATTCAATAATATTTACATTTTAGTACCATGAGCTTTTGAACAATCGTCACTACGTGGCACCTCGATGATTCCGCCATCGGTTGGGGTGTTACAACATTACTAAGCAAACTCAATGTCCATAAGGCCATGGGGTGTACACTAACATCTGGGGCGTTAAAGATGACATGGCATGTTAACTAGTGCTGCACACCATTCCCTCCTTGTGTTAAGGGGCGTTAAATTGGTTATTTGTTAACATGTTAACACAGGATGTTAACACACTGAATTAAATTGTTTTCCTTTTTTAAACAAAATACTATTAAAATAGATAGTTATGTGAAGTTAAACCATTTTCTTAGGGTAGAGTGGAATGAAATGAGGAAAAATTGATGATATGACATCTAGGTGGAGTTAAAGAGGGTGAAAGTATACCCAATGGCCTAAAGGTAATTTAATCCAAATTTTAAAATGGTAAATCAAAAGTCATAGTGTAATTTTCATGCTTTATTTATTTTTCTTCCATTTGTACTCCTCCTTGTCAAAAAGATATCTCGTATATTTGCAGCAATTTCATTATTTAAACCTTATGGAATTTAACATTTAACTCATTTGAAAACTGTGATTCATCTTTCATGATTTTAATCACACCTTGGTTCATCTTCACCACATTAAAAATGAATAGATTTGAATGCAACTGACTGAAATCTTAATCAAACACCGGTCTCTTTATTTTTCCAGAATTGAAAACGTGGGCTTAAGTGCGCGCGCGCACACACACACACACACACACACATATATATATATAATTGAACCCTAATATTCCTGAGTGGCCTCCATCGTCCTCCTTTCTTATTGGCATTCAATTCCACCACTAAAACACTTCAAGTTTTTTACTAATGAAGGTATGTTGATGAAGACCACCATTGTTCTTCAAGATGAAGACCACCACCGGTGTAGTTTGCTGTTGAAGGTGTGGAAAGAAGAAGTAATGATGAGGAATAGATGAACATATAAAGGTGTGTAAATCTTATTTTTCTTTTTTCATCATGATTTTGTCTATCTCTCATAGAATTTAATCGATCTATGTTGCGCAGGAGGAGACGTGTTGTTTACGATATATTTGGGCTTTTGTTATAATTTTTGAGGCTCTGGTGGTGGTGGTGGTCATCGTGGCGGTTTGAGAGGCTCTGATTTGAGGGTTGTTATAATTGTACATGTTTTCCTCGAGTGATGTGGTAGAGCTGGACATGCCTTAATTACCGGGGTTCCATTTTTTCAATCACCTTAAGCTGGTAATTTTTGCTTTAGTTTTTTTTTTTATTATTGGTTTTATTTGAATTCCGCGGCAATACGTGGATGAACCCACTAGTTATCATTTGATGATTGAGTTAATCAACCATAGAATAGTTTGTTTTACTGGGAGAGATAGTTGTAAAAAATTACTTGATGTTTTACCTTCTAAATGGGATATCTATACTTTGTTGATCAATGATGGTACTTCATTTGGCATGATGAATCTAGAGGATATAGTTGGAAAGCTTTAAACCTATGAGCTTAACATGAAAATACACCCAAATAACATGACGGTCGATCCCATGATCAATACCGTTAATCGTAGTTTCTCTGTTATACGAGTTTCAAGTTTTGAACGTTGTGCAACTACTATAAATGGCAACTAACACAATTTTTACACCCATACCTCTTATTCAAGAGTTATCAAATCATCCATACCCAACCCATCAACTTTGATGATAACTTTTTAAGCATGGGTTGGAATTTGGTAAAATCATAATGCTTTCTTTCCATTTTGGGTAATACATTGTCTCCTACTATAATTACATCCTTAAATGAAAATAAGTCAACTTGCTTCTTTCATTTTCAAACATTTGAAGTCCATCCAACTAATATTAAATTTGTTTAGTTCAATTGAGAATTCATTAATATAATTTTATTTAGAAAATTAATTTGTTAATTTTACCTTTGATTAAATTAATTTTCTCTTTAATTCTTAATTAGTTTTTAAAGTTTTGATCATTTGTAGATGATCTTTGTTCCTTGATCTTCAATTCTTCAAGTCTTCTTTATTTGACACGACTTGATTATTCTCATGAGAATATTTATATATGTTACACTTGGTGAATCTTGTATACGATAGTTATTGTAATTAATGACTTGTCGCTCTTGATATCTTGTGCTAGGGACATGTATGTGGTATATGCACATTTACTCTAACACAACATAAGTTCCTAATTTCAACATATCAAAACTATGGATTGTTTGTGTTTTTTTATATGTGATCATTAACACTAAACATATCGTTTCCCTAACAAATTTGTGCAATTTGATTGAGTGTTCAGTATAAATGTGGTATGTTCAAGAAATGGGTTTTGATGTCGAATTCTGTTCAGTTTTTCCTTCAAAAATGTTCAATTCATCTTCAAATTAGATGTAAATCATTATAGAATAATCCGTTATAGCTAAATCGAGTCTATTGCTCTGAGGGCATGTTTGGATAAACTTACTTGAGTCCAAAAGGACTTTTAGTTAACAGAACCACTTATGACTTTTTAAAAAATGAGTTTTTAGAAAAGTGTTTGGATTGACTTATGTGATGTGAAAAACAATAAGTCAATAAGTTATTTTGTAAAAAGTGTCTGGCTTAACTTATTCAAGTAAAATGACTAAAAAGAATATAACAGGGGTAAGTATAAAGATATAAGGAAGACATTATAGGCATCAATAAGTTATAAGGAGGTTCAAAAAGTCACAAATTCCTTACTTTTTCAAAACAACTTATTATAGTTAAATGAAAAGTTAAAACATTAAGTCTTTATCATTTGCCAAATATTTTTTTTAACTTATTAACTTTTTAGAAAAGTAATAAGTTATAAGGAGGTGGAAATAAAGAGAGCCAAACATGCTTTGATACAACTTGTAAATCCCAGTCAAGATTTTGTTCTTCAAGATTGTGAAGAATAGAGGATTCAATCAAACACGATCAATTTAAATGCATGATCTCTTAACTGATTAACCGATGAACACAATGTAATTATTGTTTACGATTCCATTTCGACAGAGTAACATCACAATTTGATGGAACAAGAATAATTGTCTAGAAAATTATACACAGGCCCTATTTATACATGGTTTATGTGTACGCTATGGTGATATAGCGTACATGCATCCCCACTTACCAATTAACACACTCAACCTACTTAACTAAAACTAACCAAACAAAACCGACATTGATGAAACATTATCTAAACAAGATTTCCAAGCTATTGACACCAAACATGTACCAACAGACTCCTCATTGGCAATAGCTAGAAATCTTCAATCATCATTCTTGTTTATTCTCCTACAATCCATTGGCAATAGCTAGAAATCTTCGATCATCATACAATGCCTCATCATTTGGGAACCCCAATCTCTAGTTGCATCAACATTATATAAATTTAAACATCCAGCCCGTGAAGTTCACGTGCTATAGCCTAGTTATTATTATGTCTAACTAGTAGGATATCCCCGCGCTTCGCTACGAGCTTTCGGTCAATATCGGTTTAACTCATTACACTCTGCAGGGTACTGGCACTCGGCATAGCAAACAAGTTTGTTACATTGATTGAAAATCATAAACTGAATACACATATAATTTGTAGCTATTTGTGGAGCTTTTCTATAATGAAAAAAAAAATCACAAAAGAAAAAAAAAAGTTATTCATTTTAATTTTAATCATCAATAAAAATAAGAATATGAAAGTGATAGCGCATTATTATTATTATTATTATTATATTATATATATGGGAGCATCTATGATATGATGAGATTGACGTTGGTTAAAATTTGTAAACAGAAATAACCGTCAATTCCATCCGCCATGAACAACATGATCAGCATCATCTTCTTCACCATCATACTATTACTAAACCTCGTTTGTTGGTCAGCCAGCATTGAAGTAGCAGGAGGGTGCTCGGACTCCGTCATCTCCTTCTCCCCATGCCTTCCTTACATCTCGGCACCACCCAATAACCTCTCCAGCGACCCCTCCTCTCAATGCTGCGAGACCTTCGATGCAGCCTTTGATTCCGACGAAGCCGAATGCCTCTGCTACCTCGTTCGTCAAACCACCCTCCTTGGCTTCCCTCTTAACCGAACCAAACTCTTCTCCTTATCAGATATCTGCCCCTCTCCCATTAATGATACCAATACCAACTCTCTCCGCTCCATCTGTTCAGGTACTGTTGTTGTTGTTGTTGTTGTTTCTTTACATAATAATTAATTAATAATAAATATTTTCTTTTCTTTACATAATATATATATATATATATATATTGTATTTGTTGGTGGGCCTAGGGTTTCCTATAA